>JACYXH010000135.1:1778991-1923991 GCA_026745465.1 Lota lota | reverse complement strand
TTCGCTTCTCTCCGTGTGGACAGCGGTTAGAGCAACGAATTCTACCCGCCTGTCGTCGCTTGAAGCGGGTGGCACCAGCATTCTGATGCCACCGTTGTTGGACGGACTTCCCAACATCTTCAGGCTGATGCAGGGAAATGGCAATTGAAGTACACGCGACGTGAAACGTTACTGCGAATCGTAGGCATAGTCACGGGACAAAGTTCTGACTAAGTCGTGGTATTTTATCGCGGCAAAAAAAAAAAAACTACAACAAAAGTAGTCTTTCTATCTTAACACAAGATCAAAGCGAGTCATCCCTGTTTTCAATCCATTGGATTTCCTTAAATTGAAAGGTATCTATAAATCAACTCGCAAATGAAACAACACACAATACTTTGTGACAGACTCGACGCGCCATAACGCGAGCCCCGAAGACCATTGTTAAACCTAAAATAGCAGGTTAGGTTATCCTGGTACATAAATAACAACACTGAAGTAAAGTTAACTTTTGCGATAGCAATGCTATTTATAAATCTGTCGATCGAGGACGCGATTCAATTAAATTAAAGCGTAACATGCAATTATGAATCGCCAAACTACACACAAGGCGTCTAAGAACAAGAAGGGAGGAAACACTGGCCTATTTAATGCAACCTGAACGCGGCCACTCGCGCGTCGAACTGCCGTTCGCTATCCGCTCTCTCGGAGATTCGCCACAATCACAACACTCCTGTCCCTCTCCTCTCGCGCGCGCCCTCCTCGTGCGTTTCACCGGTCCAAGACTCACGCGAGGTGGAGCGCAGCTATATAACTGCAATAAAGTCACAAGTGCCATCATTTAGGCACCCATATACATTCAACGCTAAGCATGACACAAACATGGCCCCACCAAAGATTCCGCCGATATCCAATTCAAAATGTAAAATAAAGTTTTGGACTGCGCGCGGTCACAAAGGGCTCGCGGGGAATTCGCGCGCAATTTATTGTGCCCACTCATGTTTGTCAAACTTCAACTGTAGCACTCAGAGATCCCAAACAACATTCACAACTCTAATTAGGGGGAAAGTAAAACCACCACAGACCATACAAGATAATAAAAAATAAAATAAAAAGTAGAATAACATTAACTAGTAGGCGTTTAACATTTACAGCTTCTGAAACATATTTGAAACAACACGATTTCAACGTTCGGGAAAACCATATCACCACCTTGTCTTATTTGGTCCGTATGATAATGCGGCACTAAAATCAAAGTGTTACTCGTGTGTGGAACGAAGCAGGAGACCAAAAGCGCCTGTACACTGGAGACAGGTGCAGGGAACGGGTACGGAGCCGGCGGGATCTGCAGACTGACTGACTGACTGACTGACTGACTGACTGACTGACCAGTCATCTCTCTGGTCGAGCGGTGGCATCGCCTCCTAAATCGGTAACTCTGGCACGGGGGTTGGTGGTTATGACACACTTAATACCGTTTTAGCACACAATGCACCGTTGAAAGATTAGCGGTGGAGTGGCTCTTTGAGAAACGCATTGTGTGGGTGTCCCCAAAACCAGGCAGGGCGCAACAACAGGGAACTGTATTTGAATGACAGGGCAAAACCAGCTATAAGCCCGGATACAGTCGACCAAAACGTTTAGTTTATAAATGTCAAAATAAGCATGGCATTCTGGTGCCATTTTTGCTAATATATTTTCCAGAAGAATAATTTAATAATTTTCTGAGCTAACCACTGTGATTTCTTTCCTCAACATCTCAATAAACCAAAATAGGAATAGTGGACACGGCAAGTATTTGCTTTGTCCTTTTCTTATGTGAACAATGCAAGTTTGTGGCCCTTCTGCCATGGGGGGTGCAGGGTGGATTAACAGTAACCTGTGGGCCTGAAGAATGGTCCAGGGAATGTAAAGCTGTGATAAATCTCTGCCTTATTCCAAGGACCTAGTCCATAGGGAACCCTTTACATAATGTACCAAAGAAATTCCCCTTTAATCTTTTACACTTTGCGATCACCAACACAGTAAGGAAGAGCTGTAGACTTGCAACTGCACAAAATATCGACCCATGTGACCTGTAAGTTGGATTTCCATCCAATAAGGATGTCATGTTGCGACATTTTGACCCAAATCTTTCTAAATATTTGAATAACGCCTGTGTTGCGGGGAGGAATTGTGTGGACATGGGTGTATTTTTAACTATTAGAAGCACTATGGAATATAATAATACGCAAGCGGGACTGATTTGCTTCACACTGTACTGGAGAAATGTAGCTGACTACTGTGATATCTCGTGGGAATCGTACGGAAGCCAGAGCAACGCCAACACCAATCATCATGGCAGCTACTGTAACCATAAATAATGTAAATCCTGTTCCAGTGATAGATATCGAGAGGTTGGATCTGGTTCAGGGTTTCCTCTGTGCAAAATGTTGCTCTAGGACTGACACCTATGGGTGACTCCCGTAACTGACATTGAAGCTTCCAGTGCAGCAATGGAAGCTTAGTGCAGGGAGGCGCTGTTGATGGACAGTTTTGTCCTCAGACGGTTATGTCCTCAGGGATTTTCAAACATCAATGTTTTACCGGGGACAACTCTACCCCCTATGCCCACCCTCTCCTTCTCCTCAGATCCCCCCCCCCCCCCCCCCCCCCCCCCCCCCCCGCTCCTTAACCGTCCACCTCAAGCTACTCACAGTTCCACTGCTCCTCGACCCGTCAGTGCTGGGCAGTTCCACTGCTCCTCGACCCGTCAGTGCTGGGCAGTTCCACTGCTCCTCGACCCGTCAGTGCTGGGCAGTTCCACTGCTCCTCGACCCGTCAGTGCTGGGCAGTTCCACTGCTCCTCGACCCGTCAGTGCTGGGCAGTTCCACTGCTCCTCGACCCGTCAGTGCTGGGCAGTTCCACTGCTCCTCGACCCGTCAGTGCTGGGCAGTTCCACTGCTCCTCGACCCGTCAGTGCTGGGCAGTTGACCTGGGCCTGGGCTGGCACCTGAGGCCTTCCTCCCTGCGGCGCCAACGCCAGACTCCTGTCACAACAGCACACAACAGGTGGCCACGGTGACACGTTCAAATACAGTACCGTAGTATAAATACACAGCAGTGGGCACTAGGGTCCACCCACACACACAGTGTAAGGACTGCCTAATAATGGGTCATCTCCACCACCACGATTCTCCCCGTGTGTGTGTGTGTGTGTGTGTGTGTGTGTGTGTATTTTGTTTGTTTGAAGCTCCATGCTTAATACCCATCTGGATGGACCCAATGAACTTAAAGCTGGGGTAGGCCCTTCATATTAGAAGCATTTTTTTCCCCCTATTGTCGAACTTCTCTTTACATCCCTAAAGCACTCAATAAATCAAATGCTCTGACAAAAAGAAGAACAAAGTCCGGTATCTGTGGCTGGGGAAAGCGAGCTAGTCATGTGTTTTAAGGGGGTGGCTTTGGAGGGAGGTCTGAAGGGAGGGGTGGGATTTTCCGATTGTATACTTTTTAGATCTAGCTTACTCCGGCTGGTTTCTCCAAATTGCCTACCCTAGCTTTAATAATAATACTTTTCTCTCTCCCTCCCTCTCTCAGCACCATTAAAAGATGTGTCTCAAGCGATGGCCAAAACAGATAGGGTGTGAGACCTCAAACTGTCCTTGAGGGGTCAAATTTCATAAGGTACCTATTGCACCCCCAACCTCTGATGTATTTATTCACTTTTAGTTATATTATTCATATTCTATGTTTCATTGTTGTGCTCTTCGCTCCACTCCAATCAGCTTCTACTCACGCCCCACTGAATTCTGGGAGTCTGACGGCCACTCAGGAAACCGCAGGGGAGCTCCGTCAGCACCCTTGCGTAACAAACAGTCCAGTAGCAAATTCCCCCCCCCCCCAGCACCCTGCTCGACACCCAGTATGCTCTTATTTCCGTTGAGCTTTACTTTGGCTTTCCCGGATAGCAGTGTTTTGTTGGCATTTATGTAATCTATTGTCTTCCTTTTTTTTTATCTCCCTTTGTTCATTTAACCCCCTATGGTTTTTTTTCATTGGTGGAAAACATCCAAAAACCGAGAGACCGAGAGAGGATGGGTGGAGGCAGGGGTCACAGAGGAATCTGGTGCTATTCAATGCTTGTTCGTCTGGGGACGGCGGTTGGCCTGAGTCAAGTCTTTGGGGAGATGAGAGGACAGTGTCCAACCACTTCCGCAACACCATCACATTCAGACAGAGAGAACTCCTTCTGAGCAGCACATCCAAACCATCACGTAGCCGTGGCCAAAGTGACATCTCAAACTAGGGAGTTAACGTCAAATGTTTGTTTGTTGATGCATCTATTTTAAGGGTCCATGGTAACAGTCCCGGAATACAGCAACTGAATGGCAAGACTGTGTTAAACAGGAAATTACATTTATGTGCAAAAGCACCTCACCCATTTCGCCCAGTCAAAAGCTTCTTTGTGTCAGAACTTATTCTTTTGCTTTATTTACTGCCATGAATAAGCAGACGTTTGATATAAAAGCAAAGCCTCTTTACCTAAAACTAGTCGCGAAGGATCTAGAGAGCCACACTAAAACAACCCAAACTGAAACTTGTGCGGGTGTTATTAAGAGCTGCAAAACACACAACAAACATGGAAGTGAGGCGCGGATTCAGCAGCAATGGCTTCTTGGAAGCCATGTACAGATCAGGGTTCAAAGCCAGACAACTTACTCGGGTCGAATGTATACATCAACATGTCTCAGTCTCTTCGGCGTCCAGTTAATGCAGCGTTTTGTTTGATGCTATAGGATCAATAAGCCATCAGAAATCGCCAACTCATACGCTGGGAACGATGCAGCTCACACCTATCATCCTTTCTTAATGGAACCTGGGAGACCTAATGGTCTTCTAGAAGACCTAATGGTCTTCTGGTTCTGTTTGGATCTTCTACTTCCAATAACTAAGCATGAAGCAATATGCTACAGGGAAATAAAAAAACAGATACCTTCAAGAAAACACACATTGATTAAATATTAAAACTGATATGCTTAGGATCGTACCAGCAAACTAATGTATAGAAATGGATCTTGAGGTAGTCTTTCTCACAGCATTGAGTTGAGTGAGTTGATGTGTGCTACTTTAGACAGCACAGTAGCAGAATGACATGCAGTGACATCTACTAATCTCATTCAAGTGCCTGCGGACAACACACAGCACTAGATATACTTCCCCTGGCGGTTAAGTAGCTAGATGAGGGTCTTGAATGGAGAAAACTCCTGCATGGGGATCGTTCCACTATTACAATACTCCCACCATTTCATCACAGAAAAGACCAGCATGACAGCCTCAAGAGGTTGGCTAAAACACATTTTCCAAAACACCTCCATGATAGATCAAACTCTTAGTAAAAGCACCTGTCCACTTCTGTTTGGATATTTGTCACTCACTGAGTGAGGCCAACTGTGGCTGTGGACACATCACAAGGCTCAGAATGAAGCCCAATCAGTCATAAGCAATTTATCTGGCCAAGGTTTGCCTTGATCCAACTGGACTGGCCAGCCAAGAAAAATACCAGCAGACAATCCGCTTCACGGTTGGTTTAAGTTCAAACTTTCACACAACCCTGGTGGCTCTTGTTAGACATAACAGAAGCAAGCATGAGTCTGCACTTGTTAATGCTGTTATTGTTCAGCCATTAAGTCCAATAACAAAAGGCCTTAAGAGGTTTGTGGAGGTGTTACCCGTGACCCCCTCAGCTACTGAAACCCAACCAAGAAAACTACTTTCTGTGAAGTTCTAATTCTAGAACTTCACAGAAAACGAATAACTGGGAAACACCTAGAATCTGATTCTGGAACTTCCAGAACCACAACCAGGTCAACATCGAGATTCCTCAATAGAAAATGTATTGTAAAGACCATCAAACTTCTAGATTTCAGACCTTTGCTGAAACCCAACCACTACCAACCAGGGACGCTTCTACATTCTACAACTTCACTGGCCAGCTACCAGAAAGATGTTTCCTGGTTGAACTTCTATGGCGGTCTACAACTTTAACATCTCTGATGTCAAGAGTGCTTTTCATGCATTCTCACAAAGTCGGAAAGAAAAAGCGGTATACATTAAAACACGAGCTGTGAGGAGGAATGACACCAATGATTTCGGCCTTGGAGGCCTGTGAAGAGACTCGGGCTCAGTTATGAGCACTCAGAATACACACCTCCTTTCTCCGCTGCTTCGTTTTCTGTCCCACCATAATTACGTTCTCCCTTTTAAGATTTAGGTCAGATAAGGAATGCGGGCTGATCTCGCAGGGGCTGAGCAGTCTCCAACCAACTCGTGACACTATTGTTAACTGCTGGAACCAGAACCAAGTCCAACATATTAAGACAGCAGCAGCAGCAGCAGCAGCAAAAAAAAAAAAGCTTAGCATTGTTTATAGTCTTACTCAGGTGAAACTTTGAGGTGCTCATTGATTTCAACATTTTAGCCACAGAAACTGTCTTGCTGTGAACTTTGGAAGTGTCTATGCTGCTATAAAAATTGCCTTTGTTATAGAAATTGGGACTTTAGAGCTTCGCTACGTAGTAATAAATCAGGATATTGCACGGTCTGGTTCAATAACTTGGTTCAGTTCAGTACTGCCCCCCTATGGCCACTACATATATTAACACTGTATATGTCATCCATTGCGGTTTTAATAAAATAAAAATAAAATAAAAAATACAAAAAGGAGTACAAAAAGCCACAGAGCACGTTAAGGTTTTTATTTCGTTTTTCTCACAAACTGTTTACAAAAAGGAACATCAAAAATAAAATTTGTACCTATTTGTTGCATATCATGCTGGCAGTTTAAACTACATGCAAAAAAAACTAAATAATAACAACATTGATAATAATGATCATTACTGTACACAATATAGAGAAAGAATGTATGGCAAACAACTGTGCCATTAAAAAAATGGGTAAGTGGGGTGTTTCTATCCAGAAAGTCCTGGGTTTATATGTGAAACGTACAAAAACTGACAATAGCACTTCAAACCCCCCCCCCCCCCCCCACTTATAAGTATGGGGAGATAAGTGACTGCATAGTGACGGAGGACAGCACTGCTATGCAGATGACAGATTCATAAGAGACTGAGGGAGAGATGTAGCGAGAGGGAGACAGGGACAAATGGAAAACCATGATAAAGTAGAGCTGATGAACATTGGTAGGGGCTAGTGCACACACACGCACACACGACTACCCTTATGGCATATCTTAATTCCCCAGAATCCATGCTAAAAACACCTTAATAAACTAACTCAACATCATCATTGACTTCTAATGGGTTCTGGTATCAATATTAACCCCCCTCCCCAACTTCAAACAAGCTAATGTGATGTATATGGCTTCGAATCAATTAATTACATCTTAGAGACGTTGCGTTATGGCTGGAATACAGTAGGTGCAGCAGTAGAACTCTACTACATCTTTACAAGGGAGCCCACAGAACGATGAGACAAAAGGAGAAGAGGGCTAGAAGAGAGTTTGGATCAAATCTCAAGGCGCTGCTGGAATCGATAACCCTCCGTCTGCCATGCGCCAGAGCGCCAGGGGGAGGAGGAGGAGGAGGAGGAGGAGGAGGAGGAGGAGGAGCAAGGGAGAGGTCTTCTGGGATCCAGGTTGGACCAGGACCACCACCTCATCGACTGACTTGATTTCTTATTGACGGCAAGAGGAGGAAGAGAGAGGAACTGTGTGTGCATGTGCGTGTGTACATATAAATGATGTGTTAGTTGAACTGGTAAAACTGTATTACACTGCGGATGGAGTGGTGTTCCTTTTTGCTTTGTTAAGATCATTTTTTTGTACAAAATAAAACAAAAAACAGAGTGAGGTGGGTTGTCTTCCAGTCCTGGTATGTACAAAAATCACCACAGCGCTCCGAATCATGGTTGTGTGAGCACTGCCAGTGGGTCACATGGTGGGCAAAATCGACTGCTGACATCTGGTGACCTGGTGTGTGTGTGTGTGTGTGTGTGTGTGTGTGTGTGTGTGTGTGTGTGTGTGTGTGTGTGTGTGTGTGTGTGTGTGTGTGTGTGTGTGTGTGTGTGTGTGTGTGTGTGTGTGTGTGTGTGTGTGTGTGTGTGTGTGTGTGTGTGTGTGTGTGTGTGTACTGAGGAGGGAGGCATGTGGAGCTTCATTCGGTGGTGACCTGTGTGACCTGTCCGTCTGCGCTCTGATTGGTGGACTGGATGAACATGGGCTGCGTGAGCTCCTGTCCCGCAGGCATCGTCACCTGCTGGATCTGATACAACTGCTGTGAGAGGGAGAGAGAGAGAGACGCAGGGGGTGAGAGAGAGACACATAGCCACAGTGAAAGAGACAGAGAGAGCAGACACAGTGTCCTGTGTGTCTAAGCGAGTGAGCTTTGTCATTACATAAGGACAAAGAATGACTTAGGAGTTTTATCCTTAACCCTTTTATTTTAAGGGGTAAACATTTATTTCAATTGCTTCCTCGTATCGTTTACCTGTCCGTCGGTAAACTGGTTGAATTGCTGGCCTTGCTGTACTTCCTGTGTGATCTGGAGGCGGGAGAGAAAATACAAATACATCAACGACATGAGCTGTCAAGTTACAGTAGAGTGGAATACTTGTAAACTACAGGTGTGCGGTGTTGAACACTCTTTAGGTCTTCATGTTACCTGCTGGGCGTTACCAAGTGTCTGGATCTGTCCCTGAACCACCTGCGTCCCGGACATCGGCTGGGCCAGTCGGATGTACTGCAGTTGGCCTGTGTTGAGCTGCACCTACGAGCACACACCACAAGAGGGAAACAACGCCTGCTTTTAGAGCACCTGTGTGTTTAATATAAACTACAAAGACTAGGACACTATTCCATACGACAATACATTTCTCTAAAAAGCAAAGAAGTGTAAAGAAGACCAACAATGGATAGATCAATCCAATTGGTTAACCTCTTTTAACCAATCGGTTAAAAGTTTTAGTTTTTTTTAAACAACATACCCAAAGTAAATAAGAGTATATCTCCACAACTGCAAGGGCTATGATATGTAATCTTGGTACCAACAGAAAGATAACACCTGTGAGATTGTTGTGCAAGTGTGGGATGTGAAAACTACCGTATTTCCCGCACTATAAGGCGCACTTAAAAGCCTTTAATTTTCCAAAAAAAACGACACTGCGCCTTATAATCCGGAGCGCCTTATCTATGGATCAAGGCGCTCTGTCAAAATGTTTCAGTATGAAAAACCAATAAAAACTATTTAATAATAATAAAATGTTTCAGTACGACTGGTAAACTACAAAGCCGCACCGCTTGCAGCATTACGGCTAGTCAGTAAACACCGGTACTGTGCTTACTCACAGTCCCACACCACTTGTGTGTGTATAAAGACCCCACAATGGCACCTTTCAAGAGACACGCTTACGACGCAGAGTTCAAGCTCAAGGCTGTCGGTCACGCAGTACAATATGGGAATAGAGCAGCAGCGAGAGAATTCAACTCTCACTGTTCAATTCGGACACTGAAGAAGAAGAATTTGAGGGATTCGTGGACGGGGAATGAACTGAAAAGGTGAGCTTTACGTGTTATACGTAACTGAACAATGTTGAGTTATGCACTAACGTTTGATTTAGTGGTATCAGACTGTTTCTTTCACTACGTGTTTACTGAATTAGGGAAAGGTTCCCCTCCACGTTTGGGAGAAGAGTGAGCAAGGCTGGGAGATATTGTTAATATGCACATCAACGTTTGAACAACGTTACCATGGGAGTGAACGGAGTTGTCAGAACGCTTAATAAAGTTGGACTTTATCTGACTGTTTTGTTGACATTCCCTTTAGCACAGCTCCATCTAGTGGATGCATAACGCAAACCCAGTCAAACGTTTGACTGCAGTATCTTCTATTCTATGTGCCTTATAACCCGGTGCGCCCTATATATGAAAACAGTTCTAAAATAGGCCATTCATTGAAGGTGCGCCTTATAATCCGGTGCGCCTTATAGTGCGGAAAATACGGTAGTTGGTTAGAGTGAATAAAGCTAGAACGTAAGTTGAAGATTTTATTTATTCAACTTATTCAACTATTCAAATATTTATTTATTTTATTTCCGCCTGAAATAGATGTCATGGTTTAGATTGAATACCACCTAGTCCATTATCAGTTGGTGGCCCTTTATAGGGTCATAGCACAACACCTGATGAGTACATGGGTCAATATTTCATGCCAATAAAGTGAAGTAGAGCAAAGATAGAGGTTTTAGTAGAAGTAGGTTTAAGTTAAATCTCCAAATAAATCAAATCCAATGCAAACCTGACAATATAAACTTGATGAAACACAAACAGGTAGATCTTTTGGACACTTGACCCCTCTATTAAAAAGGTCTGGGCGAATAAAATTTAATGACACCAGCCAAACAATCGCAATTGCACCATATGGCCACCAGATGGCGACAATGAACATGTGTTCTGATTGATGGCAATTTACCTATTTCCTCTAAAACCCTCTTAGCTCTTAGCATTGATTGGAAACAGCATGTTTAGTTGCAAAATGGTGCCCAGACACTGGATTATCCGTTTATGGTGGTTTTATGTGATCAAACACAACTTTGATGACAAAAACGTCAGTTTTAATCACCAAGTTATATGATTTGGACAGTTGGAGTCCCAGCTTTCATTTGATATATAGCTTGTGTAAATAAAATCACGTGATAAATATAGCTTTTGCTGTGCATGTGCACAATTATGAAGTATATAACTCTTTTTGTTACATCCTCTTATTTTGTTTGGGGTTGGAATTGTCTTTCGTTTAGCTAACCATGGTTATGATAGACTAAAAGTTGAGAATCTAATCTTTCTAGGGGTGTCTCACACGACTGCTTACTCATGTGTTTAAATGCATTAAAAAAGTCTTTGCAATTGGGGGGGGAGGGGCTTTACCCGGATACGGGTCATTTCAGGATGAAGAGGTTAAGCACTGTGATGTAATGTAAAAGTTTTAGTAAAAGAAACCCCTAATGCTAGGGACAGTAGTATTATCATCACTAGAATTCAAGTTGGAACTACTATTACTATTAAGTCATTTAGCAATAAGCCATAGCGTTTACAGTGAAATCAGATGCATGTCATCAAAGAGCAGGTAGAAGTTAGGCATCTTGCCCAACAGATGCCTACATGTTAGGTTGTGGTGAAGAGAACCCACGGGACGGTTCTGTTGCTTACCGGGATCTGCTGGATCTCCCCGGTGTTGGTGATGATCTGTTGCATCACCTGCATGGTCTGGCCCTGGCCCTGACCTGCCTGGCCCTGGGCAGGTGATGCCTGCACTATCTGGAGCTGCTGGCCATCACCCACCTGCATGGCCACCTGACCACTCTGGAGGGAGGGAGAGAGAGGTAGGGGGAGAGAGGGAGAGGAAGAGATAGAGATAGAAATAGAGAGAGAGGTAGAGAGAGTCAATGTGATGAACAGCCATGTGGCTTATGATGGAAAGCAGGGTAGTATAGAAGAGGGATCAATAACTTTATTGGGGCTTTATTTAGTATCATATCGAGAGATTCATGGTGTAGGGTCTCATAGACCATCACGCAGAGCTACTAAGGCCATCTCTCTGGGTTTTTCATTTTCTTTTGTCCGTCTGTCCAGGAAAGGTCACCTGATCTCAAGCCTGCGTTTGTCCTCTGAGCAGCAACGCACAGGGTCACCTGAGATGGACGGAGCTAGACATGCAACCGATGGGATGGCCGAATGACAGCTGACACAAGAGACGCTAAAGGTCTCCATATCAAACGCTCACTAAAACGTTTTGGATATGCGGTGCGTGCGTGCGTGCGTGCTGTATGTGTGTGTATGCATCTGTGTGCGTTTACCGTGATGGGTGTGCCCTGTGACTGCACCTGCACTTGCTGTAATTGCTGCATAGTGGCACCTTGTAGCAACTGGGTTCCGACACAATATGGTAACCGGGATGAAGAGAGCAAGAGCAGAAGAGAGGAGAGAGAGAGAGCAAGAGCAGAAAAGAGGAGAGAGAGAGCAAGAGAGAGAGCAAGAGGGAAATAAAGGAGGGGCACACAATGCATTACCTTAATACATGAGTAAGCACAGGTGGAGCAGTCGCATTATGAAAGCATGAACGGTCAAATGGGGATGTAGAAGCTGGGAATGTACGCAACTGGTGAAAGACACGTATGCGTGAGAGGTCTGCAGGTTAAAGCGGTGAGCTTAGAGTGGAAGTGAATGACAACTGAAACAACAGCGTGTTTGCACAGGCCACACAAACTTCATTATAACGTGTCGTCGTGGGCCTACGAAGGGGTGTTCAGTTTGCCTGGGAATGGAAGTTTTAAAAACTTCAAATATCCTTTTTTACAACAAAAAAAACATTGTGACGGGATGCTATCAACCACAGAAGTAGCATAACTGGCCTGAAAGTGGCTTGCATGCATATGAACACTCTCTGCAAAAGAGGTTGATAGAGGACAAGGATTGTGGCAAAAATGGACTGGTTGCCGATCTCCATTCGAAGTATTGTTGAATCACTTCCTCTGTACTCAAAACTCTTTTAACACTTTACCTCTCTGCCAATAGTGCATTAATGTGCTTTAAAAAGATTGCTCCTAGACATTATAGAGAGGAAGCGGAAACATACCGTGAGCTCCCAGGAAGAGGAACTTAGAAGGTAGACCAAACTATTGATACGGGGGTGAGGAGGGGATGTTTACAATACAATACCGACCAAGAAGCCAGGACTGAGGTAAACTACACTAGATCAACTCTCTAGGTAAACGCTGACCACTGTGGAGTCCACCTAGACCTATCCAACTACTTGAGTACTGCAACTACTATCTAGAAGGACTAGAACTGCTACCATCTACTAGTCAAGAACTAACCACACAGCTAAAGACACACAGTTTGTAGGCATGTGAAAGTTGTAATTAAGTGAGTTGAGCAGGTCATCGGCTAATCAGCATTTATGGATTCAAACTGCACAATATCTGTATCTAAATTTGGATATTTAATCAAAGATCAAATCTAACATAACCTAACTAGATGGTTTTTATCCTCTCCAAATATGGCAGGTGATTAGCCTATTAGCACACAATGACCTCTTTAGCTTTTAGCATGTGATGAAGCAGCACTACTATGAAGAGCAGCTGAGGATAGAGAGAGGAGCCAGTTGGACAAGCAAGAGAGAAAGAGAGAGAGCAAGGTAGCTCAGGAATAAGAAACTAGATTAAGGTTGGAGGAACTGAAAGGCCCCGTAAGGTTTTTTCTGTGTTATGTGTGTATGTATATTCGATACTGCAACGATAACACTTGTGTTGTTGGGTGTGTTCCCTGGGCCAGTTACTACAGCTGGTCTGGGGAGAGTTCAGCTCTTTGAAGAGGGCCAAAGCTAACATCAATAAAGCTAAATGTGACCATCCCAGTAGCAAGCCTGCTAAAGCCTGCCCTGTTCAACTGGGGATGTCCAGTTGAACACACACACACTTTTGTTGCCGACGTTATCCAAAGCGTGTTGTAACACAGTGCATACACTTGGTGGGAATCGAACCCACTAACCCTGGCAGAACACCATGTTCTGGCAATTGCGCTATAGGAGTCTTGGTGCTTTTCCATCATTTTAATAAGATGAATAACAACTGGTTGCTTGGTGATTGTAGAATGCTCTGTCAAGACGTACCCAGATGGCAGCTTGGAATGTGCTTTTGGAACTTGCGATGACATGATTAAACCCTCCTAAGCAGGAGCCGACTACATGAGGGTGGTGGGGGAAGGTGAGGGGGCTGTACCTGTCCCTGCTGAGGCTGTGCGATGATGATCTGCCCAGGCTGGAGTGTGGTGGTACCCTGGCCCTGCTGGCCCTGCTGCTGCTGGACCTGCACCGTCCCCGGCTGCTGGGCCAGCGTGAAGTAGTACTGGACCGGCTCCGCCGGGGCCACCGACTGACGCACCTCCTCCTGTGGGCAGAGGCCATGCACAACCACACACACACACACACATCAGTTATCACAGACACACACACAGACCTGGAAAGATGCCTATCCGTCCATTACATCGCCATGAATTATTGTTGCGGGTGTAATGGTAGAGGATCGCCGGTGTGATGAATAACTGATGGGGCTGAGGCCAGGGGATGAGTAATGTAATCTGGGCCTCAGATCCACTGACATGGACCACACCCCCCACCCAAAGCATCACCCCTAGTCTATGCAGCAGACCGCACAGGCTCGACCCTGGACTCATGGAATCTGTTCTACAAACCCAATAATATTGTAGTGTGTGTACCAAAAGAAAAGGAGGAATTCAACTGAACATCTGTAGTAACTTTCAATACCAATGGATAGATTAGACCCAGACAAGGTTATTCCACAAGACCATGACTACACTTTATCATTTAGTCTTTGATTCAAACTGCCTTGACACTTACTTTTATTGTCACATTGTAGCACTGTTTTGTAATCTAAATTAAGTATGATGAGAAGATAAAATAATGTTAACTCATACCACAAATGATATGCCATGTGTTTTCATTAGAATGTAGCATTTGATGAATGAACCTCAGCTGGAGGTTCAGATACCTAGATACATATTAATATAGTTTCAAATGGCCCAGGACTATGGTGATAGGAATCAGCTGCAATCTGCAATCACGTCAGTGAATCAGTGACTCAAGCAGTGGTTCAGCAACAATACTGCTTCTGGAGATGGAAGGGACACAGTGTTCTTGTACAGAGGGAGTGATGGGGTAGGAGGAACAAAGGTGAATTTTCCTAACATGGACACTCTGTAGGCCTTGTCCTCTTGCACCTAGACATGCTGTTGTTGGTTGTAGCCCTTCTGGCATTGGTTCTAGAACTTTTACCATTGGTTCTAGAACTCCTGCCATTGGTCCCAGAGCTGCTGCCAGTGGTTCTAGAACTCCTGCCATTGGTCCCAGAGCTGCTGCCAGTGGTTCTAGAACTCCTGCCATTGGTCCCAGAGCTGCTGCCAGTGGTTCTAGAACTCCTGCCATTGGTCCCAGAGCTGCTGCCAGTGGTTCTAGAACTCCTGCCATTGGTCCCAGAGCTGCTGCCAGTGGTTCTAGAACTCCTGCCATTGGTCCCAGAGCTGCTGCCAGTGGTTCTAGAACTCCTGCCATTGGTCCCAGAGCTGCTGCCAGTGGTTCTAGAGCTGCTGTCATGGTGGACCATGGTTCTGCCTGGGGCCGTGACGTGCTGTCGCTGTCTCTCTGTCACCAGAAGCATAAACACCCCTCTCCCAGCTCCTTCAGGACACAGCTGAGAGTGTAGGATGTTTACACTCCAGTAGACAGTAACCTTGACGAGGCCTCTCACGTTCCACTCTCCTCTCAAATACTATTGAAATTTGTTTTTAGTCTTAAAGAGGAACCCATCGATCTTTCTCTTGTTTCGACAGGAAGTAGTCAGCGCTCAGAGTCAAAGTGTAACTGCTTTGAAAGGAAGTGGTTGTTGCTGGAAAGAATCTACATACCACAGTCAGTAGGGGGGGTTTGCTATTGGTTGTCGGGGGCAACAAGAAGCTGCAAACATCCGACTGAAAGCCTTCGAGGGTCGGAACGCAGCTTCCAGTCAAGGATGTTTACAGCACCTCCAGGCTGCCATCAGTGAAACTGCACCCGTGATAATCCCACAGATCTACACACACAAAACACATACAGACACACAGCACACGCACATATCTTTACCCACCTGGCGTTTGGGGGGCTTGAGGTCATCCCTGGGCACAATGTCAATCAGGAAGTCAAACTGGTCAAACTTTGTTATTGCCATGGCGATGTCGTTCCTCTGTTAGGAAAAACACAGAATAAAACGGGTTTGGTTAGGTTCCGAAGTTGACCAGCACTGTAATACCAATAGATGTAGTTTACTAAATATAGTCAACGACAGGAGTTGGCACACGCCTGCGTGGCTCATCACTTTCCTAAAATAACCCACAACAAAATGTCATGAATCAAATGAACGCCATGCACAACCGTAGCGAACAGAGACATCTCTCCTCGCCTGTCACCAGGAGCACTGTAGCCCTCAAACCCTCTACTCCCCTCCCCCATTTTCCACAGGATATTGGCTTTCAGGACCCCTCCTCCCCCCCATCCCATTGTAGCACGTTCCTCCATCACAATCTATTTATAAACACTTGATTAATGTCAGGCAACACCAGGTCAGAGCCACACTTTCTCTATTGATGAGCGTTGCCATGGTGACCCCAATCAGCATGGCCCTGGGCACAATGAGGTCCTAGCTGTTGCCGTGTGTGCGCATGTGTTGGAGCAAACTGTGTGTGTTTGAGCAACCTGTGTGTGTGTGTGTGTGTGTGTGTGTGTGTGTGTGTGTGTGTGTGTGTGTGTGTGTGTGTGTGTGTGTGTGTGTGTGTGTGTGTGTGTGTGTGTGTGTGTGTGTGTGTGTGTGTGTGTGTGTGTGTGTGATGCAACATTGCACATGCATGAGGCACATACGTCACACCTCGCGCACCATCTGTGGTGTTAGGTGTAATTAACGTGTTGCAGTTGCAAGAAGGAGCAGGGTTCTATTTAAAGTGTGCTGCGCAGTTTAACAACGAGAAAAAGGGTTCATTCTAAAAACCTCTAAAAGACATACTAGAGGGGAAAACACCCTTAAAAACTAGGCCCTCAGGATGATAACAAAATAAACTCCTTCATTTTGCATTGCATTTCTTTAGTCTTTCTTGGGCAGTATAATTTGCGCACACACACACGGCTAATCTCCTGGAGGTATGCGAGGAGGAGCAGGGTTTGGCAGCTTTAACGTTCCGCCACACAGCTTGCTCCTCATGACATCCAGGTGTGACAAGCCCCCCCCCGCCCCGGACCACCCTCCACGTCACCCCTCTGTCCCATTACCCCCAACCTCATTCCAGAGCCCTCACTATTTTGCCCTGGCATGAGAGCGAAGCCAAATGGCCCTGGAGGGAGAAATGGGTCACCAGCGCTCCTGCTCGGATTTACTTTCGTTCGTGTGTGTGTGTGTGTGTGTGTGTGTGTGTGTGTGTGTGTGTGTGTGTGTGTGTGTGTGTGTGTGTGTGTGTGTGTGTGTGTGTGTGTGTGTGTGTGTGTGTGTGTGTGTGTGTGTGTGTGTGTGTGTGTGTGTGTGTGTGTGGTTACCTGCAGCGTGCGTCTCTTGTTGTCCTCGGTGTGGATCCAGGCTCTCAGCGTGAGCTCTGTGATGAAGATCTGAGCTGCCTTGGCAAACAGCACCGGCGCCTCAGCACTGATCATCTGGACACAGGGCACCACAGCTGGGTTAGTCTCACACACACCGCCCCCCCTTGTCTGACACCATCACAGTGAACATTAATCTGAAGAATCATAATTAGCTAGGATACTGGTATGGTTTGGCAGACAAATCGACTAGCTTCTTAATATTGAACTGGGTCTACACTAATCACACACACACACACAAACAGTTGCTACAATGTCAAAGATCTTGGTTTTATACATTGTTACTGATCCCTTTAAGCGGTTCTTTGTCCTGTGTCTCTCTCTCATCCCCCCCCCCCCCCCCCCCCCCGGTGGAAAACCACTCCTGCATGTCCCTTTAATTGACTCTAGCGACCACATCTACAACCCCCGCCTGCAAGACCCACGCTAGTGAATTCATTATTTATTAGAAAAACTTTTTAGGTTTCTTTTTTTATTGCGCATTCATCATTTCTACACACAACAGCATATTTCTTAGGCATCCCCAACCTCCCTTGCAGGACTTATTGATTGGTATGGTATGGTGTGGGTGAGTGGGCAGACATTGTGTGCCGCAGGCCTATCCTCGACCTGCCCAGCACCATTGTTGTTTAATTAGCTCTATATTTTGACCATGACTTTCATGTTATGTTGACTTTTATTCATGTAAAGCGCTTTTAGAAAGGTGATTTACAAATACAATGTACTATTGTCAGTGCAGTGTATTCATACACCAGGTATATCCATGGTATGTCTACTTCTTTGTCAGGTTGCGGTGACTTGGTTTACCTTGACGTCTTCGTCGAGCTTCATGATCTTTTTGATGCGGGCGAGAGGCAGCTCCTGCACGCGAAAATCCTTCTGAAACAGAGCCATGGGGGGTCAAATCATGTCGCACACACACAGCAGTGCAATATCAGTGTGTGTGTGTGTGTGTGTGTGTGTGTGTGTGTGTGTGTGTGTGTGTGTGTGTGTGTGTGTGTGTGTGTGTGTGTGTGTGTGTGTGTGTGTGTGTGTGTGTGTGTGTGTGTGTGTGTGTGTGTGTGTGGAAGGAAGTAGGCGTACCACAGTGAGGTTGCGGATCTCCTCCATGACGCGCGGCCAGAAGGACTGCAGGGTCTGCTGGGCATCGGTGCCCCCGGCTCCAAACGCATCTGCAGACATCCTCTACTCTGCTGGAGGAGGAACAGTCCATCGTTATTACCAATGGCCAATCAGCCATTCCACAAGATCCCGATCCAACGTCACTTCCAGCGGGAATACATGTTCATGACATTGAGGAGCAGGAGGTGGTTAGACATCTCCCTCGAACATGTTACAGGTAAAGCTAATCCCAAACAAGCTCAACAAGATCTTTGCCAAGTCGCCCGATCAAGGAATCCGATCCCAGACGTCGCTGACGTACCGGTGAAGGGAGGGGGTTCATAGTCATGGTCTAATATTAGAATACAGTGTGATCTAAAGCAAGGCCCCTGCCGTCATCCTCCCATGCCTGACCGAGCAACAGACCGGCTAAACGGTGGTGAGCGTCTCCGTCACCGTCAGACGCGGCTACGTCAGGGTGGGTTATGTCTCTGTGTTGGTAGTGGTTGTTGCTGTGTGTGTCTCTCTCTCTCTCTCCCATCCCAACAGCTGAATTACTTTGACAGCACTGGTAAAATGGTTTACACAAATAAGGTTTTCATCTTACACACACACACACACACACACACACACACACAAACCTCTAAAGACTAGGGGGAGTTTGAAATAGGAACCAGCAGGTTACTATGGCATGTGAGGAATCTGCTCTGGGAATATCAGCATGCCTGCCTGAACAAGCAGCGTGCTGGAGAGGCTACGGGCTGCACTCTCTCACCCCCTTGCTCACTCTGTGTGTGTGTGTGTGTGTGTGTGTGTGTGTGTGTGTGTGTGTGTGTGTGTGTGTGTGTGTGTGTGTGTGTGTGTGTGTGTGTGTGTGTGTGTGTGTGTGTGTGTGTGTGTGTGTGTGTGTGTGTTTTATGACAGGGGGTGGCAAGAAATTGACAGGGGCTCAGTCAGTGGTGCACAAACCAGTTATGTAGGTCAACTGAGAGGGAGAGAGAGAGAGAAAGAGAGAGCGAGAGAGAGAGAGGGGTAGAGAGACACACTGAGACCTAGCTAAGAAGGAGGGGGAGGGGGAAGAGAGAAAGTCAGTAGTACTATTGCCTTGCTTTGGGCAAAGCACGGATGTCTCCGGCTCTAGTCTAGATGACCGGCTACGGTATTGGTACAAAAACCTCCCAGAATGTCCGTTCAAAGATCCATTCCCCATCCATTAAATAACATGCAGAGAAGGTTGCTGTCAATCACGTTCTAACTGAAAGCAGCCTAAATCAATGAAAGCAAATGGCAGTGGAAGGGGGACAGCTTGGTGAAAATCAATCCGGCCACACTAGTGCTGTGGCGTGCCGGGCCAGTGAGTGACCTTGACAACAGCTCCCCACCGGAGTCCAGTGGCGTTTCAAGGTTGATGGAAATCCTGCAGTCACCAGAACAATCCCAGCATTCCACTGGGCAGAAATGATTTACGGGAGATTGGGTTCTCTGTCTCGTACCCGAGTGCCGTCTGCTTTTCACGCAGCTCTCCCTTCACTGTCTCTTCTTAGCGACTTCATGTAGGTAGAAATTGGTTGCAGTGAAAGAAACAGCAGAACAATAAATGGCAACAGAAGACGATAAAACACTGGTAACACTGGGCTCGTGGTTTCCTACAGCTCAGAGGTTTTGCATTAAGTGAATAGTAGTCTTGTAGTTTTTCCAGCAAAAGAAGATTTCATTTCCAACATCAGCAGTTTGTCTTGTGATATATTGACACAGGGCCACTGTGGGGCTAAACCCAGTGTGTTGGCTTGTTTGTGCGTGTTAGTATACGCGTTTACACTAGCTGGAACACACACACACACACACACAAACACACACACACACACACACACACACGTGTGACTTTCTCTGACTGGTAGGCTGATAAGGAGGATAATAAGACAGTTAACACCATTGCAGGCAACTAATTGCCATGGCAACAGTGCAGGGGCATTGAGGAAACGGTGCACGGCACACTGAAATGAGCAAACACACACATGTTCACTTATATAGTTACTACGTGCACCTGAACAAACTGCACAATCTTATCAAGACTTACAATTTGAATATCACAGACACGCACACGCTTTCTTTGACCCCATGACCTTCAACCTAAATAAGCCATATTTTGAAAGAAGTGAAATGATGAAGCAGCCCTCAGGCGGAGTTGGGCTGGAAGGTGAGCCACTGAAAATAATATGTTGAAAAGTAATACCGTGTATGACAGATGGACAGACCTGGATACATAATAGATATACAGATAACAGGCCCCACCACATAGCGCCTCAAGCTAGCTAGATAGCGTCCTCTACCTCAATCGATACAGCCTACCAGCTTATGAAACGTGTGTGTGTGTGTGTGTGTGTGTGTGTGTGTGTGTGTGTGTGTGTGTGTGTGTGTGTGTGTGTGTGTGTGTGTGTGTGTGTGTGTGTGTGTGTGTGTGTGTGTGTGTGTGTGTGTGTGTGTGTGTGTGTGTGTGTGTGTGTGTGTGTGTGTGAGGCAGACACGAGAACCAGAACAGAACGCCTGTTCTGTCTCGGTCCAACACCTTCTATGGTCTGGGCCAAATGCTAGCCCCGCGATCACCCCCTGCCTGAGCCCTTTTTTACACAAGAGAAAGTATATACTGCGTCGCTAGAAGCGAATAAATGTCAAAGTTGTGAGGTTTTACCACGTTTAAAAGCTACAAGAGGTTGATGCGCACCACAAGGATTTACAGCAGAGTGGGGAGTCTTTATGGTCGATGTGCCCAAGCGAGTGTTAGCCGTACAGCTGTGTGTGTGTGTGTGTGTGTGTGTGTGTGTGTGTGTGTGTGTGTGTGTGTGTGTGTGTGTGTGTGTGTGTGTGTGTGTGTGTGTGTGTGTGTGTGTGTGTGTGTGTGTGTGTGTGTGTGTGTGTGTGTGTGTGTGTGTGTGTGTGTGTGTGTGCAACCTGCAGGGCATGCATGTTTGCTGCATTGGTGCTAAGCTGCAGTGCTATATTAGGGTACATTGTGTTGTTCTACACAGTGCATCTCAACTCCTCTCCCCTTCCCTGCGGTTTCATTGTCCTTCCATGGGTCAGAGAGACGGTGGTGTTGGGTTTCCTGCTGAACGCTGTTCTCTGGGATGTGTGCTCTCTGCTTTGTTGGCAGTGTCTGACAGGGCATTTATTTTTCTTTCAGGTGATTCTCTCTCTCTCTCTCTGCTGAATAAGCAATCACGTTCCTCCTGCTCGGGCTAGTCCAGTACCTACCTACCTCCCTCCTCCTCCTCCTCCTCCTCCTCCTCCTCCTCCTCCTCCTCCTCCTCCTCCTCCTCCCCCCCCCCCCCCCCCCCCCCCCCCCCCCCCCATTGCATCACGTAGCAGCATCCCAACCTTGCTCCACCCCCGGGCACACTGGCCTCACCTGCACATCCCTGTTTCTCAGAAAAAGGTTTGTCCACTCGAGGTATTGTGAACAGAGAGAGCATAGAATCACTGTCAGCAGCCGTTTATAGATTGACGAGTACAGAAACTCCCTCTAGTTGCATAATGTCCTTCAACAGCCAGGCATCTACATGAGTGAAGGTTGTAGTGTGAGCGTGAGTATCAACTTGTCGTTAACGACGGAGGGCAGGTGCCCACGACCATGTGGGGCAGCAGTGTTCACCTTACCCCTGTTGTTATGGGAGGAACCCTTACAAATAAACAAACTAAAACAAATCAATTACTTGTTCTACTTGCTTGTTGATTGGGATCTGAAAAATAGATGAACCAACATGACTGATCTGAGTAATAGGTGACTCAGTGGAAAAGGGTGAGTTTAACACTGAGAAACTGGTGTAATGTTGTTGACTTATTACCCACTTACCCAGACCTTAAATCAAGAACACATTTTGATAGAGGATGATGATATGATACGTGATGAGGCCTAATTTGCATTGCCTGCAAGGATAATTAAAAAAACCATAATGTCTGCTGTATTTTAAGGCAAACACAATAAAAAGGTCATGTCCCTGTTATTTAACATTGTTTTTCAGATGTGTTTTTTTTGTTGCATGGCCTAAATATCCAAAATCCGTCTAGTAGGCCTATACAAAATCATCATTGGTTTATCACATTGATTACAGCTAAAGTAATTTGTTGTTGAATAACGACCAGTTCAAACCAGCGATACACATGTATAATGACTTGCCTCTGATCTCCCCCTCTCTCCCTCCTCGTCTTCATTATCATAGCTGTCAAAACAGTGCATGGACGAGCGCCAAACAATGACAAATAACTTTAGTCAAACTCTCGTCTTCCACAGAGGAAGGGCGATAGAGGGAACCGGAGAAGACTAAGAAGAAGAGGAAAAAAAAGTAGACTAGCTCATTTCCTGTCAAACGACCTCAATGTGACCTTCCGGTTGGTGGGCCTCAACGTCTGCTTTATCTAGCTAGCACATTATTGCATTGACCACCAAAGTCAATGAATTGGTCTATGGCCCAGGAACAGCAAACACCATCCTACTTTAACTGTGTAAGACCAGGGCAGCAGGGTTTTGTTCGGTATTGTGCTAATCAGGGTTTGAAAGTGGCGCAATACACACACCACACACGTCCTCACAAAGCTAGGGTTTCAGCAGAACTTAGCTTAACTTGTCAACTGTCCAGCAAAATGAGCTCAGGAAGAGGTTATGAAACCTTTAGCACTGCTTTATCTGAAGTATACACAACAATGCAGAACCACTCACAACAGCAAAGTTTCTAATATTCAAGACCAAAATCCATTTCAGTAGTGTCTTACTTTCAGTTAAAAATAAATATTTAAGGATCATGTGTTGTAATGTTAAACAAGTATGGGTGTGTAATGTTAACTAAATGGAAACAAGGGTAAAATAGTAAAACAAATTAGCAAGACGTAGGGAAAAAAAAGTAGTAAAGAACACGCCATAGGGTATTTTTCCGAATTAAGTCCTAAATCATAAAGCTCTGTGCACATATGTTTAACCAACAGTCATCGCTTTTGCTCACTCATTGCTATCCACCAAGTCAACACTTACCCACCAGAAGGGTAAAGTGTTGGCATGGCTACAGTACACCTGGTAAATGATCTACTTTGACAAAACATTAAAAAAAACTAAGTTAGAGAAGTTAGATTTCAAGTCAGGAATTACACATTAACCACAGGGCCATAAACCGGTGTGACACTCTCATAGAGCATACACTGTACTTGAATAGCCTTTGCTTTGCTGGGGAAAAAAAAAACATGTTCAAGCGGCTTTCGCACTAGAAAGACACAAAGGCCACACTGCTAGGCCGGCTTTGACCTGCAACGAGGCCATGGCCTTGTCTCAGTCCGCTAGAGTCAGAACAACCAAACGTCTCTGCAAACTTTGCCCTTGGTTCTGCTTCAAGCCAACTCCAGGAAGTGCTAGTCACTGATCCGCCAAGGTCATTCCACAGAGAGGAGAGACGGACCATAGAGGGAGGAGGGAGAGAATGAGATTGAGTGAAGTGGAAAAAGAAAGTGGTTGGGGGACGGGGGGTTGTGGGGGAGGTTGGAGGCACTGGTTTTCAACTTTCACTGCAGCACCTGAGTGACCCCTGTCATGCTAGCAGTATGTACCATCTATGTACCTTTTGTTAGCAATAATAAATAAACTTTGGTCACCGTGGTATTTGTGTACCTAGGTTTACCCCTTTAGCACTCTCTCTCCTTCTCTTTGTACTTTCATCTCTCCACTGCGCGTCTCCCTCTCACTGCTGAGAGAGACTGCGGGAGACGCGCTAACATTCCTGTGACCTTCATCCGATGCGAGGGCCTATTCTCTGCCGTCAAAGTGGGCTGGGCTTAAAGCAGCTACCTGCAGATTCCCCACTGGAAAAGAAACAGCTTAACCCATACCCACCTCCCCCCATGGCTTCTAGCATTGCCTTCATGGACGGCGCATGCATACATTAAACTACCATGGCAGCAAGGGCAAAGGGCCGCACATGACGCAGCTGTGGTTACCTTGGCCACAGGCTAGGAGGCTACACTACACGGGTGGCGTGTTTTTGTTAGCAGTGTGTATGCGCGTGTGGCTAGCAGTTGCTAATTTATTTATGCTTGTCGCCAGATGTTGCCTACGGTGCAGGGTAAACCACAGATAATATTCAAATGTAATGCAGACACCCGGCCAACCTTCAGAACTGGCAGCGAGGGACTTCAACTTAAGAGTTATTTTTAGTCTCTGCCTCGCTCTCCCTCTCCCTAAAGGGTCTTGGGTTTAGTCAGAGGAACTAGTGGAAACCTTCAATTAGGTAGGAGGGAAGGGAAAAGGAGTTAAACGGAAAAAGGGAAGAGATGCCCTCCCAAGATTCTTTCACAAGGCATCAGATCAAACCAGTGCACCCTCCCTCCCTCCCTCCCTCCTCAGTCCCCATCCCTGAATGTGACAGGCTGGCATTCTGTATCTTCCCAGGGTCGGACATTGGGGGGGGGGGGGGGGCAGCTGCACATCGAAACCCAGAGACCCTGTGACATCCACAATTACTAGATGAAGATAACGATTCAGGATTGAGGAACAAACAAAAAGGAAAAACTTAGCAAGTATGGCATTGTACTCTGCATCACTGCATGTGCCAGATAAAAAGAATGGGATTTGAAACAGCAACACCTGGAGGCGAAAACAACCACAGACCTAAAGAAGAGGTCTGTGGTTTTGTTTGTCACAAAATCCAGAGATACTTTGGGCAAAAAACGAAAGCCACAAACACAGCGAGTCTAAACAACTGACATTCACACACAAACAGAATACAAAAACACAAATTACTAAATACTTAACAGATAACACATCTGGACATTACATAGTGTGTATTCAACAGCACAGAGGGCTCTGTGAAACACTAAATCCGAGTGCCGGACCCATCGTTGTAGCGCCGAAGTGACACTTGAAGGACAAGTAAGGGGGCAGTGAACGCAAGCCAACAACCGCTACAAGCTCCGACCAGAAAAACAACAGACGGCGATAGAGCGGACTCAAGAGACAAACACCAGACAAGAGTCTGAGAAAAGACCAACAGAACCTGCACAGCTCTGCATTTGCTACTTTGTCCATGTCCGTTTGTTTTTTGGGTTTGTTTTGCAGACTTACCCCTGTGTGTCCTTCATGGCGAGTGGTTTTGCCGTGTCAGGGTGGAGGGGGGCGGGGGGGGGGATGGGGGGGAGCCGGACAGAGCGGAACAAGAGAGCCGAACAAGACTCCTTGAGAGGAGAGTGAGGAGGAAAAAAATCAGGGGCTGACAGAAAGTCTCTCCCAACCCCTCCACTTCCTGCAGCCCCCGCCGCATCTCGCCACTACACAAAAGGCACTCTGGCTCCACTCAACGCCATCCCAAAAAAAAAGAAAGGAAAAGAAAAAAGAATACGCTCCAGCTTGGACACACAGCCTCCCCCTCCCTCTGTACCCCTCCCCCCCCCTTGTATCTATTACTCTCTTTTTACACATTGCCTTGTCTACTAGATCCCGCAGCACTCGATTCCCTCTTCACTTCAACCTACAGCCGTCACTCTCCTGTTGGTGCCATCGGCTGGTCCCACAGCAAAGTTGCATATTTCTTGTCTTTTTAAACTCTATGGCGTGTTGCCCTCCCCATAACACTGCTCTGTGAGATGACACCTGCAGCTTTAAGGCCGCTTTAAGAGGAAAGCCAAGAGGAGAGATTATAAATTAGAAAGCCAGCAAAGCAGCAGGCAATCTGCACAGCGGCACTCCCGAGTCCCGGACAAAATCTCCTTCAGCCTCCTTTCCCTTTAACTTTCAAGAGTAGTCAATCTAGCCTGCTACATGAAACTAAACCCCGCCTCAGGCCCCAGCAACCGGCCCACTCTGACGCATTCCACCAATGACACAGAAAGGTCCTTGTGTCCCATTGGCTGTCACACCGACCCATCAGTGCTGACACATCCTCCCAGCTCCTCCTACCTTCCGTCTGCCCAACCCCCTTTCACAGAGAGACAACTTCCTGTTCTAAGTTACCTTGAGCCGCAGGATAGGGGTCAGGGAAAAGAAAAGAGAAAGAGAAAGAACAGCGAAGAATAGAGACCAAAAGAGCAGATAAAGTTGTGGAAAGCGTCCAAGGGTGTGCGCGTGTGGAGGGGTAGCTGGGTGGTGGTGGCGTCTTGCCTCTGCATGGTGGCTCTTGCTTGAATCGCGGTTGGACGGAGAAGAAAGGAACCACAGGCTGCTCTCTGACAACTGCTCTCTGCTTATTTACAATGTCAGACTAAATGTCTCCCTCAGCCCCGCCTCCACTTTGCTGCTACAGGCTGGCTGCCAGGTGATGCAGGCAGCCACGCTGCACTACCACTGGCTGACAGAAGTGTCAAGATGGATGCCGCATGTTGCAGCCACATGATTTAGAAGTGCAAAGGCATACCGGGCAGACGCCGCTGTCTCATACGTGCGCGTGCACACAAACGCACATTTTGTCCTTGCTCTCTCATTCATCCTTGCTCACAGTCACAAGTAAACACCAACATCCAGCATTAAGCAATGCTGAGCACTGTATTAAATAGTTTGTTAGTGAGTATATTAACATTGAGAATCAATATGCCTCAATGGGTTGTTGTTTATTTTTTCAGCCAAATGTCAATAAGTTAATTGAGGCCGTTAAACACTTATCATTACTCATGTCTACATATCCTTCAACTTATCACACAAAAACAGGCCATTTAAAACGGTATTTCTTAAGACAAAACCTTAATCAGGTTTTGTCTTATGGTGACAGTCTGTTTGTGGGTAAACAAGATGGAGGAGATATGGGCGAAAGACGAAGTACACAAAGACATTGTAGTATGACCCCAAAAAAAGATGCTCACAGCAACAATTAAAATGTCACCAGAAAACCACGTCTGCAATATCCTATAATATCCTTCTGGTTAGCTGGCCACTGGTTAAAAGGTGCGTTGCACACTCAATGCTCCAAACACTGCCCTTTACACTGGAATACAAGCGCAGGGCAACACAGCAATGGTGCGCTGCACAGGCCTATTAAAGTGTCAGAAATCATGAGACATAGGGGATGTGAATAAACGAATGTTCCTGAACCATAGGTTATAGTAAGAGACGAGTGCTGAGGATGGTGGAAGTGACCATCAGCTTACCCTGCATATAACTCCAAGTCCGTCCCCCCCCCCCCCCCCGTCCCCGTCCCCCCCATAGGGAGAGAGAGCAAAGCTAGTCCATCAATGAACACACTAGAGGGGGTGGTGGGGGGAATGGGAACCGGAAGGATGGATAAGGACGGAGAGGAGATCCGCTACAGAACAGGAGGGATAGAACAAGAAGTGAAGAGAGACTCTAGAGAAACAAAGCTAAATGCTCCTTCTATTTTGGTGCAGGAACGAGAGCAGGCACCGTAGCTGGCCGGTTAATGATTAGAGAGGAGGCTGCACAAAGATTAATCTATTTTAGCAGTGAGGCTACCCAAAATGCCTCCATGATGACATCTGACAAGGTCACAGCAAGAATGGGGGGGGGGGGGGGGGGGGGGGAGAAGACCTTCCCATGACTTCTCCGCCTCTAGGAGGGCTATGTTTACCATCGCCAACACTGTTTAGACATAAACACTCATAATCCGGGCTTGTTTACTTCAAACACACAGCAATAGAGCCATTGTGCATTAATTTATGCACACAAAAAGATGCATACCTCCTGTATATACAATTGACAGGCCTAAATAAAGAGAAGGAAGTATGCAGACGTTTAAATCCAGAAACGGCACTAAAAACGGATAACAAAGAACTAAATAAATGTTTGAATGAATGAAAACTTCTTGATCTTGATACTGTTAATAATCTACTTCCCATGGTACGCTATGGCAGAACTTTGTGAACTGTGAAATAATAATACCAAGTGCAATGCCCCCTGCTCGTGTCTCAGAGAGCTGTTTATTGGCTGTATTAAGAGTTGGTGTAGAGCAAAAAAAAAATACTATCCAAAAATCAATATTTAAGGGTTGCGATTATAATATGAATTAATATCAAATAAGATCAAATAGTATATTCCGTAGCTGTAATGATCCAACTCTGTAAATTCGTTCATAATTTTTTTTAAATCATCAACCACTTGGAGAAGGCATATCCATTTATATGCATGGCCATTCAGTAACGAATATATTTGTTACAATATTCAATACAATAAGCTCAGTCGTTATTGGGATAGAAGGAGCAAAATAAACGATGTCCAGCTAACGCCGGGGAATCATACCATATAACATTTAATTACCGCTAATATTTGTTTCGAAAGCTAAATACATCAGTTGTATTTCTCCGGAACGCATGGGATACTGCTGCCAATAAAGTTTCAAATTATTTTTACTGGATGCTACCAGAACAAAGTTGAGAAGTAAGCGTTCGTTCGTTGGCCAAACATTAACGAGTGTTCATTGTTGTCTGGTAATTTTAGCTAGCTCATGGGGATTTTTTTGTTAGCTTGATTCAGATACACCATACAGCATTTGCTCACACTGCGCATCAAGGGTCTTTTTAAATGAATTTGCCACTGGACAGTAAGTAATGGCCCCCTAATGAAAGTTTGCAAAGCTTTACAGAGCTGGTAAGAAGTAGTCTAACCAATAAAGACAACGTTTGTATCTGTCCTTCAGACCAATCAAACCTCGGACTAGATTCCACCAATCAAGGTTTTTATGGCCAGGTTCGCGCAGCTACTGGCGCCATTCGGGATCCAACATGACTGGGCAGTTCATTTGACAATTAAACAAATGAGAGCCAAAATGGTGGAGCCACTATGTCAGTTTCTCGACCGCCTCTGATCCCTTCTGCGGGCCACCAATAAGCGCCTCAGAGAGCGAGGAGGGAAATGGCGCCTATGTTCGTCTTCCAAAACAATCGTCTATTGGTCAAGAAGAGCAAATGAAAAGACGCGAATAAATTGCCACTACTTTCACTCAAACCAGCATACTTTCCTGTAATCATTTTACACACAAATACATTTTTAGGTCTTACTCACTTTGTTTTGCGTGTTCGAAGAGAAGTCCGCCTGAGTCTATTATTTATTTTATTTAGCTAACAACGGGAAACAAGATGGCTTCTATTCGAACCGGAAATAGTACGTACGCACGTAGTGACGTTGACATTTACCCTACATGGACGGCATGCTTGCGCTTGAGTAGAATGCAGAGGTCGCGGCAAGGTTCATCATAAATCATGGTTTAAATAGCAATGCTACAAATCATTTAATTTAACCGAATTTTTTACCCACAATTTACATTTCAAACAATCATTTTAAACAATAAAAACGACCCTTGAGGCATAGAAGTGTTTGTAAAAAATACATTGTTATTGTTTTGTACACATTTAATGGAACAAAATATATATTTCCTTCAAATATCTGAGAAAACGAATTAAACAATCTAAAGCAAAATGCTAAATGAAGTTATCAATGCAAATAAAACCAATCCAAAAGGCCAAGCAATTTAGCAATAGTGTAATAATTGAATTGTCAGAAAAATATAACTATTTTCTTGCAACAAGTTCTAGGAGGGTGGAGGTGATTTTGTCCAGACTGCTGGAGTGCTGCGGGCCCCTGGGCATCCGATATCCTTGCTGCCTGTGGTAAGATGGGGAGGCTGAGCGACCGCCCAAGAACTCGGGAGCAGCGGGCGGGTATTCATAGTGGTCCCTGGGGTCCTGGAAGCGGTCCCTGGGGTCCTGGAAGCGGTCCCTGGGGTCCTGGAAGCGGTCCCGGTGCCGGGCCGGCTCATCTGGGTGAGGGCTATGTGGTGCTCTGTGCTGCATGACTCCTCCGAAGACCTCTGGAAGAGGGAAATATGCAGAAATGCTTAACATGGCTGGGAAATATGATCAGATTGTATTGATAGCGGTGCATCCGTCTGGTACTTCACGGGTTTAGCTCGACATCTAAACACACACGTGAGAAGTGAAAAACGTTGAATGAAGGTATGTACTATCGGCTAAAAAATATAAAATAAAAAAGGACAAATTCCCTTTAAATATATTTTTGGCCGGTGTAATCAGCAGCACGTATCATCCTATCCGATGGAGTTGGTACCGGTGATAGATAAGGATTACACATATTGATCGATGGCGTACCCTCGTATCGCTGTCTACTTGAAACGTTAGAGTCTGAGTGGACGGGATGCCGGTGTTCCTGGAATCTCTTGTCAGGCGGGCCTCCTTGCTCCTCCTCCTCCCGGCCCCTGGGATCCTGGGATGGCCTTGGGTGGGGTTCCATGTCCCTTGGGTGGGTCACCATCGGCCTCCGCTGCGTCCCCTCCCTGAAGTCCTCCCTCCCAGGCTCGGCTCGAGGAGGCGAGGGAGCCCGTGGAGCCTGTGGAGCCTCGCTCCTATGGTTGTAGTCTCTGGAGATGGGCGCAGAGTCCGGTCGGTTCTGCTACACGCACGGCGAGGCATGAGGAATAGAGTAATACAAATAAAGTATATTAACTGAGTGATGAAATCGAATGTTTCACTGAGTTGTATTCATTCATTCAATTGATTTATAAATTGCACTTCGCAGAGCACTTCATTGCAATTGTGTAAACAAACTGCGTTGCTCCTTACTCCCTTCCTACCAAAGTGTCGCTCTTCAAAACAAGCTAATGACCACGGCGCTACAGAGGACATTAGTGAAAAGGAAAGTAATTAGTGAGCTTATCTGCTTAATAGCCCTGCTAACAAAAAGGTCACAGTTGGCAAACCTGTGCTTCAGCTAGAAATCTGTGTCCTGAAGAGGAGGGTGGGGGGTTAGAATGGGCAACACCTCTCAACTAATGAAGTTTAAAATGACATGGTTTTAACATGGAGTATACATGTTTTTCCTGTACTTGCATGGGATTCAGCTGATTCACTGATCCACCAAATTTCCCCAACGAGGAATTAATAAATTGTTACCTTGATCCCTACTGCCTCAAGAAATATGTAGGTTGTGCTACTAGGAGACTCCAAATTCCCCTGAAGATGTACATGGTGAACAAGAGTATCTCTGTAACAATGCTGTGATGGACTAGCGTCAGGGTGTCTGTCTGGGGCTTTTGCTCTTAGTAAGCTGGGATAGACTCCAGCTCACCACAACCCTGACCAGGAAAATAAAGTGTAGTTTATTTGGATTAAAATAAATTATAGATTGCAATGGACATTTTATAAAAGCCATGTCGATCAACTCATAGAAGGCATGGTGATCTGCATAGGAATAGAACACATACCAAAGTCTTCTCTGACTTTTTGGCTTGGAATTCCTTCAGGAGATTACAAAGTCGGCTCTTGAGGAAGTCCGCCTCTTCCCCATTTTCAATTTCAATGTTTTTCTAGAAGGAAACCCAAAGACATGCAAAAAGTTAAATGTTATTTCTATCAACCCAAGGGATGCCTGGCAGGAATTGAAACGCACATATAAATGCTTACCAATAAATCAAACACTTTCCTGCCATCTTTTGCATTTTTAACATTTCCATCTTGGTGGCACTCATTTTGATGCAGGCTCTACAAACACCAAAAAAACGGTTTGAGTGCGAAAGAGAAGCATACAATTAAATACATTTAACAGTTATCATAAGAATGAATCGATACCTGTGACTTGGTGTATTGGTCGAGTCTTTGGGATCCATGGGCTTCGTGCCTTTCCCTGCTCGTCCCGTGCCTTGATGGACCAGGTTCCTCAAACATCGTGATTCTATCTGACTCTATTAACCTGGGAACAGAAATGAACCATCATGTATACATTAAAATGTGTATTCCTTGGATTTATCTAATTTAGCATTGAGTGTTTAATCTAAATCAATAACACAACATCTCAAATGATTTTTTTTTTTTTGATTAATCACATTCGCTTTGACCCTTCCATCTCCTCTTGAGTAGCATCAGAGAAGCGACTCTTTCTCTTCCTGGCATCCTGGCTGCTTGCATTTCCCTGCAGAAAGCGTCTGAACGTCTCTGGGATCTCCGACATCCCTCTGCCACCCTCTGGCGGCATCTGGTAGGGGGATGCTGCTTCCCGAGGTGGTCCTGCCGTTTGGTTACGCAGGGCTCTGACCATTTCAAACAAATAATCTCTGTCTAGTGGCTGGTCGGTGTTCCTCCTGGGCTCTGGGTCACCATGACGATCCTGTTCCGGGTAGCTTGGGTAGGGGTGGTGACCGTCGTAATCCCGGTGTTGGGCCTCAGGGTAGCCAGCTCTGTGGCAATATTCATCTTGGCAGGACTCTTCAGGAGCAGGAGCCCCTCGCCTGATCTCATCATTGAAGTGGGCGCTTTCGTGGGGATAGTCGATGGGGCCTCGGCCAGCCTCTGGAGGATGACGTGGTCCATGTGGCTGTCCGCCTGGATGGTGTCGCTCGGCACCTTCCGGCGGGTAGGCAGACGTCCGATCGGCGTCGGCGCCTGGATGGGCATCTTGTGGGTCAAGTGAAGGATAGTGCATCCTCTCAGTGGCGGCAGCCTCGTTTGCACGGGCCCACTGGCGCCAGAGTTCCTCAGAGTGGAACTGTTTGAGGGGGTCGCTTTCTGGATGTGGTCTTCTGTACGGAGAGGCCTCTCGTTCATACCCCTCTCTGTGGGGCATCTCCTCCACAAAGCCCTGCATGGGGCGACCCTCTGCGTGTGGGAAGGGATCATCTCTGTACCCACCACCCATAGGATCTTTGGGGTAGTCCCTGTGATAATCGGAGTCCATAAACTCTTGTCTGTCGTGATCGTTGTTCATATAACCTTCCTGTTCGGGACTATGGCGAGGCATGCGTCTTTGGTAATGCCCTCTTCCCTCTTCTTCTGGCCCGAGGTAATGGTCGTCTGGATGAAAAGGCGGTGGCTGTCCCTCGTGTTGGGGATAAGGACCCGGCTGATACACTGGTCCTGGGTAATGCGGGGCACCTCTGTGCCCTGCGTTCTGTGGAACTTTTTTCTGTCTTTGCTTCTGCGGCACTGGACATTGGAATGGAAGCAGAATTGAAGTCACAAAGAAGCTCAATTAACTAAATTTGATTTATTACCTTTAAAATAATAATTGTACTGCTTGACTCATCCGTACTACTATCTGAAAGGTTTCGGTGAAATGTTGGTTAGAATGATTTTATTCTTATTGATGACATTTAAAGCAACAAATGGTTATTGAACCATTGGCTTACAAATAGTACCTTTTCATCCATTCAACAATACTGGTTAAAGAACAGGTAACATACCTCTGGTGATATTGGATTTGCCTTCATGTCGTCTCATTGGCTGAAACCAATAACCGTAAAAACTTAAAATTTCACACAAGTAAGCATTGATTGCACGGATTAATTTTCAACCCATCATGGATGTTAAGTAAATGTGTTTTGCTCACCCTCGGTGTCCCTCGACCGTCCTGGCGCTCTACGACCTCTGACTTGGCTCGTATGACCTTTGCTGGTTGGTTAAAACTGGTTGAATTATCCCAGGTCACCAGGTCTTTCCGTTGTGTCATCTGTCATATGAATGTTGTTATTTTTTTTTTAAAGGAAGTATTTTTTTTTTTAATAATCTTCAGTGGTGACAACAGCTGAAAGTGAGAAAGTGTAGTTCATTTTCATTTTACCTACCAGATATTTCTGTCTGTGTTTGCGCCCAATGATGTGGTTAACTATGTTGGGTAGATTTGCCTCCAGGCTACATAGCCGACAGAAGTATCTCGGGCCGGGCTGAGGGTCATTGGCATCCGAACCGATCACCTCCTCCAGATGACTTAAACCTTTGAGGGTAGATCATTCGAAACCATTCGTCAAAGCTAAAAAGACACTAATGTCATTTTAGACAAAGATCATAATAATTGTAACGCCTTTGAAGGAATATAAGAAATCATTTAATTTATTCACCAATGATGGGTTCATCCAGGTTCAAGTATTGTAAATACTGCATGATATCTTCAAAGTCCGGAACAATGTGATTCCTAATGGCAGAACCTGATTGAGCAGAAAAGCAGCAGTTAAGTAACAGTTGGATAGACAAACTTGACCAATAGTGATACGGTATGCAAGTGATTCGTTTTGTGTAGTGCTTCAGATCATGTATATTTGTTATTAGTAGCAATGTTTTATGTAAAAAAACTCAATCTCTAATAAGAGTTGACTTTAGTAAGGAATTGTACACTGTAGCTCTAGAGAATACGTTATCTGTAGAGTATATAAGACTCCTACAAAAGATCAAGTACGAAATGTTTGAGTTGCATTCCCATTTAGAAAATCAGCAGAAAGTAATTCCTCTTTTCTTCCAGTAATTGAATGACGAATGGATGGATCTGAAACAACTGGCCTGTTGCATCCATGTATTGTTATTAAAGTACAAACTCCATGAACCATTTTTAGTACACATAACACCATCTTTTCTCTTATCCATTTGCTTCACAAAAAACAATGCTCCCTTTAAAGATGAGAAAAAAAGAAAGTATAAAACGGCTTGCCCAAAAAGAAAAACAATTATTTGAAATGATCGTCTTTAAAGGGGTTAGTGGTTTCAGAGCCAACATCCAAAAACCTGCATTCCCCTTCAGGTGTTGCAAAATCCAGAATACTAGAAAAGCGTTTGACTCATCTCCTCCTCTGAAAAACACTTACCACTTAATTGTAATATAATTGGTTGACCCCATGATTGGTGTGTGGGCAAGCCCATCTGCATCAATGCACCAAAAAAGGCAGCTCTTCTCCTGTTTGATGCTCCAGAATTCATTTTGGTCTACTTTGGTTCAGGAAAGGGATACCAGAGTCCTCAAATGCTGATCAACCAACTACCACCATGACATAGACATGGCGGTAATCATCTTCAGACCAAGTGCCATTTTCTGTAAGCCAGCTTTTGTTTCATAATACGCGTAGCTTAGATTTTGAAGTAGCACATAAAAAAGTGCTCTATACACTTGCACAAAAATTTTCAGGTGCCAAGAATAATGACTTGGCTGAATAGTGTCTTCAGCCCCTTCTTAAATGTCTATGGACCCAGCTTTAGAGATCTCCTCAGGGAGGAAGCTGCTGGGCCAGGCAGCAGTCCCCCCCCACCCCCCACCCACCCCTCCCAGAAAGCTCTGTTCCCAACAATCAGAACATCCTGGTGTGTAGCCAGGTGTGTTAAGTGTCGGAAGAACATATTTAGGTAGGACTTGGTGTCAGTGGTAAGACGGTCAGTTAGGTATGGAAAACAAGAGGCATGGACAAACTTTTGAGGGATGCCCGCGGGACTATTCTGAACCAGTGGTCCATTCAGAATTTTTTTCCTGATGATTGAGCCAAGGCGTTGATCCCTCAAGCTTTGAGCATGAGCAGTATTCTTCCAGCACAAGGAAAGGAGCCGTGTACAACTGGGACAGATTAGCGATGATCTGGGCTAATCACAACCATCAGACTTAGTAGCCAATCAGGTTGTGTGTGTTATGTGGTCACATAGCGGAATGATCAGTCTGAATATGCATATATTAGGGCTTTAAAAAAAAAAAAATCAGACTTTATTGGAGCATGTCTAATGATTTATTTTAAGAATCGCAACACTTCCTGCTAGGATTCAGTGATGTATCCTTCGTCCCCAAGATGATTTGGTGGCCGAATAACCTTTTTGTCTAACCGCTTCATCAACAGGACGGTTGGAACTGCGAGTAAAACATCTGGAGATAAAGGCAAGGAGCACGAGTGCAAACGCTCAGGACCGAGAACTGCAGTCCGCCCAGGACCCAGTGGAGGTGGATGAAGGTGGGGGTCCGTGCTGCCAGAGTAGGATGCGGCCTGATGGCAGAGTTTTGAACACTATATCCTTTCCAGGGCTATCCATGGATGTCATGACTCACTGATGTGTTCGGAGATCTTCATATCCAACAACAAAAGTTCTATATGACTTGGGAATTGAGTACGCAACAACAGTGCTGTATGTCAATGAACACTGCCTACATCGAGTTGCAGTTGCAAAGATCTTTCCGCTTCTGTCTGACAAACTGAGATCTTGTTTTCATTAAGTGGCAGCCGCTCAGGAAGTAGCACCGATCACCTCAGAAGTGGAGGAGTGCATACCATTTAAAAAAAAATACAAATTATGACTGCAGTCAATTAGTCCAGTTACTTCTCCAGAAGGTAACTTTGTTGAAGGTGATTTTGTCAATGTGAGATCGGATGAAAACGTTACCTATTGCCATTGAAGGAATCCAAGAGCATTTCACTTACCTTTGCAATAATACTGCCCCTTTGGACATTTATTTTCAAAATGTCTCACACACCTTAATAGAGCCATGTGATATAACCTAAATTTAGATCTGGTTGTTTTATATATTTCTAGTAAGATTTCTAGTAAGTTAGTAAGACCCACCAAATAAATGCCTGACGGCAAATTGTGTGATAAGGTTAGAAAATGAAATTCTACCCTCTTCAGATATTTTGAATCTTTAACAAAAAAAAAATACAATTTACTTAAAGGATATATTGCACAGCAGCACTATTAAGGAGTGTGATTAGCCGTTTACCTGCACCGCTAATCTCCCACTAAGCTAAAACTAGGCTAAAATAGGGCCGGTATGAGCAGGCAGAGGTTAAGAACTACTTACCGTTCGCGACCAAAGCTTCCTCCTTCTGCCATGGGAAGAGGGAGAGCAATAGAAACAAGTCAATCAATGCTTGCTTAACTGGCCACTGGCTACAGTGGCAAAACTCATCACGTCTACAAACAGAGAAAGGGTTATATCATGGTAACAAACATATTTACCAAAGCTCTTTAGAGGTGTGGTAAAGTCAATCCGTTATATAAATGTTCTATATTCAGAATGGAAAAACGTGCCTCCATTCACTGTTTAAAAACATTTTGTGTAAAAAAAATTAAATAAAGGGGGGGTGAGGAAAAATACATCAGGTCAACACTTCGTGAATGACTTGGCTGTTCGGTCAAGTCGTCAAGGTTTCAGTCTCAGGAAACAACCTTAGGGCAATGTTATTTTTCTGATTCAATCCTCAGAACAGGTGATCGATTCAATGTGCATGGTAAAAAAAATAAAACATCGAATCACACAAATTTTGATTTACAGTTTGCGATACGATGTGGAGAACATAATGCATGTTCATTTGGGGCAATCCACTGCGTTTTACTCAGTAGTGGACGTAGTCCATGCCGCTTTTGCAGTGGTAGCTCTTGAAGTCGTAGAATGTTACACCGTCTGATGGACTTAACATGTATCAGCTGCTGGCAGGTAGTGGCTACAGTAATGAGATCCATGTTGACAATCAGACCTTGAAGATGCAGAGGGAGGCAAGCTCTTCACTCCTGCCCTCAGCGATGGTCACAAGCTTTGGTTTAGCAACCAAAGGAAGGAGAAGCAGCATACAAGTGTCCAAAAGGTGTTTCCCTGCAGGGAGGCTGAGCAGACTCTTTAAAGCAGGGTGAAGGGGTCAGTGATCTGGGAGGACCTCAAAGAAGAGCCCCTGCTCCTATGCATTGCAAGGAACCGATCTAGGTCGTTTGGCAATCTGTGAAAGACACCCCCTGGGCAGCTCTCTTTGAAGGTGTGTGAGGCATTTCACACTTAGAATGGACCCCGGAGCAGACACAGAATGCACTGGACAGATTAGGTCTCCAGGCTGTTATGGGAATGCCAGGGGTTCCCCCAAAAGGGAGCCTGGGGAGGTTAGGTTAAAGTACATCTGGACTGTCCTTCTTGCCCTGTTGCCACTGCAAACTCAATTGGACCATCAGGAGTTTTCAGAAGAGGGGTAGATGGAACATTGATCAACTGTTGGAAATAGTTTGCACTCATTATGGCACCAGAAAGAGGCAAACTTTTTATACCCACATTTAAAAAAATAAAATAAAGATGAACAAGAAAACCATAATATATTACAGGTCGTCATCTGCAAATTCTCCCCAGCAACTGTTGGCCAAATTATGACCAATAAAGTTGGAAGAGTGGGGAAAATACTTCTACTTCTTTTTCCTTCTTGTCTTGGCGTTTCATCAACCCACTTCTTTAACTGACTTGGCCAAGAAATCAGTATGCATCACTGATAAGGCATTGTGATACAAAGGAAAATATATCATGATGGGAAGAGTAACACAAAAAGATGTATACATCTCACAGTCCAACTGACCAAATATATTACACAAAGGAAGAGGGCAGACTGTGGGAGAATGATACATTTGACCAGCAATGGTGCACTTTGAACAGGATGATCCAACAAAGAAAATACATTGTTGGACTGCATTCATTTTGGTTGATCACAAAATACGAGTATGGCCACAGCAATTATGCATATCATAGCATTGGTGGAAAAAGCTAGTCAACCTCAACATATCCACCGCCTTGACAACCGACTGCTCCAGCACGCCAAAAGCATAGACTGCACGGTCAAACGTTGGTTGATAGATCCCAGATTGCAGCAGCAGCACTTATATTGGGCGAAGATTGGCATCGCGAGAAGAGATGAGCGAAGGTGGGTAAAACGGGGCGACGTTTGCATATATCTTTCTGTTGGTGATTTGTTAGATCTGTAAAAGCACACTGAATGACTGATTAATGTGATTATTAGGTTAACAAAATGTGAATAATGTAAGAACATGCGACGTCCATTTGTCGAATTGTTGTAACTAGTTTGCAACATCCAATAATAAGTGGCAATACAATGAATAATGTTTACCTTCATATGTCCTACAGTCGTAAGGTGTATCTTATACAATGTCTCACTCCTTATGGATTTGTTGCACGACTGTAAAAAAATAAATAATATCAGCAACATGTAATTTAGGCTATTATGCCCTCCCCATCCTCCATCAGTCGATAAATAACACGTTACGTTTTTAAAGCAATTGGCGTTAAATAAAGTTGACATTCAATATGTAATTTAGATATTTAACCACTCATAATATACCATTGTCAAATATCTTACCGCACAATCAATGAAGTCGATTGGGATCTCAATCTCGTATGGAGTCTCAAGACCCTCCATGCTGGCTGTTTGAAGCTAACGCTAGCCCCACTGGTTAATGAGTTCGCTTAAATGACTATCACACCCAAATCGGTAGTACACGGTCAACAATTTGAAAATGAAATAGACTAATAATGAGGTACAAGTAAAGCCCACTCGAGTCGAAAGTGAACGTTCAGAATAAAACAGCTGCTAACCCTGCTAGGTTTAATGCTTCTAGCTACTTAGCTAGTTCCTGTGTAGCTCCAGACGAGAAACGTCGCGATAACATTGTATGCCGCCTAGCGGACAGGTCCCCAATTGCAAATAAAACACATATACTGCACATTGGTATAGTGTTCTTATTTATTTGGTTCTAAAAAGCATTTGCTTCGTATGTACAAATCAAAATGGGTGCTGTAAGCCTGGTTTTGTCTGAGGAAAACATACATGCATGCAGGCATGTATGTATGAGGCAACTGGGTATCATTCAGTCAGAAAGTTATGCAAAGCAGAGCAGTGATGATACAGAAAAACAAGAACACATAAATGCTGTCTTCCTTAATTATTTCACCACAGTGGAGGTTATAGCAACTACACAGTTACTAGCTTTCAACCTAAGAAAATCACAAGAGCCTAATTTCCTCATAATAAACTCACACGGCATGCATGTCGAGATGGGACACAAATCATACAGACTAACAAGTAAAACAAGTTAGGATTTACAAGCAACTTTGAATAATATATACAATGCAAACACGCTCCTCCCAGTTTTTTGTGTAAAATAGAATCCGATACATTTATTTCCTTCCAGAACACTTCATCCAAGTTAAACCTAAGCATCTCAATCTTTTGAAGGCCTTAAAAGGTATAAAACCAGACTTCCCGACCCCTACGTCTAACCACCACATCACTCAATCAACCACGAACAACTTAGAACTGCAACCTATGATAGCAATATGGAAAAATACTGAAACTCCTGAATTAACGCACACACACAGCATCAGGCGAGTCATAGAATGGTACAATAAATACAAAAATATCTTAACGCCATAATTTTCAAAATTTCAAGGAAGCCACCCTCACTTGGGACCAAACAAGGTTAAACTCAATCAGAATCCTACACCAGGTCTTAAAGGTCGGAGGCAGAGATTTGAAGTATTAACAGTTACTTATGTATTACTTAAAGGGGAAAAAATAACTGGGGAGTGGAAGGAAACCATCTGACATGATGTATAGGCCTTTTCTCTCATTGTGACTAGGAAAGAAGAACACAGGTAAGGTATGGCAGGTTTTGAATTATCCACACTGCTATACAGTCGACGTGACAGATATCCCTGACGAGAAGAGGGGTGGACAGAGGGAATGTAGAGTATATAAAACATTGATAACAGGGAGGTGCTTTGATCAGGGAGTGTGACATGGATAGGTGGAAATGGGGGGGTCAAAGGGGGGGTTGCAGGTCAGAGGACAGCAGTTTGTGGTGGACTCTCAGCGAGTTCCTGGGAGGTTGCTAAGACGAGACCGTAGCTCCTTCCGGACCTGGGTTACCCGGGCCAGCTTGCGTTTATATTCCTGAAAAGTGGAGAATGAAAAACACTGCATTAAATTTCAAAAAGTGTCATAGGTGAATGCTGACATGAATTTTTGGTTTCTGGCATTTGATAATGTTGGGTGCCAAATGGAAGTGCACCAGCATGAACACATTAACAAAATGCTTTCAACAATTATAACAAAGGGTAATTTATTAATCCTTTTTTTGTGTTGTGTTACTAAGGTATTGTAATGTAACTTACAAGTAAGTAGGACTTTTTTTAACAGGGTATTTTACCAACTAAGATTGTGCCAAATTGAATTGTAGATTCAACCAGTTTCGTCTGATCCATCAACAGATGTGTGGTCAGAACATATTTTTGTTTCCTCTTTGCAAAATAATTTTGCAAAAAGGAAGAGGATGTTATCTAGAGGTACATGACCAGAGGCGGAAGTCAACAGCACATCTAAAACCTCCGAACTGAATATATACATTACATAATATATATACTGATTGACAAATTGTACAATTGCAGAAGTAGTTTCTTTATACTTGTGTATGTCCTTGTTGTCCCTTGTAGATCCACTTTTATTTCAAGTGCATGTCCAGTTTTATAGTCTGTGTTGCTGTGTGCTAGATTAGTCATCCATGACCACCAACTAATATACATTAAATGATATATAGTGCAACGTCTTCAGTGGATGGTCTCAGAAAAGTTCATTTGAACAGAATTTGTGTTGTAAATAGAATCATTTATTCAGTGTCTTCTAATCCTGTAGAGCTTTAAGCTATTATAAACCATTGGAGTTTTTATTCAGAATACAAAAGATGTATGTTCCAGGATCTAATGACCCTTATCCATCCCCTTTAAGGATCCAACTTTCTCCTCCCATTACAAGTTGTTGCCCAGGGAATAGGCAAATTAATTTAGCACCAAAGGGGAAGCAACCGCATGTAGGGAAGGTTACCATGCGCTTATACCATATGCATCAGCAATGCCAAAGCAAAAGAACAGCACTCACAAAAATGGTTTTATTTTTTTTATCTCCTGTTTTTATTATTATGGTGAATACATGGGAATTAGGTATAGACTGAAGAAACAGTGTCAGGTTGGTGTGCTCCTCTTTCTGTGAACGAAGGGCTGGACAGGTTAAAACACTCAACACAGAAGACGTTCAGTGTGGCGCGCAGAAGGCATGCGTATGCGTTCTTCTGCGTTAGGTTAAAAACCTAGCAGTGTGCAAGTTGGCCTCTACTTACCGCGTGGGGTGGATCTGAAAACAAGGAGTTACATTACAGAGAATGGATTGGGGGTGAATGGCTCAGTGGTGTGGTGATACCCAAACTGGGTTGACAGGAGAGAGCACCCACCTTCAATCCCCTCTGTCATAAAAGCTCAGGTGTCATTGCTTAGCCACCTAAACCTATTCCCTTCACAGTCTGCTCAGACAGCTATAAAGCACTAATGACCAACACATGCACTATCTGGACTACAGTCGATACAATACAAATAAAAGGGTGTTCAGACTAGATGAAATCAGTGAAACACACACACACACACACACACACACACACGCACACGAGTTTACGCACTTCTAGTTTCTGCTCGTTCTGAGCCAGGCCGTCCTTCTGGCTGTGCAGGAAGAGCGTGAGCGTGCGCATCAGCTGCCTCCGGTCATCCACCTCGGCAGCCAGGCGGCCGCTGTAGTCAGCCAGCAGCATGCAGGCCTCCTCCACCAGCCGAGAAAGCCGGTCCCCCGACTCCTTGTCTGCAACGCACCACAGAGGAGCAGCAAACAGCTTTGGTAAATGTTGGCAAACTAAAAAAAAAAAAGAAAAAAAAAAGTGGACAATTACCACTAGTAAACATGGCCCCCTAACCCTTTCCCAAGCAAGTGGTCATTGCTGTTTGTTTAGTAGCCTGCTTTGTCTAAAAGTATAACAGGGTCCCTGTTTTATCACCAGGTGTGACTCGCTTCAAAATCGACCCTTTCAAACCACACATGGGGGAGTTTCCACCCAGATACATGATAGATAATCGATAGATAGGTTGATAGATCATCCTAGTCAGTGGAATGTACCAAGTGGTAGGCTGATCTATCAAGCATACACCTGGTATTAAGTAATGGTCCATACTATTAGACAAAGCAAAAAGTTGGGCCAACGCCTGTATTGTTTCCTATACTAGGTCAGGTTTAGTTTGACATTGCAAAACCGGCAGGAGATTACCTAAATATCTTTTTCCAGGCACCAGATTCCAAGATAAATCAATGAATGACTTAACTAACACAACAATCACCAAGATGCTGCTACAACTCTCCCTGGCCCCTGACCAGAAATGTACTTCCTTTAAACCCCACCCTACTCCTTCTTATGAATGAATGGTAGAGACACAGCAGGTGTCAGTTCGTGACCAGTTATGATCACTCTACTCCAACTAACGTCGGCTGGCCAGAACCTTTCAGGTTAAAAAATGTGGACGTGTAAGCATATAAAGTAAACTGTGATCTAAGGTGCAATATTCAAATCGACATGGTCTACTTGCTACTGAACTTAGCAACACATTAAATGAAACCTTGAAAAAAAAAAAGTGGAACGTTTATTTAAAACAAACATTAATAGATAAGCAAAGGGGTACGTATTTACCTCAAATGCACCTGATGCTGTAACGCTGCAAAACAAATGGCCTACAAAGCGTCCAAACCGGCTAGGAAGTATTTCCGCGCAGCTAGCATAGCAACACCCCCCCCCCCAGAATGAATTGTGTGGCCGGGAACAGCTGGTAGTGACACCAGCGTGAGTGCGTCATCGTGTGTCCTACCCGTGATCCTGTGGAGCAGGGAGGCGTCCTGCACCTCGGCCGGCAGCGAGGAGATGCGTTTCCGCAGGGCCGCGTCGCCGGAGGCCGCGTTCTCCAGCTCCTGCAGGGCCCGGATCAACTCCGCCGTCTGAGGCCGTTCAAAGACACATCTTTTTACTGAACATCCACGAACAATGCTTTGTTTGTATTTTGTGCCGGAGTGTGCATTTATGTTTGTCTGTTATTTATGTCTTTGTAGTGCGTCCTTATGTGTGAGAAGAAGGCGCTATACAAAATAAAATGATTATTATGACGACGCCAACCAAACATTTACTCAAGTGAAGCCACACTCGCTGTACATCAATAAACACCTCTGTCTGATAACAGAGGAAGAAGTGTTGAGTCGCTAGGCACCTGTGGGGGCTCTTCTGTAGGGGAGCTCTGGGAAGCAAAGTTGTCCTCGTCCATCTGGATTTTTTCATAGGACCTCTTCTTAGCCTTTTTCTCTCCATCTGCAAGACCAGTCAGAGGGAAAAAGTGTGTAAATTAGTAAAAGGTGTAATGCAGTGTGTGTGTGTGTGTGTGTGTGTGTGTGTGTGTGTGTGTGTGTGTGTGTGTGTGTGTGTGTGTGTGTGTGTGTGTGTGTGTGTGTGTGTGTGTGTGTGTGTGTGTGTGTGTGTGTGTGTGTGTGTTTACATAGGACTTGTGAGAGCTGGTCCAGCAGATTGTTCTCATACACTGCCCTCTCCTGCCAGATAGACAGCACCCGGCCAAGCTGCTTCTTAAAGCTCTCCTCTCCTTCCCTGCACAAAGAAGGAAAACCAGCGTCAGGCGCAGGTACAATGTTGGAGTAGGACATGGTAGGCATTCCAGGAAGACCATAGGACTATTAACAAAGATGCTGGATTTTCATGGCACATTGCAAACTAAGAAGTATCGTGTGTGTATATATATATATATATATATTGAAAAGGAAGACTCAAAACCCTATCAGGCAACCAGGGTGCGTGTGCCGGTTCAGCTCACCTGGACACATGTTTGAAGGCATCCACGATGATGGGTGCGAAGTCCTGGGTGAACTCTGGTCCTTTCCTCTTGCTGTTCTGGATGACATCATTGGCCAGGTAGACAAAGGTCAGCTTGCGCGACACCTGAGCTGAAAACGTGCATGCACACGCACATACACACACCCCCCCAGCTAATGAGTCATTTAAGTGGTTCAAACCGTTTATTTCTAGAGAACATTTGGTACAAAAGATGCACTTGTGTCATGATACTGCAGAAACATTTACCCATCCTTAATAAGATCCCACTTGGACCACTTGGTTCGTTCTACCTCTGTGATTATAGCAAAGGCTGCGTTGTCGTTTGTGTTTTGAGTTGGGCACGGTCTGATAACGCAGGGAGGTTTGTGAAACCGTGGTAACCCTGGTTTTACAAATATCACAAACACTCTCAGAGCAACCAGCCACTGGTGTGAACCAGCCCCCCCCCCCCCCCCCCCCCCCCCCCCCCCCAATATAAACACCCTAATATTGGGGCATCTGGCCTGTAAAGCCCTTTGAGACTGTACCTGTGATCAAGAGCTATACAAATCAAATGTACTTGACTTATACATCTTTTGATGCGTACATGCTTGGCCAACATATCTTTGTAAAAAAAGATTTCTACCAATTATTATACCTAGGTACCAGGTATAAAGATTCTTAGAGATCAGTGTTTCCTTTAGGAAATTATGAGAGGAACTATGTTGATGTGGGCGTGCACGGTGCTGATGTGCATGTTGTTGATGTGTGCGTGCACGGTGCTGATGTGCATGTTGTTGATGTGTGCGTGCACGGTGCTGATGTGCATGTTGTTGATGTGTGCGTGCACGGTGCTGATGTGCATGTTGTTGATGTGTGCAGGTGCAGGGAGATTCAGGGTTAACCCGAGCCCCAAACACTTAGAAGCCAACAATCTCAGGGACCAAGTACAAACATCCCAAGACCCTAGGTTTGAGAAAGGGTGTAATCTATCGATAATTCACTAGCATTCTCTTGAATGTTACTAGTTGGTAATATTTAACAATTTGTTCATTCTATGAGACCTGATTTGTTTGTTTGAGAAGTCATTTTTATTTATATAAATGAAAATATATATTATTCTCTTTAAACCATATAGTGTTTGATGTTTGTTTTCCATATTTTAACTTTAGAGTGAGTGGATAGTGATGAGGCAGTACTGGATGGGTAATGTGGTGGTGGTGGTGGTGGTGGTGGTGGTGGCTGTTGGGGGGGGGGGGGGGGGGGGGGAGCAGTTACGATATAGCAGATGCATCTGCATACATATATTTATGAGCTGAAAAGCAGGTTGATTCATGTATTCGCTGTACCCTACCTTTATATCGAACGTGCAATTTTCTATCTAGATTACCCAGTAAATCGGATAAATAGGAAACCCAAACGCCGAAATATTCCTAATTCACATGAGAATTTGGAACTACGGTAAGAGCGTCAGACTTAACACTACGAACCGAACAACACCCTTTTAATAGTGAAGTAGAGGAAAACACAGCTTATTGTGCAGATGGGACCACTATCCACACATGTACTACTCAAACCCCTAAGCAGGGGAACGTTAGGGACTGACTAAAATGCATACAATATGGCACTGCCAGCACCTTATTAAACTGGCGCAGACGTGAATATCATGCTTGTATTTGCCTTTTCTATCTTCAACCCGCTGGCTAAACACGATGACGACTAGAGCTCAGCACGCATACAAATATTACATGTTACGGAAATGAACGCTTGGTAACCACAACATTTAAACACACAGACCACAGACCCACTAGCACAATGCTACCTAGCTAAGTGAGCTAACTTGTGAAAGTATCTCAAAGCACCAATTGGACAGTTCGCCAGTGTTGTTATTGCTCAACAGAGTAAACACATGCACGATAACGTTAGTTGACTTGATTACAAATAGTAACATTCACTGTACCTTTTTTAAGTTCGTTGAGCCAAACGTTGACAATAGTTTGGGAGTGTTTTCTGTGGTGTATAAGCCACAGTGACAAGGTCTGGACACTTTGCTGAGAGTTGCTAAGCTCCGATAGTTTCTTCTCTAAAGCAGCCTCGGAAAAAGCTGACATTTCGACGAAAAATGACCAGGTTATCGGAAGCCAATGGAGCTATAGCTTTTACGCGTCTCGGAGCTGTATTATTGGCTAAATCGATTAGTTATTGTTTCTTTCTGCTTCCTTTCGTTGTACTGCGAGCTCTATATCAGCTAGCAAACAACTAGCAGCTCACGCACTGTCTGCCCGGTGTAATCGTGTTAGCATCACTGCTGCCTTGCCTTGCACACTAGGTTAAGTGAGGATGCTGAATTATAGCGTTATCCCGGGAAATCTCAACGACATTTCCGGTATTTTACTTCCTATGAACTGTGTACGCCAGTTAACAGTCCCCGGAGCAAAAACAATAGGAACATGATCGGAATAACGACAAGCAAAATAATTATGGCGTTTTTAAGACATTTTTGACAAAGCAATACCTGAAACATGTAACGGAAACGAATATCCTTCTATCAGAAGTCCCTCCCTCTCCCCGCTAAGCCATCCCTTTTAACTGAAAGTCCCGCCCTCTCTCTCGCCAATCAAGCTCATTTGGAGCATGCCGTTCCTGTCTTTCCGTCAAAAAACGTCTGGGAACGAGGTTACTTGCACAGCAGAAACAATGCGGAAGAGGAGTGGCGATGTTTATTTACTGTCGACAACGCAACAATAGGTTGCATTCTGCAGGGTGTATGCATCTCATCTCCAAAGCAAAAACAAAGCTATTTAAAATCACCATCTTTAATGTGAGTTATTTTTTAATGTTATTGTTTAAACAACAAACGCGAGCTAAGTGCCCTCATAAAGCCTTATATGGTTACTATTGAAACAGGGTTGCTACAGTATTATTTGATATAGGTTTTGAGGTCGAGGAATAACCACGTGACGTGTAGATACGTCAATGTAATCAAAGATGTTCAGGTTCTATTTCGTCGCCATTATCTTTCCTTGGAACTCCAATAACTGTAATAGGTATAGTTCCCGTTAAATAAATTTTTATAACAGGCATTATCATTCCCTGTTATAAAATTGTTCTATAAGTACTCATGACATACCTCATATTTCTATGGAAAGCCACTTAAATCTCTGCCCTCGATCATGTACCCATTTAAGATAAGCTTGTTAATTTGCTTCATCTGTCGTGAAAATTTTTCGTTATTCACAATTATGATTTATCTCATGTCTTATGTCATAAGCGAATGACTGTGTGTGTGTGTGTGTGTGTGTGTGTGTGTGTGTGTGTGTGTGTGTGTGTGTGTGTGTGTGTGTGTGTGTGTGTGTGTGTGTGTGTGTGTGTGTAAACCACCACACTGTTCCTCTGTGCAATCACTGTAATGTGTATAGGATTCCGAGGCCCTCTGTGATGCAGGTCACGTCACATCATATTCACATCATATTCGGCGCAGATGGCAGCCCGGTACAGTAGCTCCTTCTACCATCACGCTAGAAGGTGCCTTTATCTTCTTCTATACTTTGATCACTAGTTTAGTTCGTTTTTTAGCTTAGTTTGTGTTACTCGTTCGTGTTGCGTATTCAAACCGGACAATGATCGCCTACACAAGGGAAGGGCTGCTGCAGTACCGGGCCTGTGGAGCCCCACCAGCGGGTATACCTGTGGAACTAAGGAGACACCGGAGGGGAACGAGAACATGTGTTACACCGTATTCTGTGACCCACCGTAAAGTGTGACCCCGGGGGTCGCTGTTGCACATTCTCTGCAACATGCACGAGTTTGAAGTGTCGACAGGCATGAAGTCGTTCACGTGCGGAAACATGCATGAGCTTAAAACTAAACATTGTATCGCCATCGCTCACTCGGTATGGGTTCGTTCGTTTTGGATACCCCGTTGAAACGCCCTATCTATGTGTCTGTAAAATGCTAAATCAAATCAAATCAAATGTATTTATAAAGCATATTTAATAACAAGGGGATGGGGGAGAGATCTTTCTTCATTACGAGCACCTCTCTGATTTTGTTATAATACCCACCGTTTTTTGATTACTGCTGTTTATGAAATAAACTATGAACTAATGCCTCCATGTCTGTGATTGCAGTGACTTGGGTGGATTTGCAGCGTAAGGGGGATTTTAGTGACTTAAAACCACAATTTATTAGGGAACCAATTTGGTGCGATCGCAACCACATGCCACAGGTGGTCGCTTCCTCTCTTTGCGTGGTCTATTTAGTCCTTTCCTTTGCGTTTGCTCAGCGAATGCGGGTGTCTCTCGGTTCCAAAGTCCGAGGTCCTTCTGCCTACGTTTGGTGTCGTGCTGGGGCGATCTGAAGCCCGCTGTCCACTGTAGAACAAGAGCGCAACGACCGCGCAGAGGCGACAGTATTGCGCCCTGAGTATGGTGGCCACTGAAGAGGCAGTAGCCTGCAGCTCCAGTGGAAGCACGGCGGGCCTCGGGACGAAGCACCCGACAGCAACCTGTTTTTCATTTGTCGTCCTGTATAATTATTCATGTCTGCGATCATCACAGAGTCCACACGCAACAGGAAACAAGCCACGATAGGTCACAATCCATGACAGCTGGTGTGTCATCCAAAAGGAGGGCGTGCTCTCATTTGACCTACCTGCTTACACTATGTAAATTAGGATTACGTTTGACGTTTCTGATTGGTCTAATTTTAATATTTTAATAATACCGTTTCTTTAGCCTTTTTTTTAGATTACATTATGGACAAACAAGTGTTTGTGGAGTTAAGGGAGTTCCTCATCAAATGAGTTTCCTAAAGAAAGTGACAAAAAACAGCGCTACACTATTCACACCTATGCAGGCATTAGTTCAGTTTATTTCATAAACTGCAGTAATCAAAAAACGGTGGGCATTATAACAAAAACATAACCACAGTTTGAGCAATCAGAGAGGGGCTCGTAATGAAGAAAGATCTCTCCCCCATCCCCTTGTTATTAAATGTGCTTTATAAATACATTTGATTTGATTTGATTAGCATTTTACAGACACATACTATGGATAGGGCGTTTCAACGGGCTATCCAAAACGAACGAACCCATCCCGAGTGAGCGATGGCGATACAACAGTGACCCCTGGGGTCACACTTTACGGTGGGTCACAGGATACGGCGGCGGGCGCTTGTGACGTCATCCGCTCTACCGTCGTGGGATTACAGATACAGCACCCCCACAGCCCTCATGATAATCAACGGAGACTTCAATCATGTCTCCCTCTCCAAAACCCTGACCAGCTTCAAACAGTATGTGAAGTGTAAAACCAGGGAGAATAAAATCTTGGACTTGCTGTATGCCAATGTGAAGGAGGCATACAGCTCCTCTGCCCTCCCACCCCTCGGTAGGTCTGATCACAACCTGATACATCTTGTACCTGTGCAAAAATAAATATTTGGGGGTGTATAGGCCTATTAGAAAGCAGTATGTTCCTGATGCCACATAAAACCCCAATGGAACCCAAACATTGTATTTTATTAGTATTCCAATTTGTATTGGTTAGTGTGATCAAATGTGTTTAGTTCTATTCAAAAGTATACGGTGGTTGTGCATTAGCCAGATGCCTTTGAAACATGCCAGACAGGATGAGCCAATGACTCATATTGTTGAAGAGCCTGGAAGAATGTGAGATAATGGGTACAACATTTATAGAATTCCAACGTTCTCTCACTCCCTCTGAGACTGGGGTTCCTCAATTTGCTCAACTGACCCAGAACCCCAAAATGCGCTTAAAATCTTACCAGGGCACCTATCCACAAAATCATCATGACACATTTGATATTCTAAATGTAAGTGTTTAATATCCTATGTCGTTTATTAGTAAATTATATTGTTTTAAATTAACTTAACTAATGCAGAGGTAGCATTAGCGCCATCTGGTGGCTGCACAAAAAAGAACACTAGTCAGAACCCACCTCCCACCAATATGCATGACGAAGCCCATCAAGCTGTGTGATATACTGACATCTTGTTACCCAAAACAAATCAGACAACTACACTGAAACATAGTCTGTATAAAACAGGTTGAAACCGTAAGGTGTACAAAATTGAAAGAAAAGGACAATAGCTCCAAACGGTTTTTTATTTTTTAACATAGGCTACCAGTGTTTTTTCACCCAAGACTGGTACAAAACATTGGTGGCTTGCCCCTATAGCGATTTGGGATCAACATTTTGTGTCAAAAAAATTAACAGGATGGAAACCATTTAAGTTTTTCACACGCATGAACTTTTGTCAAAAAGTAAACTTGAATATTAACAGCTTATACAGTATATAAAAGGTCCAGTGAAAACAAATAATATTTGAGTCTTCAAAAGATTATCGTTTATATAACTTTTTTTAAAGAATTGAAAAGATGCAGTCAGTAAGATTACACATGCAACATATTGTGTCACAAACCCTTGCATTTATATTCTTTGACCATGACTCTCTTTTTTTAATGTGATGACATTCTCCAGTAATACTGAGCATGTCTTCTACATGACTTGATACTCTGCGTTGTAAATCGTTACAGCCAATATCTCCCTGTACTTAATTAAAGAAAAATTATTATTGTAAAAAAGAAATACAACTTTAGGGCCGGCGCTGGCCTTCGGGGGTGCAGTAGTAAAAAGTGACGGCAGGCTTTTGGGGGAAATCACTCTTTTCAGAATCGTGGTCATGAAAGATGGGGACAACGCAGGAGGACAGAGTCTTTGGGGTCACGTCACCAGCCTCCGTGAGACTGGCGCCAGGGCAGCCGATGCCGTCTGCAGGGAGGCCAGCGCCGGTGGCTTGAGTGGGGTCGTGTGGGATCGGACATGTCTGTGCGTCACAAATGTACTGCAGCTTCTCCTGAGGGCAAGGTGGGTAAAAGGAGTTGTGGGAGGGACTTTGTTTGTACGTTTCAGTTCTGCTTCCCTGCGTCGGGAAGCCCCAACCTGGGCCATCCTCCGTCTCCTTTCGGTGTCTGACGACGACGGGAATGTTGTCCTCCATGTCTGCGGATTGGACTTCAATGTGGCGTGGCGGTGAGGCTGTGAGTGGCGTCTCAAACAACGTAACTGTCAGCGGGCTAAAGTCCAAGTTGGAGTGCGATGCCAGGGGGTCCCGTGCCAGGGTCTCCGGCGCCGAGGTGTCCGGCGGCGGGCTGGACGGCGTGCCGACGGCGGCCGAGTTGGGCAGGCTGAAAGACGCCCTCTCCAAAACAAACGCACCTTTAGACATCGGCATGCTTACCTTGAAAACTGGATTGGTTTCATTCCCGGTCCTGCGCTTTTTGGCAGCCCGTTCTGACCCAGCCTCAATGCCGTCCTTCCGCGTCGTCAGCTGGTGGAAAGCATCTAAACCTTCTACACTAATGGTGTTCCTCTGCCTGGCCGCGCTCGTCGAGTTCTCACCGTCGGAGAACATTTGTACGCCTAAAGAACGCAGACAAAATGGAAAGCGAGGGAACGCATCCGCATACAAAGCACAGTCGTTAAGAGAATAAGGGAGAAAACACAAAAGAGAGGAGTGGATTGTTAGACCCTTCAAGCTCGCTGGAAGAGTCTATTAAATGTAAATGTATTTGTAGCTGAATGTCAAATCAGAGCACAAGACACAATATTCAACACGCAAGGGAAAAGTGTAAATGACTTCAAAGCACACTCCATAACAAGGACCTTCTTGTGGAGAGACGAAGTGTGTTAGAACAACAGGACGTTATTGTATTCCACATAAGACGACAAGCTGGATGAGAAGGCATGGGTACTTACACCAGTGGTAGGTCTTATCACTCAGTTGATCACATAGATGTGTTGGCCACTCCAAAACCTGTGGCACAGGATATTGTTCCCAAAGAAGGAATTCATCAGTGAATGAACCTGTGTGAATGGGTTAGGACTGACCCTTGCTGTTCACACACAGTGAGTGAGTGAGTGACCAACCAATCAGAATGACCCAACATGATGAGGATAATACCTTGTGTTCTCCTCTCCCCTCTATATGTGCCACCCTCAGAGCCACTGACTGCAGGAGCTCCTTCTCACCATTCAGGCCTCCCATCATGGCATCCACACATTCAGGGTAAACCTCCATCTATATACAAAAACACAAAGAAATCGGTACTCATCACTTTGGGTGTACTCATGGCCTCTGCAGAAGAATATTCTACTAGAACATGTTTACTCAAGTCACCATAGCGATTTTAGTAGTGGACCCTTGTACTACATTTTAGACCGGACTTGGACACATAACATGCTTTTAACATGCACTTGTTTATAGTCTTGCACTTGTATGCTGTCTGTCTCACGGGTATTCAATGAAAAGTTCCTAACGGAAAGATAATGTTCTTTGAATTGGTTTGATTTCAACCAAGGTAACTTGGATAGATTCAGCACAGTGTGAAAGTGAACCCTCCTCCTCTGCATAGCTTATCTAGCCAGGATCCCGCCACGGCCTTGACCCCCCCCCCCTCCACCCAACTCCTGTGTCAAGGAGTGTTCCGTTTCACACAGCGGTTCTTTACGTGCCGCAGCGAAACGGCCAAGAGACGACTCATGGTTGCGAGTCGGGCTATCCTCGCGATACAGGGAAGGGAGCATAGACAGACCAGGTAGTTGGAGATGTGCGAGGGACTAGTCAGGTGATCGATGACGTCGCCTGGGTCGGACTTGACGCGGCAGCAGTGACACAAGAAGCAGGAGGAGCAGCCGTCGTCTTTCCTCCTGCACTCCACCACACAGTCGAGACCTGTAGGGAATGCAAGCACACCGCTTTCATTTCACTACTTGTTCTGCTGCTGCGCCACATCACTGATGATTTTACAGTAGCATCCATTACAGGTCATCGAGTTTGTATGTACACAGGTCAAAACCAAGGTACTCCTGTAACGGTGTCCTTCATAGTGACTGCTATAATCGACGTGTACTTTGTCATCAAACAACGTGGCTCACCAATAACAGTGTGGCCATCCAGGATATTGTCCCTGCTCTCTGATTGGACACAAGGCTCGGCTGACTTTGCACGAGGCAACTTAAAAGCAGTGGTGTCCGCTTCAGCCGTGGATTCGTCCGTCTCAACTTCAAAGTGCTGTAAACGCACATTGGACTTCGGGCACTGTACTGTGGCACTCCGTGATTGGACCGGGCAACTGGACAACTGGACTCGCCGCGGTTGGACTGCACTGCTTTCTAAATGGGTCTGTGTGAGCTCCGATGGGTGAGGAGTCTTTTTCTCCATCTGCTCACATCTGATCACAGCCATCTGGGATACCGCTGTGGAGGGGGAGAGGTGGAGCCAAACGTCGACATTATTGTGGAACTCCAGTGAAGTTTAAAAACACCCATCACATTAAAAGCGGGAGGAGGGCAAGCTGTCGGAGGACTGGGTAGAAGCTTCTAGAAGGCTCCCTGACACTGACCACTGGCCGCACTTTTCTGTCCCATCTCTTTGAAAGCGATGGCATCCAACTGCAGCACCTACAATACAGAGGGACAAAACAAAAAGTATAAATTATAATTGTATTAAAAAAGATTCTTGGAATTGATTGCCTCTCATCGGGCTAAAATAGTAAAAAGGCATTCAAACAAACAGTCTACTGTAATGTTGGAAAGCCTGGACCTTAATTCCAATAACATAACAAAATATATATTATACAATTCTGATGTACTTCAACCGCCTTCACACAAACCTTCACTATGCCTGGTCCCTCCCTCTTCTCCAACACGCTGGCCATCTCCATCAGGGGCCAGGCCAGCTTGGGGACGTCCACAGTCTGGCCCCACCCAATCGCCAGATCCGGGTGCCGGGCATTCTGTCAGAACCAAGCAGAGTGAGATGGGACTTTACACAGACTGTTCATCAAACCAAAGCACTTCATTTTGGTCAATGTGACCAAATTGTCCCTTTGTTACAAAGGGACAACCAAATCACCTTTATAATCTGCAGTCTACCTGAAGCCCTGGGGGGACAGCTGGAGTGAACCATTAGAGACGGTTCAAATAACAAACCCGAGCTAATGACCTAAGCCGCCAACAGCTGTGGGACCACAGACACATTTTCAGTCTAGTTTAGACTCTAGCTTTGTAGCCAAGAGCCGTAGCCTGGGCCAGGGTGTGCTTTCGGTAGTCCGGTCCTATGACGGCTCCTAGCTAGGTCCCGCAGATATTAGATGGTCTAGCAAGGCTGTGGCCTTCTGTAAGGTCATCGTCCTACTCACAATGTAGCAGTATCTGTGGAGAGACCCCATGATGTGGTTCCGGACGTCTGACCTTTTCATGCGACTCTGGCACACCTCGCACAGGTAGAGGGTCTCCTGATTGCATGAGCCCACCTTCACGCATTCTGTGACACTGTCAAGGCCTGCAAGAACACACACACACGTTGTCTTTGCTTGGTGGTCCTTCATGGAAATGCACATGCTGAATCTCAATGAGAAACCTTAAGACAGAACGAGCACAGTTAAAGAAAATGTGACGGTACAGACCAATAATGGGTTGTTGTCTGGTTTTGTTGTCTAAATAGGGCTTCAGAGAGTGGTAGAGCAGGCTCTCATTAGGTGGCCCTGCACCTGCACAGAAACACATCACAAAATAACACGTTTATTTAATGACATGTTTGTTCAACCAACGAAAGATGGATCACACTCACAAAAACCAGAAATTCCACAACAATGCTGCCTGTGTCTTCCTCACATCATGGGTGTCTTCTTGGAAGAAATTACTTTTCCTCAATCATCCCTGATAACCAATACTAACCTTCACTTAAACGAGGAATGTGTGATGAGGAGCATAGGAGTACACAATTATTATTTGGATATTGAATGTACCACAGGGCTTGTAGAGTAGACTTTGACATAGAAAGAGTGCCAAAATAACTACAATCAAACCATTTATAAGACCCACGGGGGACTTAGCTTTACCTGTCCCGTCTGGCTGCATGCCGTCTACGAAGAGTCCCTTCTCTGGGTGTTGTAGTGAATCAGAGGGCCGGGAAATCTGGATGATGGGAGATAAGAATAAGATGGTGATTGGTGGTCTTGAAGGACACCGAGTATGATAATATACTTATATAGTACTACAATATAACTATATATAGTTATATTGGATACCGCAAGTCTCTCAAGGCCGGACAACAAGACTGAACAATGAGCTATCCTGCAGAGGGTTCATTTATACTTGTAAACATATGAGCGTTATACAATGGTGTAATGGAAGTTTCCATTAGACATGGTGTTCTCAAGACATGTCCATGTGCGAGCCTGTAAGGTCTCAGTTATTATCTTTAGTAGCCATTTCGCTGTTTGTGCCACGCTTATCGCCCTCTAGGGGGGGACTGAGAGCCTCGTCCGACTCGCAGTTAAACCACGAGCTACATCCTGAGTTTGCCGAAAGGAGAAGTTGCATTCCTATCTGCAGCTGTGCTCTCAAGGTCGTTTCCCTGCTCGAACACTGGAGTGCGCCCACTGTTCAGGGCTCACTACAGCACCTCAACCGTAGTATGCTTGTTGTGTTGAGTGGCCTCTCTGCGCAGAGACAATCTGTTACAGTAAACGACGTTTATTCAGCGTTGTAAATACAGTTGGGAGGAATTTCCACCACAATTGTCATCTATCTTACTGCCAAGTCTAATGAGTACCACAGGTCAGAATGTAATTACAGAGAACGTATATTTGATTTCCGCTAGTCCTTTGCATTCTCTTAATGTATTCACATGGCAAAATGTAATTATACTCCTACAGGCTATAAATTTTCTTAATATATGTCACATGGTAAACCCGAATCATAACCGTGAAATTATATTAACAACCTAACAATCTTATACCATAACATTAAGGAAATGTAGGCAATTAAGGAGGCCAAACAGCAGTACTCAGAGAAGCTGGAACAACAATTCTCACCCAACAACTCCTCGTCATTGTGGAAGAGATCACAAACTATAAAACCAAGTCCCCAAACTCGATGAATGACCTCAGACTTGCAAACAACCTGAATGAGTTTTCAAGCAAATTTGACAGACAATGCAACAGTCCTAACTCTGCCCAACACACCCAGCCCCCCTCCACAGCCATCACACCTCTTCTTTCCAGCCTGGATAGAGTCACTACCCCCCTCTCCACACAATGCACCCAAACAGCCCCCATCACACCTCTCTCCGTCCTGGATGGAGACGTTAACACACTTTAACAGGCAGATCTCTGCAAGGCAGCAGGACGTCACCCCTCCTCTACACTGAAGCACTGTCTCCAGTGTTCAGACATCTTTCATACCTCACTGGTTGAATGCATGGTACCTGCCAGCTTTAAAGTGTCTACCATCATCCCCGTTCCCATAGGATCATCGTCTTCATGACCGCCGACCAGTCGCTCGGACCGCTGTGGTCATGAAGGCCTTGGAGCGCCTCGTGCTGACCCACGTGGAGGCCATTACCAACCCCCCCCCTCGACCCACTGCCTACAAAGCCAACCCGTCGGTGGACGATGCAGTCAACACGGGACTCCACTTCATCCTCCAGCACCTCGACTCCCCCGGCGCCTTCGCCAGGGTCCTGTTTGTGGGCTTCACGGTCGCATTCAACACCATGGTCCCAGCTGTCCTCCAGGACATGCTTTCCCAGCCGAGCGTGCCCGAGCCCACCTGCAGGTGGATCACTGACGGGAGAGCGAGACTGAACCCTGTCCTAGCCTACGCATGGGTCGCTTCAACTTGAAAACACAACGTCAAAACACAACGTCATGCAATGGTCATTTTATCTTACTGCAGAGTACAATTTAGTCTAAATGTAATTATACTACAATAATACATGTTTTCCGCTAGTCCTTCGCATTCTCTTAATGTATCCACATGGGAAAGGAAATTATACTCCTGCAAATTATCTTATGTATCCCACATGGTAGACCCTATTCATAACAAAGACATTATTGAGCTTACCATAACACACAGAGAAAGGAAAACTTCCAGACTAAAGAATACAGTATAAGAAGATATATGATTATTACAATTTCAAAAAAGTATGTTAGAATATATTGTTGTCCTAGGTAGGTCATATCAAATAACCTATGAACCTGCCATATTTTAAGATGGGGTTGAGAAGACAGTTGACGGCCACAAAGAAGAAAGGAGCCCCCTGCATTCTCTCTCACTTTACATATTGGTAAAGGTTAACTAGTTAATGTTAGTCAAAGTCAAACACTGCCTGCCTTATCAATGTATTCCACAATCACATAGTGGTACTGTTGCCAATTGTTTGAATGTATACTTATTTTCTGAGTAGAAGTGAATGTCATTGTGCTCATCCATGTCACATCTTCATGTTAACTCATGTGGTAGAGGAAGTGCCTAATTTCTAGGCCCGATGCATAGGGTGTTGTGATTGGCCAGTCCATGTAGGAGGAATCCACACATTTTGGGAATATAACCTGAAGCCTGATTCCAGAACACGAGTTCTTTGCAAACCAACTCAGGTTTTGTTGTTACTTGTTACAAGTGATAACAAAGTCTATCTTTCAAACTTTGGCTTTGTCTACCTCTCATATTTTGTTAAGTGTTTATCCACATAAGTAAAATTTTTTTTAAAAGATCCCTTTTTCTTATAAATTTGAATTTCGTCCCTCCAATCTGAACTCTGTTCCAACCCCTGTACTTTTCCTCTACTCACGTGGAGGTTTTTTCCTGAATCAGGGACTTCGCCGCCGCCAATTACTAAATAATGACCCAAAAAGCTACCAACTACCAACATAATACCTAACATTCCAATGCTACATCGCTTCCAGAATGGCGGCGGCCATTGTAGGGTGACGCGCGATGTACAAGCCCTGCTCAGATTGGAATAAGTTGAAGACACGAAGCTGAAGTTAGCTCCCGATTCGTAGCGCCCTATCCGCAGCTGGTGATGTGCGTCCAGGAAACGAGTCGATTTTTTTGAACATATATTTTTTTAATGACAAACTGGTTACCACTGGTATGGTGACATGTTTATTGAAAAACAATGTACTTGTAATATATTCTGTGTTATGCCATATATCCCCCAGTATAGGATTCACTCTCGCCTGTGAAATGCTGGCCTGAACTAGGCCAGGAAATAGTTTTGAGATCGGTTCTGAGTGGGAAATACCATTCGGGCCAGACCGAATCCTATACTGGGGGACACTACGTGAGGTGGTCAAAATGTGTGAACATTGGCATGGGTGGCCCAAAGTGAATACAGCCTCTAAATCATGTTAAGAACTTTGTCATTGAGACTTGAGCGTCAGCCGTCATTTTTCTAAGTGTTTACATGCGAATAAGGAGCTGGTTTTTCTGCATTTTCTGGCTTTTCAGCTTTCCATTCGACCATGAAAACGATTCATGGTCCCATTCGGGCCAGATTGAATCCTATACTGGGGGATATATGGCATAACAGAATATATTGAAAAAAAATACAAATACATTGTTTTTGATCAATAAACATGCCACAGTACCAGTGGTAACCAGCTTGTCGTTAAAACAAACTGTTTTAAACAAACATCGACTCGTTTCCTGGTCGCACATCACTAGCTGCGGATTCGGAGCTGCGGATCGGGAGCTAACTTCAGCTTGGTGTTGAAGACTTGGACCAAGCACACACCGCGACAGGTACATCTGCAGTTCGTGTGGTTTAATACAACATCGGGTACAGCCACTCTACAGGCGGGAGAGTCGCCTTAACAATGTCGACTCGTCCGGTCATTGTGACCTATGACCCGTTGTACTGCTAGGTCATCATATATAAGAAGGTCAGTAAGTTAACTTTCTGCTGGAAAGTGTATATTAGAATATGTTGTTATCCTCTATAAAACCACATAGCATAGGCTAAACCATGAGCTACACAAACCAAGGGACTTACTTCCTCATTATGGCATGGGCTTGTTGACTTACCGTAACGAGGTTGCATTCGCGACTGTTCTTATAGGAAAGTCCTTAAAACATAAAGTAGAATATAAAAACACGAAGGGCGGACGACGACGCGTTTCTCACCAACAACCTCCTCTAACTACGGTGTGTTGTTATACTCCCGATATGAGCCAACGTTGAACAAAGTACTGAAGTTATGGGCTTGACACTTCTTCTTCAGTTTAAATGCAACATATGCAACACTGCCGAACACAGGATGACTGAGGAATTACACCAACCACATGGCATACACATGAGTACAGCCCAGAGGAGCAGTGGAACAGTATTGTTGCCTGGTCAATCATTTGGCAGGTCTCTTGTAGGCCAAACAATGTAATAAAACGTAAAGGAGGAAATCCCTAAGTCGGTCCCTACCTTGAATAAAGACTCCCTTACCAAAGTGTAATTCCTATGGTCATGGCAATTTCTTTTAGAGATATTGCATCTAGGCGGGATGGGACTTCTAAATGCAGTGTAGCACGAAATTGCATTAAAACTAAGTTTACTGTCTGCATACGATGTCTCCTCTCTTGTAGAGTGAGCCCTGGACACAGTGTTATGCGGTTTTTATACTGTTGCACGACCTCACAGGTGTGCTTTGTCATTACCCAAAAAAAGGAGCTGTTGAGCGAGACAGTAAAATGAGTATAAGTGGAACGGTATGGCACGAGGGACCCCTGCTATCTAACTACAGGCATATGCTGAGCTAATTCCTCTGTCCAGTTCACGCTAGACAAGAGGCTATATCATAACAGAGTAAGAGCAAAGTTATTGGGGAATTTAAATTACACTTCAGTGGAACATGACACGCTGTTAGCCAAAAGTATTTTCAATACTTTACTCAAACAAACCCAATAAAAAGGCTTCCCTGTACAACCCTTGCATATTAACTAAACCCAGAGTGCCGCCACCTGAGTTGTGTTAATTAAAATGCCCCTCCACCTGAACCCACAGGTGTTGACAAAGCATGAATGGAAAAGTAACGTCAACCCCTCATCTCATTTTCACACTCCTGCCATGACCGTGGATAAACACTTTAACAAAATAAGAGAGGTCGAGAAAGCCAAAGTTTGAAAGATAAAGACTTTATTATCACTTGTTAACAAGTAAAAACAAAACCTGAGTTGGTTTGCCAAAGAACTCCCGTTTTGGATCAGGCTTCAGGTTACATTGCCATACTGTGTGGATTCCTCCTACATGCACTGACCCATCACAACGCCCTATGCATTGGGCCTAGGAATTAGGCACCTCCCCTGTGTCTCCCACCCAAGTTGCCCACTAACTGAATATACAATTATCCTCCTTCTCCGGATTCTCAGTAGATAACTGTGGGAGTGTGTGTGGATGGTGGCTGGTTTAAGCAGCCTCACCTGGCCGAGTCTGATTGGACTCTGGGGCTGGGTGAGGCTGCACACCTGTTGCGCATTGAGTAATCAGTGTGCACAGGTTAAACCAGTCATCTCCACACACACTCAGGGAGAGTTCTCCTAGATGGCAACATTGAACATCAGGCCATGGATTATTTCCAACAAATGTTTTACAATAAACCGGATTTCTAACACCACCAGCCTGCGTCCTTTGTCTGGAGGAGCCCAGTAGAAGTTACCCAGGTGGCGTGTAGCAGGGACCTTGCTACAATAACATCATAAAGAATTGACCTCTTAAACCTTAGTTGTATCAGATGTAAGGCAGTGAGATACTGATTAAAATCCACTCGTTACCTTATTGTTAAACTGATATAAAACAGGCATAATAAACCACATGTGTTTGAGATGAAATTGTCTGCCAACCGTCACTGGCTTGAGGTAGTTTACATGTGACAAAAACGATCTTGAGTAAAGTATAACCAAAGAAAACATACCACATATGAGTTAACATAAAGATGTTACATGGATGGGCAAATGAAAATCATTTAAACTCAGACAATAAAGCATACGTTCAACCAAATGACAATACCACAGTGTGTGATTGTGGAATACATTCATCAAGCAGACAATGTTTAACTTTGACTGAAACATTAACTAGTCAACCTTAACATATAAGTACAATTAATTGAGAGAAAGAATGAGGTCAGCCGGATATAGAGAGATTACAGCTTTAGTGGTCAACGGTCAACTAAAATAAAGTGAGAAGAATGAAGGGGCTCCTTTCTTCTTTGTGGCCATCATGAAGCCCTCTCCGTCTCTTCCTGGCTAGGGGTCAAAGGTCAACTTGGAACTGGCTAATTTTATATTTAGAGTATTTGGCAGACGTCCAAAGGGGATTGAACTAGCAACCTTCCGGTTATAAGTCAACCCGCTCTACCTCCTGAGCTACTGCCACCGCTAATGCTAGGATGCTGGGATGCTGGGTTCATCTCAGGGGCGGCAGATGGTTATAACTGAGTTACATGTGGGTGTCACTCAGCCTATAGTCCTTTTCCACACTTATTAATATAGGCAGGATTATGCCTGAACTTCCTTTAACCCTGTGGTAAATTTCTCCAATAGGCCTCCCTGATCTTTCTTCTTCTAGGCTATATTCCGCTCTGCTCTTGGATTATGATGTAGTTTGTCTCTTCTTCCCAATCATTTAATATATGCTCATATTCAGCACCGACATCATCCAAATTTCTATAAGCTCTCTCTCTCTCACACACACACACACACACACACACACACACACACACACACACACACACACACACACACACACACACACACACACACACACACAAGGCAACTCTCACTGAAGATACAATAGATTCTATCATCTTTGTCTCTAGCCACAGAGGATTCAAGACAACAGGTGAATCAATCCCTCACCAAAAACAAACTAACTGAAGACGATATTATAGCCTTGGTATGTTAGGTCAACATAAACACGGCCAGAGGTTTCAACTGCTGGAACATAGGTCTTCTCTAGACAGTACACTGGTATGAGGGATGACCTAGGGTCATGACGTAGGCACCACGCCCTTGAGTCAAATATTGGGAGTGGTATTAGTATGCAAATATAAATATTGTTTTGGTCTCATATAGAAGAGACACTATTTACCAATGATGGTTGAAGTACTATAATTTCTTTCACATGGGTTGATGGTGGACTAATAGTGAATGATTTCTAGAAAGAAGGCTTTACAGAGAGAACTTACGTTTTCAGTTAGAGCCAATCAACCGGTTTATTATATAGAAGAACTTTCTCGACACAAGGTTATAGCTATACAAACTCCCTTCGGTCATTGAGCGAAATGGTGGCGAAGGCCAGTGAGAGCGTCTACCAAAGAAGCTTCCTCAAGTGTCTCTTGTTCTCTATTTTATACCTTTCTGAAGGGCTCTTGTATCCTTCAGGCCTTCTCCATACCGCCTACACACATGCAATAAGGAATGTTAATAAAAAGAAAACCTGAATGTTTACACCTGTATATGAAATGATATGCTTAATCATAGTTTCTCAACATAATCTTAAAGGATTCATGCTTCCTCCTTTGAAATGATGTGTTTGCAGTTAACCTTGGTAAACATGCATGCAAATAAGATCTCGGAATATCAGCAGATGTGTTGTAATCTGTAAAACACAGACGATTCAAGAACATCCTGTTCTGTCTCGCAACAACAACTCCATCACAATGAAGTAAGCATAAAAAAGCTATATAATACAGATTCAGATTCCACTGTGTTGAAGAAGCTCGATGCATTCATGAATGTACTTTGCTTACCATATTGCAATATATAAAATAACTGTTAGAAACTTAGTGTTTACATTTCCACAGAATGGACAAAGAATCACGTTGTAGAATTACAATGATCCTGTTTATTTATTGACGTAAGTTATATAAACCGAGCTGGTCCATGGAGCAACTGTCTTAACACACAAAGCTTACCTTAATTTAGAAAGGGGTGTGTGTGGTGCATTTGTCGTGACTGGGAGGAGCGCTGGAATGAACTACTTGAGCATAGTAGACGGTTGGCCTTTTGATTTTCTCAACAGCTATCTTGAATTGAATCCAAATCTGGCACTGTCGTGGATAAACTGTTGTAGCAAATTAAATAACTGGCGACTATGCCCCATCCAATTTCCGTTAGCGGGAGGTATGGGGATGGGGGCGTGACCGGGGGTTACTGGTGCAGAGGCGGGCGGGTCTACAGTAATGCTGTTTGGGCTGCTACAGCAAGAGTAAACAAACTAATATAACAGTCAGAATCATAAGCCACGCCCATGGTCCCGGCGTGGCCTTTCTATACCAGGTGCATGTTGTGGCCATGGGGCGGATCGTCTGGCAGATCTGCACCGGTGGTGGGTCTCCTGGCTTCAGGCCACTGCAAAACCACTGGATGTCAGGTGCTACGGAGGGGGATGACCCTTCATCCCCGGGGTCCGGTGCAGGGGGGAGGCCCCTCCATTGTGGAGCGGTTATTGGCGTCAGTTTATGGTTTTGGAGGCAGAGCACGTCGTACACCTCCTTTGTGTCAGGTGCGGGGACGTGTGTGCACGGGCAAATCAGTTCTGTCAAGGGGCTGGTGTGGGCGTCTGGTCCATTCCTTTGTACTTCTTGCAGTGGGAGGCATGGACCCATGACTGTCGCTCCCCCACCTTCACCGCCGTATGTGTGTTAAGGAGGACTTGGAAGGGTCCCAGCCATCGTGGTGAGCTCCACGTTTTCCGTCTGAAGTCCTTGATGACCACCAGGTCCCCTGGTTGGATGGAGTGCAAGGGGTGTTCAGCTTTCTGGGGCAGCGCCGCCTTCACCTGGAGCCGTACCTGTGAGAGAGCGTTAGACAAGGAGACACAATATTGTAACAGTGCATCTTCACACATAGAGGGAATCGCCTGCTTTCCTGGTGCCGCTGTACCAACAGGGGGTGGGTTAGCAAACAAAACTTCAAAGGGTGAGAGTCCGGTCCTTGTTCTGACTCTCATTCTCATGTACATCAACGCTAGAGGGAGCGCCTTCGTCCAGGGTAGGCCTGTCTCTGTGCCGATTTTCGTGAGCTTTGCTTTTAATGTTCCACTGCACCACCGCTCTGGGGGTGGTACGAGCAATGGTGTTTGAGGTTGATGCCGATGTATGTGCTGATCTCTTTGATGGCCTGGTTAACGAAGTGTGAGCCGTTGTCACTAGAGAGTTTTGCGGGAATGCCCCATCGCGGCACAATTTCCGTTAGTAATGCTTTTGCGACTACTCCTGCTGTTGCCTTTGAGGCGGGAAACGCCTCGACCCGTTTAGACCACATGTCGACCATCACAAGGCAATGAGCAGAGTTCTCGAGAAAAAGTGCCCTGAAAACAGGAGGGAAGCCCTTTTTGTAGAGTGGGGCCAAACACAACATCTCAGAAATGACACTAGATGGCGCCATTTACTATCTATAACGGGTTCAATGCCAGTTAAAGCCGGACACCTGGTCTGGGGAGAGGATATGCAGTCAAGGCCAGACACAGAAATTGGGGAGAGGACATGCAGTCAAGGACAGACACATTGTTGGGGAGAGGAGCTTGCTCAGGCGTTTCTCACAACACAACACAATGCAGGAATACAGGAAAAACAGACAGCTGTGGGTAGATAGTTTGGAAAGACAGATAGGCCACTATAGTGTGCACATCAAAACGAATTAGTTTAAGCGAGCTTACCTCGGAATGGGGCCTTGAGTCATTTTCCATCACAAAACGCAACACTTGCCGAAGTTTGAAAGATAAAGACTTTATTATCACTTGTAAACAAGTAACAACAAAACCTGAGTTGGTTTGCAAAGAACTCCCGCTTTGGATCAGGCTTCATGTTATATTGCCATACTGTGTGGATTCCTCCTACATGCACTGACCCATCACAACGCCCTATGCATTGGGCCTAGGAATTGGGTCCTCCACCCCAGTTCCCCATTAACTGAACATACACTTATCCTCCTTCTCTGGATTCTCAGTAGATAACGTAAAGAATTGACCTCTTAAACAGTATTTATCAGATGTAAGGCAGTGAGTTACTCTGTGATTTAAATCCACTCGTCACCTTATTAATTAAACTGAAATAAAACAGACACAATAAACCACATGTGCTTATGAGATGAAGTTGTCTGCCAACAATCACTGGCTTGGGGTAGTTTACATGTGAAAAACAATCTTGAGTGAAGTAGCAAAGTATTAGTGGTCAACGTGGGAACAGCTAATGCTGGGTTCATCTCAAGGGCGTCAGATGGTTGTGAATGAGTAATAGATGTCACTCAGACTGTAGTCCTTTGTTGACTATGTGCTTTTTCCACACTTAGTAATCTCATATAGGCAAGATAATGCTTATACTTCCTTTAAACCTATGGTAAATTTATCCCATAGCACAAGCAGATTACTTTGATGTTTGTTAATAAATTTAAATAGAGGAGACACCTTGAAGTAAGACAACAGGAACCGGAGGGTAGCAGTGAAATAGGCGTGGTGACTACTTTAATTACACTTTGGGTTATCACAGAGAGACTAGACAATAGGCATAACACGGCGGTATCTCTAAACGATCAGCGCTGGGCTTGGTTCTCTGAAGCGGGCTCTGTCGAGAGGGAGGACGCGGTGAGAGAAGAAGCCCCGATCTCCGTGGATTGGTGTCTTTTATTCTCCCTTCGGGCGCGCGCAGGAGAGAGGAGGCTTCGGAGAGCGTGTGCCCGATTTTGCCCACGTGACTCGTGCTCTCGGTTCCTCCAGGCATGAGACAGCAGTTGACCAATCTTGGGTGTGGTTGTGTTGCATGAGTTCCGAGTTTAGGCCACAACATGATGTGGGTTCCCTAACTTGCACGCACCTGCTTGAATTTCGTTAACAATGTGTCGGGGTTTATTCCAACTGTCACTTTATCTATTGGGGGCTCGGGCCCTGACCATACTTTTCTACGGACCATACCATGGGGTGTTAAATTTTTTCTAACATGTTCAAGAAAACTTTCACGTAGTTTCATATGCTACTGAAGTTTGCATCTAAATGCATGCAAAACGTAAAATAGAAAGATGTTTTAAAGATAATATGTAACATTTCCACATTCAAATATCTCAAAACAACTAGACCAATGTTATTTATGTTGATGAGTTGTGTACTTATAATATCCCAATTGTTTCCAACAACGTTAAAACCCAGAGGAAGACAGATGTATTCACGTTTACGGTCTGTTTCATTCGGTCGCATGTCAATGGCGTCATATGCCCTTCACCCCCTAACATCCGAACATTTTGAAACGTAAGTCGTCTCTGGCTTAATTGCACAACGTGACTTAACGTAACGTGAATACAACTTTAATACATCAACTCGTCTATGAGTATGAGTTTTGCCCGGGTCACGTCAGATCGATTTTCACCGGCAGAGGGGGTGAAGACCAACCATGGTCCCAAGTTACTTCAAGACGTCATCAAACTACATCTTCTACTGTTTGATTAAACGAACACTGGCGGTAAAGATCACATACGATACCTTTAATGTTAGAATAGTAAACGTAATTTAGAATAAAGTTATGTTTTAATGTCATTTATTTCATAATTTCATCCATGGGGACAGTGAATGGTGACACTTGAATGAAGTGACATACAAATGTGAAACTTGATTTATAAACCAACTAAACTATTATTCAAACACATGAGCAAATACACCTTGCTTCTAAAACATTTAAAACTCCATTGAAATTGTCTAATGGAAACATATGAACCTAACAACCACAATTTATTTCTAGGTTTAATATAAAATAAGTAAAATAAAATAAATCCACTTTTACTTCAAAATCACTGAACCAAAACTATCAACAATTCTCAACAAAATATTTTCCAGATGCCCGAGGTACTGTTGATTGCTGAACAACAAGATATCGCATGGGAAGCGCCGTCAACATTCTTGAAAGAAAAAGAAAAACAAGCAATAAGAAAACACTAGGCCCGTTAGCTGGTACGATTGCCAGCGCCATTGGAAAAGTGAAAGGCAGCCGTGCCTTGAGGGTGACCCTCAGAGGTCATAACTCCGGCGGCAGTAGAGGATGTAAAATTATAGTTTGTTGTGGCCTGAAACCCCTGGACATTTGGAAGGTTGGGGGTACCCTGAGGCTGGCCGGGGTCAGACATGACTATGTTGTTTCTGAATGTGTGGTCTCTCTGCAACCATTGTGAATAGTTGGCAGCTCTGCCGGAGAACACTGCGGCGTCATGATAGGATGGAGCCATCGCTCCGTGTGCCACGGCTGTAGCTGGGGTGACGCTCGGCCAGGGGTATTGGGTTAGTCCCCTTGGCATGACGATCTGTCCCTGGTTTGGCCAGACACCGTGACCAAATATTTGCTGCTGAAGACTCTGGTTGAGTGGAGTTCCCACGACGCTGTGGTTCATATTTGCAGAGTAGAGTGGAGGGTTGTGTATTGCACTGTCAACCGCCATAGGCAAGGAGGGGTGGTGGTAGTCCAAATAACCACTGGCATGGTAAGGGGTGGTTGTGTAGTAGGGCTGTCCTGTGCTGTAGCCCTGAGAGCCAGTGATGCCTGGCGTCTGCTCTGTGATATTGGGAGTATGGCTGTTGCTTTGAGTGCTTGCTGATCTGCTACTGCAAGCCGTTGTACTGAGGTTAGCAGCTAATGGCCCAGTTCTTCCAATAGGGTGAGAGCTGGCAGGTTCCATTAGTAGCTGAAGCAGCGTTCGGTTAGGTCCATTTCTGATTTGTTCTAGCCTGGAATTGTGGTTAGTTCCTGTTTGGATTTGTTCTTGCCTCAAGCATCCCTGAAAGCCGAGGTCCTCCTGGGGAAGTCGTGTCCCGGGGTCGGCAGTGATCTCAGCGTGGGGGTTGGAAGTGTTCGAAACACCTGTGATCACACCAATACGGCCAACTGCTCCAGGAAAACTCCCCGCAGAGCAGTTGTTAGCAGATGGCACAGAGCTTGAAACTCGGGGTTGGACTGGATAGTAGGAGATGGTCATTTTCGCAGACTCTTCCTGCCTACACTGCTTAACACTTTGGGAGACATCGGACCTACGGTCATGGTTAACTGCATGTTTCGTCTCGTCTTTCGAGCGACCCCCGGCCTCTAAAAACATCTCTATATCAGCAGCATTATTTATGGCAATGCCGTTGCCTGCTTTGAACGGTTTGTGGGCACTAGGGACTGCTCCTTTTTTGTGTTCATGTGTCAGGCACACGAGAGGTATGGCAGCTGCCTGAGTATTGCTCTTCGCTAGGCTGTGAGGACAAGAGACTGGAAAACTGGCCGCTCGCCCCACGGGTTGGGTACTGGTCAACGATTCCATGGATTCAACTAGAGGTACTGGCATCGACGGCGGGGGTCGATTGGGTTCAAAGTTTGAGGAAGGTGGACGCTTCGAGCGCGTCGCCGGCTGTGTCGCGTGCATATCGGGCAACGCTTGTGGTGCAGGCGCATGGGCCTGAGATAAGAGAGGTTCGCTGGCTTCCCAGACGCCTTTCTCCTCACGGTCCATGAGGCGTGAACGCTTCACAGGGGGCCAGGGGTCTACCGGAGACGTCAAAAGCGCCTGCGTCACGTGGTCAGTGGGGGGGCTCGAGAGTCGCCGACTCTTCCCTCTATCTGAATCCGACCAACCGACCTCAAAGGGACGCTTCACTGCTTCAAGAGAAGACCAGGGTGTTGTGGTGGGTGTCAGACAACAGAATACATACTTATTATTCGCAAAACTGTAGTTCAGGTACCTGGTTGGGGTTTGCTCGTCACGCAAGTCAAGAGCTGGTCCCCGCAGATGGTTTTGAGTCTGGGCAGAGCTGAAGAGATCATATGAAAAACACAAACATAATTGTAAAGAAAAGTAGGAACTAATCATGGCATGGAGGTCGGCTATCAAATCATGCTTGTACCTTGGTCAAACATCATGGTTTGGATCATGCTGAACTCCTCCTGGGGCAGGGATATCCTCTACCAGACAGACCACAGCAAATCAGTCCACAGATTATAACAAACTGATTGAGATCTTGTGTCCAACCCTCGACTCCACAGGATAAGTTAAAGTTAAGGTTTGTACACTCACTTCTGTGCTGAGAGATAAGGATACAATGCATTTCCGGCTGCTGTGTAAGGTTTTCAGTTGGATATAATACAATTACATAATACAGTATAGGATTTCCAGTCTGTTGCACACTGTAATGGAAATATTAACATTATGTGCTGTAAGTAGTTAATCCTTTAAAAAGTATAACTTTAGACTCATAAAAGACTCAGAGTAAAAGGCTTGCATGAGAGAACGGCCATAAGGATGTGTTCCCAGAAGACTATTATGTGTTCCCAGAAGATAACTACAAAGCTAGGTACTTCCATCCTTCCGTCCTGTAGTTAACTATTAAAGCAATAGTTGGAGAATAGGCAATGGACATTTAGTGAATGATTTCCGCCTATGTCAAAATGTTTACCTAAACCTTATAAAAACCCACAGAATCGTTTCGGAGACACTTTGAATTTCTTTCTCCGGTATTGCAATTCTATTTTCTAGAATAAAACTATTTTCTTTTCACTTAATTTAAGAATTTCCACAACACCACCAATAAATCTCGTAATTTAGCAAAGCGGCACATAAAGTTAGGCCTATGAGCATCAATCAGCATACAAATTGGAGTAGCGACAAAATAAACCTAACCAGTTTAGGTTTCTTGTGCTTTCTAAATGTCTACAATTTCACAGAGCAGCTTCTCCCAGCCAGTCTATAAAGCTACTCACAAGTGCTCTACTGGGACTATTTAGATATACAGAGGCCATAAACCAAATCAGTTAAGCCCCAAGGAGGGCTTGAGTGTTTCTTTAGTACCTGCATGGTGCTGGGCTCGTCTGGGTTCTGCTCCTCCTGCCCTCTGGCCAGTTGCAGGAGCTTAGCGGGCTCAACTCCGACCTCGTCAGCCCAAGGGTACCGCGCACTCTGGAAGACAACAAACCATTAAGATGATGAAGGGCTCATTCACACCAAATCAGACGTTGTGGAAGAGTCACTTTATGGCCCATTTGTGTGAAGACATGATGTGAACTTAAACCACTCCCTCATGGCAGAGTTGTACAGCTTTGGAAAGGACAACACGGCGGTGATCAGTCTCGCTTCCATCTCCACAGTTGCTCCAATGCTACCGTTACATGGTAAACAAGGTTCTTCATCCTGTGGGCGTCTACCGGTCTGGTTGCCGGCCTACGTGATGGGCCACGTGACTTCGGGTTGTTTTTCTCCAAAAGTTGATCGTTTCAACTTTTGGCTGCAGGCCAGCTGCAACCCCATGCCAATTTATGTTGTGGAAATAAAACATTTATACTCTAACAAGTATGGGAGAAATTTACTATAACATCTAATGAAAATATATAATTATTATCTTGCCTACATGCTATATGAATCAAATAAGTGTGGAGAAAAACATTGAGTTACACCATGGTTTCACTCTCCCCCTGTACAGATGCAACATGCTACCATAGTAGTTACCAAGAGGTGAATGGGTGCAGTCGGCCTGTTGAATGGGTGTGTGTCGGTTATGTTGAAATGTGTGTGTATGGCTGGTAGGTTGAATGTGTATTCCATATATGGTCTCACACAAGCCGAGAGCCAAGAGGAGAATGAGGGACCAGTGGATTTCCACATAAGAAAAGGTAGTGGATTTCCACATAAGGAAATGAATGCATGGGATGAGGTAGTGACGTATGAATGACGAAGGTGCAGAATGGGGATATAGGCTGAAGTCTGTGGAGAGGCTAGTTAGTTCTTTGGCAAACAAACTCCGGTTTTGTTACTTCTGTGCAAGTGATAATAAAGTCTTTCATCTTTCAAACTTCGGTTTTCTCTACCTCTCTTATTTTATTTAAGTGTTAAAGTAGAGTGTTTATCCATGACACAAGAAGAGAGATCAATAAACCGCAGAATTAAAGTTTAAGACTTTTATTTAGAACTTTAACAAAGTAATACAAAAGCTGAGCTGGTCCACAGAATAACTGATTGTCCAGCTTCAGGACCCATTTCTTATTCTCTCGCTCTGTAATTCCTCCCATTAGCTCCAAGCCAGTTATCAAACAATGCCTATACATGGCTTCACCACCAACCAGCTTCCGTCGTTTTCGTTATTGCTGGGATTTGTGCCATGTATCATCATCTAATTAGGTCTTCACAGTGTATCTGTGGATACCTATTGTTATTGTCAGGATTCTTCTTATTTTTATTTTGGAGCGCCCATATCTCAGCGATGGAATGGTAAAACGTTTTGCAATTTCGCCACCATATTTGTATCCCGGAAGAGCAGGTCTCTAAAAGGTTTGGTGCCGAAATTCCCGGTTTCAAATTCGGAAACTTGGTGTACATGCCTTATTTTACATGCTGAACATTCTTGCCGTTTGGCTGTGAATACCTTGTAATAAAGCCACGAAGATAACTGTACAGACTCTTCACGCCGGGGGCGTAACCTTCCCTTCAACAAACTGTATATATGCTTTGTCTGTCTGGATCAGCTTGGAATCTCACCGGGCAATACTGCCCTGTGTCACACCCAGGCCCGCTCCTGCCTACAGACACGATCGAGAACCAGAGAACTCAGCCACATCAGACGAGAGACGGAGAAAGAGCTCACAACAGTTATGTTCATGGTCTTCAAGCACAACTTGGTTTGTCACGTAATGGTGGATACCCTTTCACCCCGTTTCCCTCATTTTCTAACCTCGCCTCCCTTATCCATTCCTTTAACAACATTTTCTAACCATTATGTTGTCTGGACCTTAACAGAAGAATTATATTGTACAAGGAATATTAGAACATACCGGTGGCACAGAACATCGGATGATCTTTTCAAGAAACAAGAGTCTCTTCAGGAGACTCACCAAAGACTGTTTGTCCGCACTTATCTCATTCATATAGCATACAAGGCAAGATAATGATTATAATCCTTCTAAGGGTATAGTAAAATTCTCCCACAGCCCCCACCACCGCAGCTTAAACGCACTACACATTCAAATGAATGGTTGAATGCCTGAGTTGTTGTGAATGAGCCCTAAGGGTGAAAGAAACTAAAGAGGGCAGACCTCTATGTACCGTTTACACAATCTAGGAGACCAACAGCTGACAATGACTGAATGAATAAATTTTGTTTTCTCTATCAGGCTGTTGACCCAGGCATTCTTCTTCTGGCATACCAGTGTCTGCTAGAGAAGATATATGCTCTAGGAGGTGAAGTCTCTGGCTCAGTGTTTATGTGTTACCTTACCGGATGTACCGAGTCTGATTGATGTACTGTCCAGTAATGGAAAATACAGAGCGCGATACATAGTACTCCTCCTCCCTTTCGCATACAATCAAATAATAATACAATTAGACAATTTACTTGCAGCAGAACATGTGGTTAGTGCTGTAGTTTAAAATGAGCTTAAAATATGTTTAAAAAGCAGTTTAAGACTTCTAGCAAAAATTTTTTATCTGATCCCAAGTGAAAAGATTTGAACAGAATTAAAATGTTTAAAGTCTGAATGGAGTAAGTGTAACAGCATAAACACACAAACCATTTGATAAATAGTTGAAAAGAAAGTTAATCAATTAGCTGAACTTAAGTGATAGTTTGAACCTAGGCCTCGTAGCATGATAAGTATTAGTATGATAAGGAGTAGACGTAGTACAAACATAAGTAGTACATGTCATGTAAGTATGATTACCAGTACCAGTTGTAGAACTAAAATGATAGGGCATTAGTATAAGTAGGCCTATTAGTATGATAAGTAGTATAAGTAGTCCAAATGTGATACAGTATTAGTACGATACATAGTTGTATTGGTATGATTTTATGAGTTTTTAGAAACACAGCCTACCTCATTGTGTGCGTTAACAAACAGCAATGCAATGTATAAAAAAACAAACTAGTATAGCCTCAAGCCAGATTCCTTGGCACTATAAATTGAATTAGGGTCGTGATACATAAATGCCCGATGCTCAAAAAGTATAATTCCAATTATTGAATTATTTGAACACCAGTGAAATAAGAACCACGGTAACAGTTCATGCTTCACACTGTGTTTCTCGGTGAAAACATTTAAAATGTTAGGCTCCATGGTGTCCGAAATGTTGAGCTTTTGTTAAAGGCAGCTTGGCCTAGAGCAGGGGTGATGTCACAGTCTAGCAGGGGTCAATGGCAGTCATGAGATGAAGCGAAACTATGCAAACATGTTATATAACTATAATTGTTGTATCTTGTAAAAAAGTTTAAAATATATTGGAAATCTGTTTCATCAGTATAAAGTTCAAAATTGACCGAGGTGTCAAGTCTGAAGTCTCACAGGAATGGACAGCTTGGCAGTCTGCCCCATTGACTTCCACAATTTAAAGATTAAATATTTAGAAATGTAATAGCCGTCGGGAAACGAGGTAAAAACACCAACAATAGTTGAGCACTCAACTAACTTCAAACAAAACAATGGATTCAGAATAGATTTTTAAGATGATGGATGTTTGTAGAGGCAAGGCACCCCCAGGGAGGAGTCCAGAAGAGTGTGTGCCAACTCACCAGATACTTCTGGAGGTGTCTTTGGCCCTTGACATGAGGGAGCACAAGGTCTTGGCTCAGACGGTTGCTACAGGCCACACACAGGTAGAAGGGAGTCTGCCCCTCACAGCTGCACTCAACTATGGCCCAGATCCCTACACACACACACACACGTGTAATTATGCACTTTTTTCAATTCTCATTGGTACCATTTTGCATAAGACTGTTTTGCACAATAAACACCAAACCGTCATAATACTGACCGGCCAGAGTTGGTCCACTGTTTACAGTGTCCTGGGGGAAACTGTAAATGGGGCAAGGGGGGCCGTCTGTAGAGCACAGTAAAACAGTACATGGAAAATCAAGCAGATAACGGGGGAGAGAGAGAGAGAGAGAGAGAGAGAGAGAGAGAGAGAGAGAGAGAGAGAGAGAGAGAGAGAGAGAGAGAGAGAGAGAGAGAGAGAGAGAGAGAGAGAGAGAGAGAGAGAGAGAGAGAGAGAGAGAGAGAGAGAGAGAGAGAGAGAGAGAGAGAGAGAGAGAGAGAGAGAGAGAGAGAGAGAGAGAGAGAGAGAGAGAGAGAGAGAGAGACTTATAGGTGGTTTTATATGGACTACTTTGGATAACAGTATATTCTAATATAATTATTTCAATTTGATCTATTTATACTGTTTTCTTTGGTCTGAAGGTTTTCCTTTCTCTGTGTGTTATGGGAGGTCAGCTTGTGACGTCCTTGTTATGATTAGGGTGTACCATGTTTTATACATTAAAGAGCATGTGAACCCTCTTTTTCAGCTGGAATTTGAACACAGAAAAATGTTTTGGGCTGAAAGTTCTGGGAAGGAGGGGGGCATGTTACCACGGCAACTTTGTGATACTTTTTCAGGAACGTTGTTGTGTATGAGCGTTATAATGATTGACGTTGTACATGAAATGCACCACACACCACGGCGCAATACTGAGAAGCTTAACCCTCACTCACACGCGGACATCAGATTAAACCGCTGCTCAGACGGAGCTCCCCACATCCACAAACGCTGTAGCGTTGCACTAAAGGGGTCCGGGAAGCCTGACCATCTCTCAGACGCGATCATCAAAATCAACGGCTGTCAAGAACGAGCTCCACACATCCAAACACACGTCGCCGCCGCTGACCCTTGGCTGGGACATCAGTGAGTATGCCAACGGGCACCTCGGCGTCTCGCAAAGACCGTTACCGTTACCGGTACCGTTTTACACCCGCTTACTCTCAAATATCGTCTTATTTTAGTTAGTGAAAAAAACGGCATCGAGTACTATGTTCACGATCGTCTAATATCGTCAAACCACGTTTGAAGCTTTTGGGGTTTAAATGCTCTTTAAGAGAAGTTGTAGGCTCATAATTACATTTTGCCGTGTAGATCCATTAAGGCAATGCGAAGGACAAGCCGAACACATGTAATGTATTGTGGTTCACTATAACATTTTGATCTAAATATGGTTCATTAAAATTACATTCTGACCTAATTGTACTCATTGGACATGGCAGTAACAGTTACTCCTAAGCACACACGCGTGCTTAGGAGTGCTTTAGTGTGGGGAAAACTGGTTTCTTCACCAATCTTTAGGTGTTTACCTGGCAGTTAGCAAACCAGGTTAACGCCAGGTTGCTAGTGCTAATATGAATTGACTATAACGTACCCTTTTCTCTTGTGTTTGACTCCACGGATGCGTCGGCGGAGCGTGGCTCTCTGGTTGCAGGTGCGTCTGAAGTCTGTGGGCCTGAACAGCAACAGAAAGAGAAGAAAGCTTGATGTTGTGCTCTGACCGCAGCAGCATTGTGTCGGGCGATAAGGTCAAGGTTGACCAGACTCACCGAGTTGTATTTGATACCCAAACAGATGGCTCAGCTTCTTCTCTCTGCTGATGTTCTGTAGCGTGTCCAGGGCTGCAGAACACAACTATCATTATTACTCTCATTGATCACTTCATACCCAGTGTTTCCCATACATTATTTGTGGAGGTGCACCGGAATATCAATATTGCCCACCACATAGTGATGTTCTAGTTTTTATTTATAAAATCAATCAAAACATGATCAGTGTTCACTTCTCTCTTTCCAATACTGTGAATTTGGACTGCAGTACCCTTTATAAACTATCGGGATCAATGTTACATAGCGAACCATTAATATTGGCAAATCCATTCTACATTATTCAGAAATGATCATACAAATATGTATATAAGTAAATGACCAATTCTTTTTTATTTAATTACATGTAATAAATACAAAGTTCTTCTGCAATCAGAATCAGAAAAGCTTTATTACCAAGTACGTTTTTTAAACATACAAGGAATTTGTCTTGGTGATGTAGGTGCAAAATAAGTATAAATATATGTCTAAATATTTACACACGGTTTATATCTGTAGGGGATGCTGCAGCACCAAGCACCCTTACGTACCGTCCCAAGACGCAAGCTAGTGTCGGGTGTGAACAGGACCGAATATGAACTTTGTCCACTACACTGACCAAATGGACCCAAACGCTGTTCATTTAACAGCCTGACACACATTTTTGTCTGTCCAGCGAACCAACAACAACAAGTCTCCAGAGCGCACAACCCAACCATCGCCAAGAGTCACCAAGTAAACTGCTAATCCTTGTCTCTCATGCAGGGCTAATAGCTCACTGACTTGGAAAAAGATCTTCGACTTCAGATAGATACCATTGGCTAGGTTAAGTCATCTTTACAGTATAATCAAATACCCATTATTAGTTATATTCTTCCAAACTGAAGTGGTGCCCAATTCGAGTAGTAAAATGATCAAAGTTACGTTTAGATCAGTTTAAGCCACTTAATAATGATACATATAAATAAATACAGCAACTACCTTGGATGAAAGGAGCCTGCCGAATGTAATCATAGCAGTCTTTGCTCAGCATTATAACCTTAGAAAAAAAGAAAAATCATAACAATTTCATATCGATCTGAACATTATAAGATTCAGTCCGTTCTACTGATGATCTGTAAAAATAGTCTAGTTAGTGTAATATTTGTTCATTTAGGCTGTCCTCAAGTAAAATAATTACATTAAAATTGACAATATAATGACAATAAATTGTTTTAAATATTTGTTCGTATTAATATCCCAACACTGGTTACCTGGGCATCCATTTGGTCATAGACCTCTATTTCTGAGATCTTCCAGGCAATGTCCCTCAGCAGCTCCTCCTTCATCTCTGGTTGAATGTCCAGATTCCACCAGCTCATAAACTGGGGGTAGTCCTTCAACTGGGATGTAAACGCACGCAGAAATTACAATTCAAATACATACCGAAACATACCATACCATCTTTTCGACATGGTATAGTTTAAATTTACTAAACTGTGTGTGTAAAAATCTGTGCAGAAAATACAGTGTGGAAAATAAACTGTGAAAATAGGGCGCTTCGCTCGTACAGTGGCGTGGACCAAAGTTATTTGCATATTCTTATGTTGTACCTATTATGTTAATTATGATGTCCACATAAAATAAATCATTAAAGAACAATAAAAAATAAACCCAACACACAGAAACATACCATGTATGTGCGCTGGTGTTCGACGCTCACTATGTGTTCACATATGAGCGTGAAGGGGATTGTCTTCCTGCAGCTTCCACACAGGTAGAAAGTCTCCTCAAATGGTGCACGACACTCAAACACAAAGGCAAGACCTGAGGAAAAGAACAAACGACGCTGAACACACACTTATTTTGATCAAGGCTGTATCCATCCAGGTCCACTGTAAAGTATTGGGACTAAATCGATTGGTGGATCACCGATGATTGGTTTTGTGTTGCAGTGGACCATCAGAAAGTTGGACAAATCGCTTAGCCCCAATATCTTCTCTCCTGTAGAAGTCACACAGGTAAGCAAATGCGTACACACACACACACACACACACACACACATTTTTCATTTGTGTTAACAGATTTTGATTGGTTGAGTCTGTAGCATCCAACAGTTGTTTTGTGAGCGTCCTCAACTTAGTTCAGCAATGTTAACAACCATATTTTCTTTATCTATAGGAGCTGCAGTAAACAGTCTGAGACCCAGAGTGATATATGGCTTGTTCCACACACACCTTTTTTTTGCCAAACATATCTTCAACATCCTCTCTACTCCTCTCCATGTTATTTTTTATCTTGGAAGCCCAATTTAATGAAGAAACATTCAGACGTTATCTTTGTTTATATCACACACACACACACACACACACACACACACACACACACACACACACACACACACACACACACACACACACACACACACACACACACACACACCCACCCACCTCTTGGCTCCATCTGCGGTCCGCTTTCTGAGAAGCTTTCTCCATTATGTGTGGCGTTAGCTGAAGACGCGTGGACCAGTTCTGCCATGGGACGGCCCATTGGTCTCTTGGGACCGGGCTCCCGCCGTGGGGCGGGGTCGGGTTGTGTCTTGGGTTCTTCTAATGCACGGGGGAGCGAGGGAAGTGCATGTGTGATCGGAGAGCCAGTGGCAACAGGATGAGGGACCTCGTCGCTTTCCTCTGCCGGCGACGTGGAACAGAGAGGGGAGAGATGTTAGAATGAGGGTAAACATGGATGATGTGGCCACTGTAGGACGAAAACAACAGAAATGTAGGTATGATAGCCGCAGCCCTTTCCTGGGAATCCCCAAAGGAGTAAAACTGACCAGAATCTGTGGAACACCCAGCCCCATGTTAATTACTATGTTACCTGATTTGGGCCAGTAAAGGCCAAAAGGTCATTAGGCCGGTATACACCCTTTTCAAATAGTTGTAAATATACTTAAACCCCACTTAGGGAGTAGACCCTCACATGTGGTTTTTATCAAGTCTGCCAGGATGGGAGAATCACCCACTAGACAATGTCTGCCTCCACCAGGCCGGAAGAAGAGTGTTTTATCATCTGGTCACTCAATGGCTTAGATTAGTACTAGATTGATTAATTTAATGTGATCCAACAAATTATCAATTTGGTCCCCAAATTGATCATTTATAAATTGATAATTTGAAAGAAAAACATAAGTGGCAGGATGCTACTACTGTACCTTTGCATATAGTTGCCTCTTCCATAGGCGCACTGCCGACAATCTCAACTTGGACTGTGTGGATGGACAAGGATGGGAAAAGACACCAAATCCATAAAGAAAAAAAATGAACACTTGTATGTGCAATTCAATCAAGAAAGCAAGTGCGTTTTCAACCACCCTTTACCGTTATCAGGGTGGTCCGGGGAGACTTTGATCGAAAGTCATTCATTTCAAATTCGCAAACTCCACCTTTAACTCCGCCTGACGCTGTTCAAACCCAAACACCCGTTCTGTTCTAAAGGCCTCAAAACATATCAATGGTGTCAACAGTTTTTCCTTCGCACACCTGGTGTTGTCGTTGAGGGATTGGGGGGCGGGGTTCTGGCTGAGCTCGGAGAGGTTCTGGCGGGCTCTGGCGTGGGCTTGACAGCTGCCCTGGCTACACCGGTCAGGCTGCGGGGCTTTGCTCCAGGGTTTGGATCCACTTCTAAAATGAGAAACGGCAATGAGCGCTTGAACAAGCAACACATTGGTTACAACAAGGCCTAAAATAAAATGACGAAAACATGTGCTTTTCTAGTGACCGTCACAGTAACCGTTATTTGTATTCTTGTTCATCTTGGGTGTATGGGAGAAATGTACTGAGGTTTAAAGGAAGTATAAGCATTGTCTTGACTACATGACCGAAATCAGTGTGGAAAGAAGCGTCAGCCAAGGACCACATTCCGAGGTACATCCACGGGGCACTCGTCACACCTCCCGACACCCCTCTGAGATGAACCCTGTTTACTTAGCTGACATCAAGTGGACCCCTAAAACTATAAACCCCTCTACATCTGGCTCACCTCATCCTGACAGGGCAAGACAGGGGGGGCTTTATGAGGGCCACAAAGAAGGCCCTCGTGAAGCCCCCTTCATTCGTTCTACATGTTAGGGCCAACAAATTAATGCCACAGTCAAAATTAAACATTGCCTGCCGTATTAATGAGTTTACCATTTGTTTAAAGGAAGCCATTATCTTGCCCATATTAAGGAAATAAGTGTGGAAAAAGCAGTCAACGAAGGCCAGGAAGAGACGGGGAGGGCTTTATGACGGCCACAAAGAAAGGAGCCCCCTGCATTCTTTCTCTCACTTTACATATTGGTTAAGGTTAACTAGTTAATGTTAGTCAAAGTCAAACACTGCCTGCCTTATCAATGTATTCCACAGTGGCATTGTTGCCAATTGTTTGAATGTATACTTATTTTCTGAGTAGAAGTGATTGTCATTGTGCTCATCCATGTCACATCTTCATGTTAACTCATGTGGTAGAGGCATTTGTCCTCTTTGATCATCCGTGGCCACTTCACTCAAGATTGTGTTTGTCACACATGTAAACTACCCCAAACCAGGGATAGTTGACAATTTCATCTCATAAGCACATGGTTTATTATGTCTGTTTTATCTCATAAGCACATGGTTTATTATGTCTGTTTTATCTCATAAGCACATGGTTTATTATGTCTGTTTTATATCGGTTTAATTAACAAGGTGACGAGTGGATTTCAATCAAAGAGTACCTCACTGCTCTACATCTGATATAACTGTAATGTTTAAGATGTCAATTATTTACGTTGTAATCGACTGAGTATCCGGAGAAGGAGGATAAGTGTATGTTCAGTTAATGGGGAACTTGGGTGGGGGACACAGGGGAAGTGCCTAATTTCTAGGCCCGATGCATAGGGTGTTGTGATTGGCCAGTGCATGTGGAAGGAATCCACAGTTTGGGAATATAACATGAAGCCTTTGTAGTTCTTTGCAAACCAACTCAGGTTTTGTTGTTAATTGTGTGCAAGTGATAATAAAGTCTTTATCTTTCAAACTTCGGCTTTCTCGACCTCTCGTAGTGTTGCGTTTTATCCACGACAGGTGCTGTGTCAGTGTGTCTACAATCTGAGCTCCCTGTGTACTCCTCTTATGATCTGCCAAGCAAACCGTTTATTACATTTCTAGGTATTGACCTGGGCTGTGGAGTAGCAGCCTGGGAACCTGGCAGGACTGTGCCTGCTCGGAGGGACCGTTGGTTGGATGAACTGCTAACGGTCCGTTTCGTACGATGGATAAGAGGTTGCCACACACACACACACACACACACACACACACACACACACACACACACACACACACACACACACACACACACACACACACACACACACACACACACACACACACACACACACACACACACACACACACACACACACACACACACACACACACACACACACACGATTCAGTATGACCTAGTATACATGATATTTGCACCGGTCTATAGAAGGAGCTGAAGCAAAGTAATTTACCATCAGCTGAGAGTGACGCTTCGTGGGAACCAGAGACACATTTTGGGCCTTCTGCTTTTGAGGCGCTAGTGGATGAGTGACTCTGGGATTCCAACAGTTCCTTCACTTTAGCTAGAGCTTCACAGGGAGACAAATCGATCAATACACAGCTCATACTTGAGAAGCTATTCTCTAACAGAAGTCACTGGCTGTACACTAGTCAACCATCTCACTGGCTGAGCATTGTTACCTTCTTCTTCAGAAACAGTTGCCAGCTGGTTGTAACTCTCACTATTCACCTCCACCTTCTAAAATACAAAAATATTTCTTTTTAAAAGGATGGATGAACATGTACGCTCTGTGCCCAAGATATCCTACGATTTTTTGCTTCAAAACCAAAGAAGCGACATTAATTTAAATCGGACTATTATAGATTAATAATCATTGTAATTCATCAACTTATTTGGGGAATGCCTGGCAGCCGTCGTCACCTTGACGACGATCCCCTGCGCCTTCTCGATTGCAGCCAGGTGAGTGACCATCCTCAGCATCTTCTTCTCGTCCATCTCCGAGTCGCCCTCCATCGGCCAGTCAAAAAAACGGAACTTCTGTGGGATCAAATCACAACAGATGTTCAACCTGAGCCCTACCTGCATATGGGTTCTGGACCCTGGTCTAGCCCACCCGCCCGCCCACACCCACCCACCCACTAACCCACCCACCCACCAGATATTTATAACGGTGGCTGTTGCTGATCATGTGATTGTTGTTTTTCAGCCGGACCGAGCACAGCAGACAGTAGCACTGGCGCCTCTTTTCACATACGACCGCGACAAGGTGGTCAATGCCTGAAAATAAATAAGACAAGGCAGGATAGTCCAGGGGTTAGGTTTTCTGACTCCCAGCCAAAAGGTTATGAAACAATATTTCTGAAAAAAGAGGCCGCCCCATATTCAAGATAATGCTTAAAGAACAGTAAATCGGAGAAGAGCACTAACCAACGTCTTGGTTTTTAGAGGAGCTCTTGACCTTGGAGGAATCTGCCACCGCTGTGTGGTTTAGTGGGAAGGTGGACGTGCTGTAGACTGGTGTGGTGGGTGAGGCGGACCCCAAGCCCTGCTCTGTGCTGGCAGTACTTTGTTCCCTCTGAGGTTTAGTGACGAGGGGTCTGCTGGTGGGCAGACCTGGCACAGCAGGTTGTGTGTGGGAAAAAATACCACTCTGGGCAATCGGGGTGCTTTTGTGCATGGTGCTGGCGTCATGGTTTGTTCGTACTTTGTCCACAGTGGGAGCTGCGTGTTTGGACGAGGTCACAGCTCTGAGGGGGTTCACCGATTTTGAGGCGTTGACCCCTTTTGAGGAAGTCGTCAAGGTATTCATGGTGGATGGAATAGACATAGAAGAGGTTACAGGAGTCTTTACAACTGTAACACTAGATTGGGAGGGTGATATAGAAAGCGATGTGGCAACGGTTTTGATGGAGGGTGCAGGTATGAATTCATCTACAGGGGTTTTTGCAGGGATCCCATTTTCGGGCGCATCGGATTTGGAAGTCACTGTAATTTGAGAGTTTGCGTCAGTGCGCGAGACCTTGACGGTTGCACCACTGTTGAGTGTGGGTAAAGTTGTTGCTTTGTTCTCCAGCCATCCAGTTTGTTGCACTTTAGTTTTAGGGGCGACGTGTGTAGTTTTGTCTGGGTCACTCGCAAGGGAAGCGGTGTTTGAAGTAGGGGATAGGGTCACAGATAAAGACAGCGGTTGTGCGTCAGGCAGCGGTTGTGCGTCAGGCAGCGGTTGTGCGTCATGGTTCGTTGGCCCATTATCTCCAGTCTGCGCTTCAATCTTGGATGAGGCCGCAGTTCTGAGCAATTTGGCAGATTTTAAGGCGCTGACCACATTTGAGACGGTCTTCAACGTATTTGTGGTGGACGGAATAGACTTGGGAGAGGTTACAAGAGGCGTAGCAAAGGTAACCCTTGATTGGGAGGTTGATAAAGAAAGTGATGGGGCAACAGATTTGATGGAGGATAGAGGTACACATTTTTCTACAGGTTTTTTTGCAGGGATTCCAGTTTTGGGCACAAACAATTTGCGCGTCCCTGTACTTAGAAAAGTTGCGTCAGTGCCTGACCCCTTCACGGTTGTGCCACTTTCGAGTGTGGGTGAAGATGCCGCCTTGTTTTCAGTTTGTTGCGCTTTAGTTTGAGGGGCTACATGTGTAGTTTTGCCTGTGCCACTCACAAGGGGAGCGGTGGTAGGAGTAGGCAATAGGGCTACAGATGGAGATGGCTGTGCAGAGGGTCTCAGAGCATCCGGTTTGCATGTAACCACCTTCAAAACAAAAATTGTAACAAACATTTTTAAGGGCAGTTGGAAAGGGATTTCTGTCGTTCTTTTGGAGATTACTGAAGAATTTTAAAGAGATTACTGAAGAATCGATTATTGAATATTATTAGAATGAGATTATTCCTGCACCTTTGGGGCAGGAGCAGATCTGTGCAGTGTGTTCTGACATGCCAGCACGTTCTTCAGGGCTGTGAAGATGGCACACAACAGAACGTTAGGAAGCTAGATGCATTTCACATGACGTAATCTGTGGGCGATTTCATTTGGTGTCTTTTAGGATCTAGTTATTCGATTACTATTTGGCTACGGTTAAGGCTACTAAGCCGAGTACATATCCACCCGCCAGCATATTTGTTTATTCATTTCGGAGAGTTTTCAAAAAGCTAAATTGTCAGTGCTGGAAAGCGCTGGCTTAGTGTGGACGAGCCTAAAGGTTTTTACATTTAAACGACATGGCCCAAGAATGACCCTTGCTCTGTGGTTCTTCAACTTAACAGCTTAATTGTGTTTCAGTTTTACTGTTTACTGCTGTACTGATGCTGTAGTCTCCCAATCACTGCAAGTTTATTCTTTACTATAAACTCTTGTGGTTGGAGTGTATAGCTTCCAAGGGCCATGCACTTATATAAAACATATACTCAATGCGACACTTTCATACGACAAAGGGAATTCATTTTCCATTCTCAAAACAATTGTGCTAAAAATGTGTAGTGTGGCCCTAGCTCAAGACGCCTAGAACGAATCAGGTCAATCAAGGCAAGGGTTCTCTTACCCAAATCATAGCTTTGCTGTAACACTTCACTGTACACCTCTGGAGTCAGCTCAACAACCTAGAGAGCAAACACAAATGGAAATGTGAGATAAGCATGTGCAACACACTTTGTCAAAACTAAGAACTATTCTAATTGCAATAAGACACCCCTTTGTGTTATCCTTCCATTTTTTACTGAAATATATTAACGTTCTGTAAAGATTTGGCAATAGTAACATAACAGCCATTTATTTGCATGAAAATCTTCGAGATGGCTACTGTCAGCAATTATTCATTTTGGGATTTTTACATAACTAGTTTAACTTGACATTTCAACGTGAATATTTGACACTTTCCTTTGCAAAGTGTTTCTTACTTTAACTCTTTATCTAAATTATAACTGAAACCATAAAAGTTGACTTCAGTGGCCTCCATGTTTACTGCCGTAAAACAGGGTGCAGTGTGTGACACCTTAGTTATTGTTCTTTTGCGCAGCGGGTCAGTTCGGACTGGGACCATTACATACACTGGAATCTGATATTGTCCACATTTAAAAAGTAATTTGAAGAACCAAACAAATAAATCCGGCAATAAATCAGAATTGAGCGCTAGGCTCGCAGTGCGATGGTAAATTCTACTACTCGAGCAATAACTGTGGGAGAAAATCTTCAACACACACTGTTCTCTACTAAAAGGTTACACTGACTTTACTATAAAAAGGAATACACTTTTAACTGTAAGGAATAAACTCAACTCAATGAGCACAAACAAGAACATAATTCAATGAGGTTAGGTTTACTTAAAAGTTCCACATATTACAATAAACCGAGCTGGTCCATGCAGCAACTGAAGCAAAGTTAGAAAGAACCCTCTTTTAATTATACTATGTATATTATGTTCCCACACAGATGTCTTTCCATTATAATTGTGCTATACCTACTCTGCTTCATTCTTTTCTGTGTCTTACCTACTCCGCTTCACTTTTTCCTGTATTAACATTATTAAAAAAAAAAAATACAAATAAATGGCTATATACCTTTTAAAGGAAAGTAGGTAAGCTCATTTACTTATGACCTTATATTGTAAATGATTCTGTGACTATAATTATTAACTCAGGAGATACACAGACTGCCCTCAGCAAGGTGCATCTGAACATAATAGCTCAGGATGACCTTCAACAGTTTTTGATGTGTTGGCTGCAGGGAAGGTGATACACAAAAGAGCTGAGAATAATATTTTGAACACAATCAATTCTGCAGTGGTCACATTTGTGGCCCAAGAGAACGATATAACTTAAACTGTCCTTTGAAGCTCAAGCACGTGATCTAGCCCTTTAGGAGACGAAGGTATCTAACAGATATGCAGGTGTTCAACCTCCCCTAGCAGTCTGTAATGTCTTCGTTTGCTCATAATAAGAATATTTCACATCCATACAGAAATGCCTTATGAGTTTTCTTGTTATAAGTATTAACGTATTAACGTGATAGTTTTCTCGTTATGACGGAACAATTATCTCATAAAAATGATTATTATTATTTTTATTTTTCTGTTGGGGCAGTAATACGCTTTCGTAAGAGGCAGCCACGCAATTCCTTGCAAATTGCCATGCAAAATTGTGTAAATGCACCTCAGTCTGCGAAATGGCTAATTTAGTTTTAAAAACTTCCAGACTGATATTAAGAGAAATTTAAGTTGTATGCACGTAGCACCTGGTCAAAGAAAAGTACATTTTATGAAGACGTTTGAGACATGTCACACACACCGACTCAAATATTGAGATCTAAAAAGTGACCGTTTCACTTTGTCCCTTCAAAGTTATGATTTATTTATTGTTAAATAGCTATTGTTTTTTTTATAAAATAGGTCTAATTGCATCACCTCCTGTGGTATTCATTATAAGATTATATCACACACACACACACACACACACACACACTGTCAAGTAAGGTTGATTCATCGTGATCCAGATAGGAGATATGAGACATAAAGGGATGTTACTATTGTCTGTTGTAATCAATATTATTATTATTCTCTGTTGTTATCTATATTCTTATTATTCTGAGCACTGATACAACAGCAAACAATTATAAATGAGCACTGGTTTTAACTACTTAAATGAGCACTGGTTTTAACTACTTTAACGGAAAATCACTGGTCTACCGTACAGCACTAATCGCTAACTATGGCATTGGTTAAACACTGAAAATCACAAGAGCACTTACAAGTATATACACTGGTTGGGATAGACGGCGATGTAATGTGTGTTACCATATAACCTATGAAATGGATGTATGCTCCAATGATTACGAAATGTTTGTATTAAGTATATGTATAAGTATATGTATAAATTAACGGGTATAAGTGACGCACTGGTTCTAAAACACTCGGGAGAATCTCTTAAGATGAAGAAACAGTTTTATGATACGAAGAGTACATGTACTACATTAAAATGATGTAAACCTTAGGCTCTACACTGTTGCCTGGGAACATGAGCTCATCATCAGGTCTAATGTGACTTTCAGATCTCCGAGGACAACATAAAGGGAGGTGTTATGTGTTGTTCATGGTTAGAAACCACCTAACTGTGTAATGTACAAAAAGCAGATACCGTGTTGGCCATTAGTAAAGCGACCTTGTTGTTTGAGGAAGCCATTTAACGTACATTAGAGGAAGGTGGAAAGTACCAAGATAAACCCACTAATTGGAAAATGCTAGACAACGGAGTAATTACCCCAGCTTAGGTGTCAGGTTTATGTACAGAGCTAACACCATCAGCAGCAACCGCAGTTTACATAAGGACCGAGCGGCGAGTAGGACAGGTGACGTAAACTGCATGAGGGATGGTGTGACCAATATCCCTACAAGGGCATAAAGTGGGCAGAACCTTAGGCTCTATAAAACCGCCCGACCAGGGAGTGAACGAGGAGGAATCTTTGCCACGGGGGCTCCATGCAGGACGTCCACCCGAACCTTCGGAAGAACCAGAATAGTCCTTAAATAATGTAGATCGGATCCGGACAAAAAGAGAAGAGAGAATATTCTCTGAACACTTCTATTAGCCTCGCATTTTTAGAAGCTAGCCCGAAACAGCTTAATCTCCGGAGAAGATTCCTCCCATAGCTTGGATAGCTATGTAGGCTCACTTATGCAGGCGTATAGACAATTAGGGAAAGAAATTAGATAGAACCTTTTCGCTCATTCAAAAGGAGTTTTGCTCCTTTTTCACCCCTACAAACAATACGGCTCCTCACACACACGTCTCCCAGACATTATCAAATAATTTGTTTACTCAAAGCTGAACTAGGACTATGCAAAGACCCATTTATTTACAGTCTAAACGAGGATTGAGAGGATTTAACTGTTTGGAATTGCCTTGAATGTCATTTCACACCTGAGCTTCTCCAAATCCGGCTCGTTGTTCGTGTTTAGCTGCAGCATGTCTGGCGGCCCTTTGCTTTCGTTTCCCATTTATGGATGGCAATTTCTGAAATGAGCAGATGCATGAATGAAAACTACAAAGATGAATGAGAGGGTTGACGTCTCAAGCACTTAGGTAGCCATAACTCTAAATGCAAATAACTACCCTGTCTGAAATGGCAATTAAGTCTGGAAGGGAGGAGAATAACATTTTCATACATGAAGTGGATAGTACTCAAGGTCATGGGGTTTGGTTAACTTTGTTGCATTCAAGGTTAAGGAAGTAAAGGTGACACACAATAATCCCTCATATAATCATATGATCTCATGAACAACAGCTAAATGAAAATTGGAAAATTCACACTTTAAATGAGCAAGTATAGGCTACATAGTGAACTCTTAAAGTACATCGTTACGGATTGTATAAAATCATGGAACAAATGGTCAAACGAATGTCTGCCAGACATTGCTAAGTGTACCAATATGAAGTCAACATCTACTAACCAGATACCCCATTCGGTGTTTCACTCCAGTAATATGTGCAAGTATGTCTTTCTCTGGGATTTGCACGCAGCAGCACTTGCAAAGGTAGATTGGAGCATTCGGTTCACAGTGGCATTCAAAGAGTGCATGTAAACCTTGAGAAAGGAAAGCAAAAATAATGGTTACCATTTGAGATCTCTTCAGATCAGGTGACTGCTGTGGTGATTATGGCCCTTCTGTTGCAGTGTTAAAACATAGAGATGACATTGCTTTTAGAAGCATTTACAGATACAATTATAAATGTTTTATGTAATAGTGTTACTGACCAATCACTGGCTCACGATCCTTCAACTTGATAAAATCCCACAGTTTAAAAGAAGAGGCAGGAGGGCTAGCGGGAACTGAGGATCAACCACAGTGGACAACATATGAAATTAATTGCTTTACAACTAAATGGTTTGGATTTACTAGCATTACAGGTAAACTGGGGAACCACTCCAAAAGCAACCCAAATAAATATGGCAATGCTCACCGTTATCTATTTGAGCTCTAGTTGGTTTGACATCTTTCAACAAAGCCTTTTCTGTGGCGTTCCTGTTGTCCATTCCGGTCAGATGTCCAGAGGCCTTCGTCCTTGTTTCCGGTTCATTCTCAGGACAGAGGCTTGGTCGCTTGCTTCCCACCTCCTGATCACTACTTCCGCTAGCCTTCCTCTTACCCAGCATGGCCGTCTCGTTCTTGCATTCTGCGATGCACGTCTGCGTTGAGGAGCTTTCGGTCCTCACCTGTACTCCGGCCTCTTCTCTGCCCTTGTCCGGCTCACGTTTCGGCGAAGTGGCCAGGCTCTGCCAACTAGAATCGCTTGTTTCTAGCTTGATGGACGACAGCGGCTCATGCTTAATGTTCACAGGCATCCCAGTCTGCACCGGAGCCACTTCCGAGGGCTCATTCTTCTCCTCGTTTCTCATTTTTGGTTCCTCTTTGATTTTCTTCGCAGGGTGCGAGTCCGGTTCCATGCTCGTTCCGGGTTGCGATTCAACGGGGCATTTTGAAGTGGTGTCAGGAGTCGCTGTATTCGCTTTCTCTTTGGCCACTTTCTTTTCATTGGTCACCCCACCGGGTAGACCACCAGTGGTCGCTACGGGTGAATTTGGTTCAACTTTGGGGGGACCGGGCCATGGTGGGGAGTGGCTTGTGCTGTGGAGTTTGTTTACAGCAGATTGTCCACTCTCAGTGGTCGCCTTCTCACTCTCTGCACGAGTCTTCTCTTCTGCATGTCCATGGCCTATCTCCTGGAGGATTCCTGTGGGGACTACGAAAGAGGAGGAGCCATAAGGTGATGTTATTCTCCTGGTAAGTGATTTACCCCACCTTACACTCTCCAGCACACACGTGGTACACATACACACGTGGTAATGTAATCAGTTGATCGAATGTATGTTTGCTGTTTGAGAAGGGATTTTTATTGTGTTCATCCATGTGTTCACACATCTTTTGGTGATCAATATACTTTGTATTTGCCCTTTATTTACATTAACTGTTACTTTATTCAAGATTTGTGTTTGTCACATGAGTAAACTACTTAAAGTTTCCTCGAGACAATACTCACTTTGAGAAAATAAACGTTTTCGAGCATTCTACCTTTTGGAGAAAGTAGGCTATTCTTTGAGACCCCACTCTTTCGAGATTGGGGATCTCAATGTTCTTGAAAAAGACAGAGTGCCATGTTCCTCCGCAGAGAGGCTGTGCGTAAAAGTGTGAATCTACGTTCAGCTTAAACCGAGTTCACCTTAAATGATCAGTCTACAGTTTGAGTAACTTCAAGAAAGCGCGCTAAAAGTGAATTGAATGATCGACCAAAAGTTCTGCAGACAAAGTTTGTTAAAGTTCAGAAAGTTTTGAAAGTCATAGAAGCAAAACTCTCGGGATGGCGGTTTCAGGAGATGCTGACTCAAACAACTGAGTCTGTGCTGAGAGACGACAGAGAGTTCAAGGAGAGACATGGAAGTAATGCTCGTGGTTGACAGCTCATAGAATAAATTACTTGGACGAAAACCTTTGACCAACTATTAGTGGTATCCTTGCTAACGGAAGCCCCATTCAAGTAGTAAAATAATCAAAGTTAAATTTAGATCAGTTAAGCCACTTTATCACTATACACAGTAAAGACACAAAGAGATCATGGAGAAAACATCTGTTCACTTACCCAGCCTCTTTCCAGCTGCCAGCACAGGGATGAGCTCAGAGTTACTCTGACTCCACTTCACAATTTGGAGTATTTCAACAGCTGAAACAGACGAGTAAAACACAATTTGTTAAATCTGAGTATACCGCGTTGAAATCCCAAAACAAGGAAATACATTGTTTTGTCATCTTCCCAAGTTCTTCTTAAATTGGGAAATAAAAAGAAACAAAAAGGAGAGACCCCAGAGATTAAGAAGTTTTGAACAGGCAAAGAAACAAAAGACAATTAAAAAACAGTCAGTCCTTCAACCCTCATTATGCAAATTATAAAATGGATATGTCCTTACCCTTTAAATACTCTACCGAATCCAAGAGAGGCTCTTTAAGCCTTATAGTCTTAAAAAAAACAACAAAAGAAAATGATGACAAAGACGGTAAAAGCATAGATATGGAAGCTGCAGGTTTTTAGTTCAACCAAACCCTTACCTGAATTTCGGATACTGGGTGTATTTTTGCTGCTTGCTGTGCAAGATCCAGTAATGTTTCTCTACTTACATCACTGCAATCCAATGAGCCACAGTGGGCTTTTTCCTACCAATGAACACAACAGAACATTATGGTTTCACATTACATAAAGCTAGCTTCACCCATTTGTTTATACAAATTCAGCATGGCAACTACATTGACAATTAATTGAATGCCAATGGAGAAAATGCCAAAATACTGGTGATGTTGTCTGCTAAATGTATTCTTTCTATTGTCATTGTTATCAAACAGTTATAATATGCATCGCTGTAAAATCAAGATAATAAATCAAGAATATTAATATTAAGTAGCTTAATGTCTTGGCTGTTACGTGTAGATTGCAAGTCTTCAAAAACGGATAGCCCAAAAACTGAAAAAGCGACATGCCAAAATGTCTAGGGTTGTCTATAGACAGTGGTCACCCATCCGTGTAAGGGCTGAAACGTGCAACTACCCTGCGACTACCACTGCTTCAATGGTACACGCACGCGAGGGCAGGGCCCTCTCCGCCTATTTCTTTTATAGGCCAACGCGGAAATAGACAAGCATATTTCCATAGGCCAACGCAGAGATAGGTGCGACTATAAGCATGCCACACCATTGCTTATATAACATTTGTATTTAGCAAGCCACACCATGGTGTGGCTTGCTTATATAACATTTGTATTCATTTTCTCTTGCTTTATTTGCGTGGCAAGTTTTAGCATTTTGAGAATGCAGGCTAATTTTGACCGTAGACCGACATTACAGATATTAGTTTAATCTCAAGCTATGTCTTGCATTTGGAAGCTGTACCTTTGAATTTATCAAGTTCAATATTCCCCCTTTTTTGCTACCAAATCTCAATAGCTCATCAAGAGCCGATTTATTTCAGATTAGTCCTGTTTACACGTTGGACAATCTTTCACACGTATTTCCCTGATTGCCACACAATGTCCTTGATATTAGGAAAAGAACAAGTTAAATATCAGCATCAGCGATATAATAGTGAGAATTATTGTCCAGTCTTTGGAACAAGACTAATCTGAAAGAAATCTGTCCTATTTCAACAAGCCATTTTGTTTCGCAAGCGAATAATCAAATTACAATCACCGCAGTCCGCTTCTTTCTAAACCTTCATAGACCTTTTAAAATCATAAAGTAAAAGTAACGAAGGATTAATAGCAAATCAGGCTGTTGTGAAATCTAGCCATATGCATGGTGATGCGTCTCACACACAAAAATGCAGTTATTCTATTTAGTGTTAGGCCTATATATTGTTACATTTGAGAGACATTTGTTTGGGAGACATTTCATGTAATTGGTAGGTCTACTTCATATATTGTCTACAATATACAAGCCAAGTGACAAAACCCAGTTATATTTCACATTAGTACTATCATGTCCTTCTCTTCTAGAAAAGTGCTTCTACCTGGAGAAGCAGGGTTTGGATGGCGGTCCAAGCAAGTGGAGCGAGTGCCTTTGAAGTTCAGAAATCTCGATGAACAAAGATTGAAAAAGCTGGCGCCTTCACACTCACCAGGAAATTTTGGGCATGTTCATAACTGAGCACGTGGGCAGTGCTCTCCTTTCTTCCCAGATTTCTGCCACAGAGCAGACAGAGAAATCTCCATTCCCTTGCATTTCGTCCATGCGTCACACTGTACCTCACCACAAAATCCTGACCTAAAGAAATGAAACGGAAGCCGAGGAAAAGTAGACTTATTAGAAAAAAAGGAGGGGAACAACTCAATGAATTAACAGTGAATAAATATAACCACCGAGTGCAAGCTGAGAATAGTCGGGCACCTGCAAAATCCCAAACAAATCCCAACCAAATCACCAGACCATGTGACCACATTGTGCAGGAAGTCAAAAGGATGGGAGGGAACCAGTGTTCAAGAACACAAAAGTTATACCAATAAACTGAACAGCCATGTATATTTGACAATACAATGAGGATTAACTAACCACACAATGCTTCTCTGAATAACATATGTTCATCAATATGAATAAAAAAAGGATTGCATGAGACAAATGGGAGGGGGACTGTATTTATTAAAGTACTACCTAGTGACCTAGAATGTAACACACTGAGACAATTTGTGAATGGTTTAAGTGTCGATCCTAAGTGCTGTAGAACATTGAGTGGTGTGTGTAACACAAATAAATACCACTGAATAAAAAAACAAGTGCTCACCCAGCAACGGATATTCAGGCTTCGGGGTGGGTGCCAATGGAACTGTGACGTTAAGCACAAATTAACATTTGATTTAATTGTTTACAATTGTTTGCAATTAGAAAAAACACAAAAAGGCATGAGAATTTGATTACCGACCTTCATTTCTCAAATTACACTGAACTTTCTGGAGTTCTTCTCCTTCAGTCAAGTCTTCAACAGAACATTAAAAACATAAATTAATAAATGATAATGATAAATGGGCATTTTGTTTTTTTTATTTGTGTGAAACCTAAATGTATCTTTGTTTGATGCCGCTTTCTTGGCCAGGTCTCTCTTAAAACAGAGATTTTAATCTCAATGAGACTACCTGGTTAAATTAAGGTTTAAAACAAATAAAAGATAAGACAAAAAATAAGCAAAGGAAGAACTCTGCATTCTTACGAACTTCGACTGATATGGTTGTGCCAAAGCTGCTACTTACTGAGGAAGGTCAACTTGAGCTTTGAAAATATGCAGTACGGTATATCAAACACCTGTTAAGAGAAATAATTACATTGATTCTTTAAAATCTTAAAACTAAGGGAATGTGTAGACAAACTGCTTTGCACGAATTGTTGCAAGTCACTTTTTGGCAGTTTTACTACACAGACGTACAACACATCCCTTCTTACTGTATGTGGGCCACCCTACTGTAGCTGTACCTTTAGAATGTGATCTCCATTGGCCTGCTGCTCTTCCAGCGCTAATTGCCTCAGGACCTTTGTGTCCATCTCGTAGGCCCATGCAAAAGGCACCCTCTGCCGCAGCTGTGGATCACACACAGAAACAGAGATTAAGAGGGGTTATTGTACTACATGGTCTTCTCACACAGACCTGTACTCAATTTAGGACACAAGAGCTTCTCATGGGTTAATCATCGATATGAGAGAGAGCGCGAGCAGAAGAGAGCACACTAACACATTTGCCTGAGGCATATTTATCATTGTAGTAACTTTAATTGTGTTTCACTGGAATTCCAACTAATTTAACTTCTAAAGCCAAGGCTTGCAAACACCTTTACCCTTTCCCCTGCTTAAAGCATCAATAGTATTTGCCTCTGCTAGGTTATTTTAGATTTCTAGTCGTTCTTCCAGAACGGCATTTCTTGTTAACGTCTTGTGGGATCGCAAATGCTTACCACGGTATACAACGCATGTCTCTGAGAACTCATGTGCTTCCAGACTTCTGCTTCCGAGAAGTACTTCAAACAGGCAAAGCACAGGTGAAGTGGTGGACTTTTAGCCTTGGAACAGATGCAGACCACAATGAAGGGAAGACCTGAAACATAATGTGTTTGTTTTGACAAGACGAAGACCCCAGACAAATGTATATATATATAAAAACCTATATAAGTACAAGAAGGACCATCCCATGTTTCAAGGGTATACCGCACCTATGATGGGTTCCTCTGACGTGTGTTTGATGAAACGGCACAGCTCCAAGTATGGGATTCCCGCTAACATTTTAACAAAAAGGACAGTTAAGGTTACTGCTGTAAAATATTTGTTTCTTTTTAACTGAAACTATGATAATGCATGTATCATGTTGATTTGGCTACAGCAAGTACCAACCTTGAACAAAACTTCCAGAAGTTTATTAACCCACCTCTGCATGTCTTTTCATGAAACTAAAGTGTGATGCAGCATGTCATTTCCATGCAACTGAAGTGCAGCGTAGACACGTTTTTTTTCTTGTAGAGTTTGCCATGAGGTTTACTGTGTGCAACACGTTGGTCGAACATGTTCCACAAACGCTGTACTTTGTTATGTGCAACACATTGATCAACTAAATTTGTCACCAATCACGCATAATGTATTTAAAATAGGGTTAAAGAAGTATAGGCATTCTCTTGCCCATATGAATGAAATAAGTGTGGAAAAAATAGTAGACAAAGGAGTTGACCGTTGGCCACTAAAGCTGTAATCTCTCTATATCTGGCTGACCTCGTTCTTTCTCTCAATTTACTTATACTTACTTATATGTTATGGTTGACTAGTTAATGTTTCAGTCAAAGTTAAACATTGTCTGCTTTATGAATGTATTCCACAATCACATACTGTGGTATTGTCGTTTGGTTGAACGTATGCTTTATTGTCCGAGTTTAAATGATTTTCATTGTGCCCATCCATGTAACATCTTTATGTTAACTCATATGTGGTATGTTTTCTTTGGTTATACTTTACTCAAGATCGTTTTTGTCACACATGTAAACTACCTCAAGCCAGTGACCATTGGCAGACAATTTCATCTCATTAACACGTGGTTTATTATGCCTGTTTCATATCAGTTTAACAATAAGGTAACGAGTGGATTTTAATCACAGAGTATCTCACTGCCTTACAGCTGATATAAACTGTAATGTTTAAGAGGTTGATTCTTTATGATGTTATCTACTGAGAATCAGGAAAAGGAGGCTAATTGTATATTCAATTAGTGGGGAACTTGGGTGTGGGACACAGGGGAAATGCCTAATTCCTAGGCCCAATGCATAGGGTGTTGATTGGTCAGTGCATGTAAGAGGAATCTACACATTTTGGCAATATAACCTGAAACGGGAGTTCTTTGCAAAAGCACAAGTTTCGTTTTTACTTGTTTACAAGTGATAATAAAGTCTTTATCTTTCAAACTTCAGCTTTCTTGACCTCTCTTAGTTTGTTAAAGTATTGTGTTTAACAAGTAGGTTAAACAAGGATTAAAAACTTACATTTAAATTTTTGGTCTTCGTCTTCAACTGCTGAATGAGTAAATGAGAGTGTCAGTAATTGCAAACCGTGGTGGATACATGGAGATAATTGTACAGCTTTAACCAGAGAACAGTACCTGAACCAAATATATTCTTCAGTTCCTGGAAGCGTTGGCACATAAAAAAGACAAGGAAATATTTCAATATAAAACAATAAAATACAATACAACGATTATGTAATTTGGCTTACAGCTGTATGGCTCCAATTGTTCACATGTTGGATGTAGTTGGGTAAAAAAAGAGCCATCTTGCAGTTCTGCCAAGAGGTGAGGAAATTATAACAATTAGTAAACATTAGGAAGGCAGTCAGCTAAGTAGCAATGTCTTGACCCCCGATTAAATGTACCTGGCAACGTAGTTTAAAAGATGGTTTAGTTGGACGTTCTGCAAAGAGGCATATCAAAATTTTACATTCTAATTAAAGTTCAACAATATATATCATTTCCATTTTCTATTGTGTTTTCAGTATTAAATACATCCCTATTTCCAATATTTCTAAAACCTTTTACTTTTTTTTTTGCCTCAGATCGCATTGTCGATTTGTCACTTGTAACAAAAAAACCTGAGTTAGTTTGCAAAAGAACTGCCTCGCCTCTCCCCAGACTTCAGCCTATATGCTCCATTCTGCCCATCCATCATCCATTCGTCGCTACCTCATCCCATGCATCCATTTCCTTATGTGGAAATCTACCGCTCCTTTGTTCTCTCTAGGCTCTCGGCTTGTATGACATTAAATATGGAAACAACATTAGTGCCAACTGCACACATTTCGACATACCAGCCACACATACACACATTTCAACATACCAGACACCCATTCACCTCTTGGTAACTACTATGGTAGCATATTGCATCTGTACTGGGGGAGAGTGATATCTTGGTAACTCAATGTTTTTCTCCACACTTATTTGATTCGTGTAGGCAAGATAATTATATGTTTCCATTAGATGTTATAGTAAATTTCTCCCATAGTTAAAATGTCGTTTACTTACCCTTCAACTTAGACGAACCTTTATCACCCGTAACAGACATCCTGTTGACAACCACCGTTTCTAAGAAGATAGATCAATGTTAGTGTCCATACAAGCAAGATCTCCATGGGCCCGGTTAATGGTTGAGTCATACATTTAATTACATTTTAGAAAATAGAGTTGCTGACGCTTCACACCGGCTTTACGTTTTCATCCCTACCACCCTGAAGTGTGGCAAGACCGACGGTGTATCGTCTAAGGCAAGATATTCTCCTTAAGAGCCCAAGAACAAACTAAGCCCATTACGGGTCTCGTGGTTGTTTCCGACGTGTCCAAAAAGTTAGAGAGAGAACCTTTGTATTTCTGAGCCAGGGAAAGTTCAACTTTTTTTCAGACAATGATGATTATTGCCAAACGATAGGTTAAAGTTTAATGATCTATGCTATGGTGCAAAAGAAGATATGGGCTGCCAAACAATGCACAACTTAACCAGCACTGCTACCCAGGGCCACCCAATATCTTCTTCGGTATCAATTATTGGTATTCATTATGCTTCCTATGTTCGTTAGTATTGCCTTGTCCATTCTGCACCATGGTATGTGGTTTCATGCTTCAACATTTTCTTTCTAGCTTGTCTATGCTTCAGGGATGTTCGATTAGGCCAGCAGTTGCCAGTGGCAAAATGTATAATTACAACTTTAAAATATGAGGCCATCAAGTGTTTGACCATGACCCTATGCCATCCATTCTCTAGCCAATTCTTGGCTAGAGAAGATGTCTGTTCTAGCAGGTGAATTATCTGGCTCCTTGTTGAAATGTACACAACAAACAAACAAGCCAAGAAAGGCGGATGCATTGTCCAGTGGAATATCTTCTTCTAAAAAGTGTGACTTTAATGGGATAAACTATAGAAAGGGTTCTGTGCTGCTCCCTCCCTCCCCTTTATAACCTCTGCATCTTCTTTGTACCTTGACTACTTACTGCAACTTGTAACTCGGCATAGGCCTCGGAGAACCTCATGGTCACGCACTTATGAAACTGTTTGTCTATACTAGTGTCAGACTTTAAAGCCCCTGAAAGGTAACTTCGTAATTTAGGGCTAATAAGCAATACAACAAGCCCTAGCAATTATTCTTCTTCCAAATATGAACTGTTGTCAGTTATTTTTGTGTGTGCTTTCTGATACCAGGTTACATTTGGGCAGAATTAAAAAAGGGATTTGCAGGTCAGAAAATCGAATAATGATGAACCAATCAGGGAAGATGTTTCACCTCACAGATTCAACCAAACCTTTTTGCTTCCTCGTATAATAAACTTTAAGAATGTTATATATGTATACACTCCACGGGCCTTTGACAAATAGTATTACCAAAACCAAACCACAGGTTCACCAAGATTACAGCTAAAACAGTCTGGCATTTACACTGTGAAGACGAGGACTACAATGTCTGCAGCAGCTACAGAAGACATTACAGACCTGCCAGCTGCTGCAAACTAAACACAACAGCTGATTGCTATAATGAAATCGACCTGGCACATTCTCCATTATCAACGGTTACCGACCATGGATGTATTATACAAATGTGGACATGACTGAAGTTCAGCGAGTGCATTTTAAGACACTCAACGCCAGGTTGAACCGATGTTTACTGGAGACTTTCTAAAAAGGACATGTTATTTGGCAACTAGCTATGAAAAATAAATGTGTGTATTGACTCAGTTTGTCGTTTTTTTTATTCCTTACTTACTGCTTATTATTTCAATGCAAATACGGACCTTTGTATACTTCAACAATTTGCTCGTGTTCAACTTTGGCTTCGACATTACAGTCCACACAACGTTATTCAAAAGAGGCATGGATAGGTAGATTTCAATCAAGCGTCCCAGGGACACTCCCATACAGTCCCGATCACAGTGCTAATCAGCTAAACTTATTTTGAACAAACATTTCTAATATTTATTAAAGTTTATTCATACTCAAATTTTGGTATAGGATCAATTCGGCACTTCACTTTGAAGTGTCATCATGCATGCATTTTTATATATTTTCAGAGGCTTTTAAACTGCTACTCACCAAGGGGATCTCCAGGTTGCACGCTAGTGATCAAGCTTCTCCCATTGCACTCCCTACTGATGGTTTCCAGTGTGACCAAGGCTGCAAACACCAAGGAAACATGTAAAAACACTATCTTGAGGATGTTTAGTCAATACACACTTTAGATAATACTCACCTTTTGAATAGGATGCCTCCAAAGAATTGAACACTTCGGTCGTCACAGTCAATTGCTTTAACCGAAAAAAAACAAATAACATATGTCAAAGTGTGGAAATAACTCCAAACACACCTGGCACAACTGGCTACTTCCTGCGTTTCCTACTTAAGCCACATGGTGGTGGGGGGGGAGACTACATTTCCACCACCAAATCCCAGCAAAACAAACAATGGATCTGCTAGCAATTAGTGCTTTGTTGGACAGCTGATGGACTCCACACGTCGGACATGAAAAGCAAGGTTTTCTAGACGTGGCAACTTTTGTGTTTAGGTCAACAGATGTGGGCATGATACAGTAATTAAGTGTTATATGTATCAGGTGTGTCTCATATATCAAGTCTAGGAGTTGAGTAGCTGCATAATCTTAAAGGGGCAGTGAGCCAAATCGTTGATCTTAAACATAGTAATCTATGCCATTTTGTCACCGTTACTAAAAGAAAACGATTTGACACCTGTTTTCTCTATTTTCTGTCTCTATTTTCTGTCTCCACCAATCACTGTGAACATTCTACTCTGCTCTGAACTCAAGTCATGTTCTTTTCCTGAAGAGGCCCTTGGACGTCCTAATGAAGGCACAGAGTCGATGAGGTGTGCGTGGATGTGTGGAGCTGTCTGGGCAGCGGTTGATGTTGATGGTGCGTCCAAGAGAAGGACAAGCTTCTCGAACAACGTAGTACAACACCACAGTGTGTGGCGCATCTCAAATACAACATGGAAAACAAACAACAAAGTATCACAAGGCTGGCTTGCATGGATTCACCAGGGACCTAACATGTCAGGCCTCCTTCCTAGAACTTTGAAATAAAAACAAATGCCTTTAGGGCTCAAAGTGTTCGAATTGGAGCTCAAACAGGGGGTTCATTTAGACTTTAAGAATACTAACTGAAGCCCAGGGAAGAGTTTTCTAGTTTTAATTTTAGTCTGTAACTCTGAGATGTGTCTGACCATTGGATTCACTTAATCTTGCATTTTTTTCAAACCAACTTTCTTCTATCTATATAACATTTTTCTGAAGGCACAGTTAATCTGAGATATCATTTAAAATTACCCTCTCTTTACCACCTCTGTTATAATTTGGCTTACCTTTAAAAGTTGATTTGAGCTTTTCCATCTGACTGGCATTGTTGTATTTATAGCACGACTAATGGACATTTATAATCAATACACCAGTTATTTCTTTGACAGTTCTGCCCACATCTTTTCAGCCTCTAATCAGTTCAGTAGACACTTCAAAGCAGCGTGCATACCTTGATATTATTGTCCGTCCCACTCCTTTCCTCCGCTTGCCGTGCATAATGACAAATGCTGGGTTTAAGGGGGCTGAACTCCGTGTAACAGTGCTTGGATTTCAGGGTCGATGGGTGCCACGCGTTCTACATACAAACACATTTCAAGGTCATTGAAAAGCACACACACCCACAAAATAAATCTATAAATTCATGTACGCAATTTGACAAAAAGGGTGGGGGGCAGGAGGGTGTAGTGGCTAGTTGCAAATCGATTGCCAGACGAAAGGTACTGGGTTCAATCCCCAATGTGCCCAACCTAACCGTAGGCCTTCCTGACCATGATGCCTAACCTATACCTGCACACTAATGGCAATCTGCATGCATCCAAATTCACAGTAGAGCTCTTTGGATAACAGCCTTCTCCTAAATGACTAAATACTAGTACTACTATATACTATAAAGATCCACAGTGGGTTCACTTACAATGTAGCGATAGACATGGTCAAAGCTGATGACGTGGCTGATGATGGCGTTTCCGCGCAGCGTGATCTGGCAGAGCGTGCACAGGTGGAACCCCTTTACGCCCTCCCCATCACAGATGCATTCCACCAGGTGCTGGAGACCTGCGGGGAGACCACAACCACATATTCGGTGGACAATGAGTGTGAGGCGGCTTATAAAGAACGTTATCCATTCTCCTGGTTGACCGCTGTCACACCGATAGTGTGTACTGACCCAGGAGGGCATGCTTTCTGCTTGGGTCCGCCACGTAGCTCTGCACCGATATCCTTTTTGGTTTGCTCTCTAAAAACCACCAAGAACAGAGTGTTAACCACTGAATGCTGAGTGACAGAATCACCCTGAGCACTTCAGTTGCTGAATCGTAACAAACTACTTGTTTCAGTAGAACTGCTTGGACTACGAAGTAGCAAAACATTTATATTAAAAACAAACATTACAAAAAAGGTTAACCAACGAAAAAGGAAGATAATCCAAAAAATAGGACACAGTAGACCAGGGTTTCTCAAAATGTGAGGCTAAGGGTTAATGCAGGGAGGGAGATGGGATGAAAGGGATCATTTAAGCTCTACTGACACTGTAAAAAAACTAAGCACAGGCGGACCGAACAATGAGAAATAATAAATGACTGCACTGCCACGCGCAGGGCCGGCTCTAGACAACAGGGGGCCCTGTTCAAAATTTACTTTTGGGGCCCTCCTTACTTTGCCTGAACAGAGAACTATAAATAAAACGACAAGACACAGACAAGAAAACATTAAAACTGCTGAACTATTTCAATGCAATCCACAAAGCAGTTATCAGAATGGAGTGGTGGTATTATCATGTCTCAAGATTAATGCAACCAAATTATAAAAATTAACAGAAGACTACCACACATTTTCCCTACTGAAATTAAAATTGATGTAATTCTCATTCATAATTGCATGATACGTGCCGGAAAGTGTTTTTTGAATAGATATGGTTATAAACTATATTTTTTCAACATAACCCTACATTGCTATGAAACCTTGTGCCGAAGTTCCAAACTTTATAGCCAGCATGTACAAAGAAATGATGTAATTACGGCCCTCGAGCAGGGTTCATACAGCGAAATGACGGGTATCGCACACTTCTGAAATATCACTACAATTATTTATCTTGGCAAAAAAGGTTGGATACACCTAAGTACACAGGCATTTATTATGTAATAACCATGTTGTAAAGCCCCACCTAACCCAGTAGCAAAACACAAATGAATAAATCAAAAGGACGATTATAATGAGGAACTGACCCTTGAGCTGCGACGCAAGCTTCTCATTTTCCTCAAGTGTAGACATGGCTGGGAGGGACATGACCAGGTTAATACAACTCCGTTTTTGGCTGGGATCGGAAAACTCAAGCAGAATCCACAGCATTGATGTACCTGAAGCGTAAGGGAGTCTCCTGATGACATTGAACAGGTCTTTAGGCAAATCCAGAACCTAAAAGACACGAGGGTCACTCAATGAAAACAAGCATTGTTCCATAGTGCGTTTAACATTAGTTGGGTCTAACTTTTAAATATTCGCAAAAGCTAGCCAATGTCAAGTATTTGGAGTTAAAAACAGTTTTACATTTCAATTAGCCAACGCTACATTGCTGGAGTGTAAAAGGGTTTCGAACCTGTAACACCCCATTGCCATTCTTCTTTATATCCTCTTTGGCTATGGGCTTCAGCTCTTTGAACATGCTCATGCCCGGAAACCACGAGAAACTCAGCACATCGGGGTCTGTGTAAGTCTTCAAATACATCATTTAAAATATCACTCAACAATAACCGAAGTTCAAGTCTGCACTGTCACTTTTTCACTGCATCCCCCCCACCCCCTACTACTATAAACAACCTTGAGCACGTGGGAAAAAAAGGCAACAGAAGGCATCTAAAAAGCAACATAATGCAGGTTTAAAAAGAACAAATTATATTTGACACCTTTCAATGCTTCTAACCAAAGTCTTTCACATCACCCCCCCCCCAAAAAAGAATTCTTCAATATCCAACAAATGGATATAATAAACAGAAATGAGGAAACAAGGCTGAGTGAATGTTACATAGTGGTTGATGAGGTGAGCGGGAGAGAAGAGGTGGTCCATTATCTGTTCCTGTGTGCAGGTCTCCTCACACAGATGACACAAGTAGAACAAGACCCTCAGCTCAGTACTAGAACACACAGTCACCATAGACAGGCCTAGGAGAACAGACACAAAACCGCACATAAGACTACTGTTCAGATACAAGGAGTCAGAATCTGACACAGGATGCAACTGAATTACTAAAGCGTCAAGCAGCATATGTTTGGTATTTGATGAATGAGGATTAATGGCTCATCTAAATTTGATTTGATAAATGCAATGTCGATCAGCTGATGAAGCTATAGCTAAGGTTCGGACAGGGAGAGTACTTGGCCCTCGAGAGCTGCTCCTGCCCCCTAAGACGCCACAACCTCCCGGGATACGCTACACCTTTAAGAGATTCAAACCCCTCCGAGTACAAACATTCAGGGAGTACTCATCCAACACTAATCACAATGATACCCGTCAGTAAAAGTATGGCTGCTTGCCTCATGCAAACCCATCGCCACCGTACAAAGGGGCTCATCATCCGGCCTACACCAGAGCATCCATCTCCACCACTCCATGGGGGGGATTATCTATCTCCTACATCATATCTTCCATTCAAATATATAATTGCATTCATTAAGTCCAATCGCCAAATGGATATTGAAATAAATATACATTTTCAATCAACCAGTCTCTCCTGATTAAAATAGATAAAAAGAGATAGATAATGGACTAATCGTTGCTGGCAACCCTACATCCTACTGGCCAAATCCTTTTTTAATGCTGCTCATTTACTTTTAACGCTAGGAACTGTAAATGGACATTTTCACATCATTGTATAATCCCTGTGGGAATTAAGAGGACATTTAGAAGAGCTTTGTAGTCCCCATTCACAATCAAGCCAATCTTTACCACACAACTTTGTTCAGCACTTTCATAAGCAAACAAATATTTGAAAAGTTTATACAATTTAAATAAAAGGAAATTCACAGTTGTGGCTAATAATATATAGGATTTCACCATGGATTCAAAGAAAGTCATATTTTCATGAATTGTGAACAGGTATTGCACGTGTGTATAGATGATGGTGGATTGTACCTTGTTGGGGATTTTTGGGAAGCCTGTGATAATCACGGACTGTGATGGAGATGAATGTACACCCAGTTCATTTTCTTATAGGGATTTTGACAACATGGCCAGGACTGAGACGTACATAACATTTGAGGTCTACACACACACACACACACACACACACACACACACACACACACACACACACACACACACACACACACACACACACACACACACACACACACACACACACACACACACACACACACACACACACACACACACCTATGATCAGCCGTTCCGGTTGGTGCTTGGCGAGATACTCCATAACATTTATGCTGCAGAAAAACCCTGGAGGGAAGAACCAGAGATTGAAGAGTCTATGTCTTTCTCACTCTAGCCAGGTTAAAACACAACAACAACCAATCTATTCAATTCAAGTTTGTGGAACAGAACATCGCACTTACCCCGATTATTGAACTTCCCTAAAAAAAAATCAAAACAAAAACACAAAATTGATTAAAGTAATCACTGCGGTGAAGTTAGCTTTAAGTTGTATATTTGACAGATATTCGACCGACTTTCACCTCGGATACAGCGTCTTCTTAAATCAGTTTCACCCATTGTTGGCACCAGAGAACGATTATCTCACCTCAGCGGGCTCAATAAAATAGAAGCACTAATAGCCAATAAAAAGAAGTTGTCTTATATGTCCAATTAATTAATAATATCTGGTATTGATTTGGAGTGACCAGTCACATTACATGGGAGCCATTGCAAAACAAAGAGCATTTCCAGAAGAATATTCAAATAAAATAGAAACACTAGAAATCCAATACAAATAGGGGTGTTCTATTTGTCCAATGTAGTAATACTATCTGGCATTGATTTGGAGTGACTGTGTGTGTGTGTGTGTGTGTGTGTGTGTGTGTGTGTGTGTGTGTGTGTGTGTGTGTGTGTGTGTGTGTGTGTGTGTGTGTGTGTGTGTGTGTGTGTGTGATTGAAGCGATGGAAAAATCTGCAATTATTTTCGAGTCAAATATGTATGTGAAATTAATAAATGACACATAAGTAATTCAGTGAAAATGGTTGGTTTGCGTAATTAAAACAGTAATTTATGGTTGGTCCCGACACTGGGTGAACCTGATAAGAGGAAGCCGCTGTATCCGGAGTAAACATCTGTCGAATGTATGCGGCGGAACAACACCCCCCCCCCCCCCCCCCCCCCCCCCCCCCCCCCCCCCCCCCCCCCCCCCCCCCCCATTATTGCTTTACCAAAGGATGTTACGCGCCGCAAACAAAACAAGTAACAGCGCAACAAGAAAAGAAAAAAAAAACACTTTTGGGGTACCTTTTGGGAAGACCTCGGTCATTTTCTGCGGGTTAAAGCAGTGTTAAGCATTAGTTCGCACATACACATACATATCATCTAAGTCAAGTCACTCAAAATTAAACGAACATTTACATGGAAGCACTATTGCTGAATAAACAGAACGATAACAATCTTCCCGTGAAATAGTTGCACTTAGGCCTATATATATATATGAAATAAAACTCTTTAAGTATCAGTTTATCTTGAAATTCGCTATAGGTACATATGTCCATCCTTTTTTTCCAACATTTGTAAATGTCAGTTTAATTGACCACTCCAACCCCCAATTAAGAAGAAGAAAAAAATGATAAATTGACCCTTTCAAATGCTTTGAAAACTTAAAACCTATAATGTACAACCATGGATGTCAAATGATTTGTATAGTTTGGTCTAAAGCAGGTTGTGTTGTATAATATATATATACACACATTCACACATACACACATACATACATCTAGGTATGGATGAATGCATAGCATAACCTACTGCCCTCGAGTACAACCTGGTGGAGGTCACCATCTATAAAAGGTGTCGTTGTGGCTTTTAAAACCAAAACGCCAAGGCCTAGTAGAATGGTTACCAAAACAAAAATAGACGTGATTACGCTCACCTTTTGGTGCTCCTTGCCTCGCATGTGTGACTTAAATTGACCGACATTGGGGAATCTTTCGAGGCAGACCTAGAACCGACAACATAAACACTCAAACAAGACGCGATAACCTCAGTGTGCACGTGCACCTTTCACGCGTCGACTGGCACATTCGGCTCACCTGGCATCCAATCCTTTCCACTTTTGTAAAGGCCATGGTACACTTCAGGAAATACCTGCACAAAAGAGTCTCTTGAAAATGCCAAAAGAGGAAATAAAAAAAAATTACATTGCAAAAGAAAGAAACGTCGAGACTAGTAAATCACACAAATGATGAAAACATCCCTCGTAGTTCGCGGTAGACGCCAGTACTTTGAGTCTTCTGTGTTCCGTGCTTGGAAGGGGTCTTTCCAAAGTTCCAGCTGTGTTCAAAGGCTTCCGCTAGGGTCGAAAAGTGGTTAGAGGATTAAGCGTGTACTTCCATCGTCGACGCCCAAATGTAAAGTTGAAAGTTGTGGCTACCTACTGTCTGATATAAGACGGCAAGGCAAGCTGTTTAAATGAATTGCTTTAGCATTCAAAAGCGGGTCAAATGCCTACATGGTGTTGCTGTCTGAACCTCCTCGGTTTGAACTAATTGGTATGAGCTGTTCCTAGCGCGGCTAGCTGGTGCTGTATCATCTCTGTTAGCAGCGTGCGCGGGACACGGAAGCAGTGTTCACGAGAGTGTTCCAAAGATCTAAGGAAAGAAAGGTTGTCTACAGTCAACCCAAATTGGCAGGGCATGAAAACACAGGAACTGATGATAAACCGATGAAAGAGGATTTTCTGTAGTCATGGTGTGATGTTGCCTAATGAAGAAAATAATAACTTTGTAGCGGACCCAGATGCTGACTTCCTCCAAAAGAGAAGTGTTTACGCACACACACGCTCACGTGTAGTGTGCTGTATTTTTGGGGTCACCTGGCGATAATTTGGTGTAACTGCGTCCTTTGTGACTACAATGTTATGCGCAAGCTCCCTCCAGCCCAGAAATTGTATGTAATGCAATTACTGTTTTATTTGTGGTTTCTCCACTCGCTGGGGTCGGGCTGTACTCCTTCTAACTGCAGGTGGAAGGGTCCTCCTGCTTTGGTGTATACCACTGGCCCCATCGTGGAGTATTTCCCCTCTTGTACAATGTTTATGGGCAAGGGTTTACCTTGGCGAGGGGCAGTACACGTAGGACTGGAGCTCTGAGTCTGGAGGTCATGTAGGTCAGTAGCTAAATGGGCGTGGTCATCATCTGAAGAGGAGCTATTCGATGGCTGGAGCCAATCCTGGATCCTTTTTGCCTGTCGGCCTGTTTCCACGAGGACGTTTATAGTTAGGTCGGAGGCATTGATACTGTTGTCTACTAAAATGTTCGAGTTGGCCTATAATTATATGGAACCCTCCTAAGTAAAAATTGAGTTCAACACTTGAATTGAGTTGATGATTCCCGTGATTTTAATAAGTATAAAACAAGGTCTATCAATAGAATAGTACAAGAACGATATTACAGGTCTATCAGCTACTCAGTACTGAGTTCTCTCCACGCAGGGAAAGACAACGACACTCGCTCGAGCACCGCTGGGCTAACACACACATGTCAGTGTCCAGTTGGGGTTTTATAAGTGTTGAGTTCCCGCCCTTCAGGTGGGACGGTTCTTCTTCTCAGAGTATCTGGTGTACCGGTTCTTCATGCCCAAGTTGAGAGCAAGCCTTCACTTCCAGGTGCGACGCCGTTAAGCGTCGCTTAGTAGGACACCGTTACGCGTCGCTTGTGGTTTTCTGTTTCTGCTTCGATCGTGGTTTTCCTCAGGTGTTAGACCTGATTAACTTTTGGTATGAGTCATTTGTCTTATCGCCTGAGTTTTCGAAGCCTGCACTCAAGATAACCTTGTCTACTACAGAGTTTTCAAGGCCTGCACTCGAGCTGACCTTTGTCTCCTACACAGTACATTTACTCTTGTCATCAGTTTTCCGTCTACAATACGTTCTGCTACATGGTTGATCCAGAAGTAGTTTGCTGGTGCAATCGTTTACAGGGTGGCCCTGGGTTCTGAGCCTAATGGTTACTTCCTGTGCTCTCGTTGTGTGGGCTCTTGTAGCAAAGTAAATGACTGGTGGCTGGCTCGAATAAAAGCTAAGACAAATGGATAACCGTAGTTGATTTATTTCATACGCTGCAGCATATAAAAGACACAGTTTCCAAGGCAACTCCACGCAGAGCAGAGTTCTGGAGAAAAAGCGCCCTGAATAGACCAGGGAAGCACTTTTTGTAGAGTGGAGCAAACAACATCTCAGAGATATCACTAGATGACACCATTTACCATCTGTAACGGGTTCAATGCACAGTTAAGGCCGGACACCTGGTCGTAATTCACCATCAATGGCGCCACTTATTATTTATAATGGATACAAAGCACGGTCAAGGCAACAGACATGATTTAGGGAGAGGATATGCAGTCAAGAACAGACACATTGTTGGGGTGAGGAGCTTGCTCAGGAGTTTCTCGCATGAGAACAGAGCACAATGCAGGAATACAGGAAAACAGGCAGCTGTGGGGAGTTAGATTGTCAAAAAGACAGATAGACCACTGCACATAATCACTTGAACATCAAACCTAATTAATTTAAGTGAGCTGGAGCAAGCTGACCTCGGAATAGGGCCTTGGGTCATTTTCCATAACACGGCTCTGAAGAGTAACTCTTGTATTCCTCCCTCTAGTCTGACCTGTACCATTTCCTCGTGGCTGCTTCCTTGGGCTTTCCATCCGGTGGCCAGTCTGAGGTGGTAAAGCTCAGAGTATCTACCCCAGAGTTGATGGGCTGGGAGCCACAATCCATGGTTAGGGGGGAGTTCTCCCTGTTGGGTTATGTAGGTGAGTCTGTCCCTGAGTAAATTGTGTCCCGCAGGTCTGCCCTAACTATTGTTAGGAGGGGGCCCTCTCTGGTCAGAGTTTCAAACTCTCCGGGGGAGGTGGTCAAAACCACCATTCGGTTATTCTTATTTTCTATCAGTTGGGGGGAAAGGTTGTCGTGGATAAACACTTTAAAAATAAGAGCGGTAGCGAAAGCCAAAGTTTGAAAGATAAAGACTTTCTTATCACTTGCACAGAAGCAATAACAAAACCTGAGTTGGTTTGCCAAAGAACTCCTGTTCTGGAATCAGGCTTCAGGTTATATTCTCAAATAGTGGGGGTTCCTCCTACATGCACTGACCAATCATAACATCCTATGTATTTGGGGCTAAATTAGACACCTACTGTGTCCCCTATCCCAGTTCCCCATTTAACTGACCATGTCCTTAAATTGAGAGAAAGAATGAGGTGAGTTGCATATAGAGATTTACAGCTTCTAGTGGTCAACAGTAAACTTGGGGCCAGCTACAATAAGGGGCCTCTTCCCTTTTTGGCATCATGAAGCCCTCTAGTCTCTTCTTGCTCTGATGAGGTGAGCCAGATATAGAGAGGTCACATTGTTAGGGGTCAATGGTCAAGGAACCGGCTTATACAGGGCTACTGTGTTCATTCTCAGGGGCAGCAAATGGTTATAACAGTTATAGTTATATTATTATTGGTTATTACAGTTATATATAAGTCACATGTTGGTGTCACATGTTGTCACATGTTGGTGTCACTCTTAACGTTATGGTCAATGGTCAATTATGGTCAATTATGGTCATGCTCCCATGGGCAAGGAGCATGTAGGAAATCGTACTGTAACAATGTCAATGCTTCACGCCACCTAGGTGGCTGCCACACTCCACCTAGCTGACTTTTACTGGGCTCCTCCAGACAAGGACGCAGGGGTGGTGGTGTTGGAAACCCTGTTTATTGTAGAAGTTGGTAGATAATGATAGATGGCGCTGGTGCTCCATGCTGCCACGCAGGAGATCTCTCTTGACTGCGTGTGGGGATGGCTGGTTTATCCTGTGCACACTGATTGCTCAATGTGCAACAGGTGTGCCACCTCACCCAGCCTCAGAGTCCAATCAGTCTGACTTGGGCCAGGAGAGGCTGCTTAAACCAGCCATCATCCACACACACTCACAATCATCTAGTAAAAATCTGCAAAAGGGGTAGACTAGTGCTGGCTAACAGGTTGATTTAGCAATGAAACCTTAAGTGACACTCATCGGAGCCAAATGAGAGAGTTAAGAGTATGGATTTATTTATCAGCAGAGTCGGGGTCCCTGATTACAGGTGGAAGACATAAGAGAACGCTCTGTTTCCTGCTGATTTCTTGATTTATTTTTAACTTTTAAAATTGATAGGAGGCCAGCTCCTGAAGACCATGGGGGAAATGATAAAGTCCTTATAGGATGGCTTTTCTGTGTGGGATTTTATAAGTAAGTAGTAGCATGTTAAGTCTGACCTGGCATTGATTGGAAGCCAGTGAAGGGAGGAGAGAGAGGTTTATCATGGGGTTCCCATTAGGTCACTAGCATATCAATACATAGAGTAGACTTATAGGCTATTATTTAACAAAAAGTTATTTTACACAGTCATCTATTTTTAGTTGGCGAAATATAAATATTTAGCACTCAATAAATGTGTAATCCCTGGAACCCGCCTCCGGGGAATCACTGCTGTATTGTATTGCAATAGTCCCGAAAAGCAATGACACATAAACACATCTCTCAAAATAGATAATAAAAAATGACAAACGGAAACGACTTAAAGGTTGGTCCGTACTTTTAATCATTAAATATTTGCATCGGCAAAATAACAATGAAAACCAAAGTTCAGTTGTGAAGCAAAAGGTAAAAAAGTGAACGCACACACTTTTCACTACACTTCCATTCTCAGTGTCACACAGAACTACAGACAAGCACACCAGTACCCTCAAAACATGGGTAAAGAAAGGTCTAGATGAGGAAGTTATACACTGGTAGGTCGTGACGAGGATCCATGTAATGTCAGTATGGCGGTTAAAAATGTATGTAATTCTAGGACTAAATTCATCCACACACACACACATATATATACACACACACACACACACACACACACTTGCGCACAGACACACACACTCCGCCATGATGATGAAGAGTGAGGAATTATAACTGATGTATTGGTTCATCAAGATATTATTAGGAGATACATTTAAACCAGTGATATGCATGGTAAACACAACAACACAATACTGACAACAGCCCAAGTTTAAGCTAAGGAAGAACAAGCCAACCATGGAACTTAAGGCAGAGGTCCTGGCTTGTTAACGTAGGAGGGTGTTACTTGAGGTCTACTCGAAGCTCAAATAGAAATACTCAATACAAAAGGACATCATAACACAACAAAAACAAAAAACTGGAAGAGAGGGTGGTGAGATTCAATCTTCTTCATCGTCTTCACATTGAGTGAATTCTTTGCTATATCTTCCACAGGCAGTTGTCATTATCCTCCATGTGAATTATTGTGTTTTCCTGCTTTGGATTCGAAAAACAAATGTAAATCCAACTTGAATGACGTTCATCGCATGAACTATGTGCTCACACAAATGTTGATAGAAAAAAAAAGTTGTATAGACTTGGTCTATCGCCCCCCCCCCCCGAAAAAAAAATGGGGGGGGTACATGCGACCAAGACAATTTCTGAATTTCAACACGATAAAAAAAAACACCACTAAAAAACTATTCATACGCCACTCCCAACTCTTATCCCCACTCGCCAAACTAACCCCCTCACCCCCCAACCCACCCATCCACCCTCTCTCCAGTCACCATCAACCCCTGGCCCCCCTGAACTGTTAAACCCCGACTAGAGGGTCATCAGGGACATCATCAAGCCCGTCATAGCTCGTCGTGGGTCGTCTCGTCCGCCTTCAGCCTGAACTCGGACTCGGTGATCTTGCCGTCTCCGTTCCGGTCCTGGTTGGAGAACATGTTGTCGATGATGCGGTGGGGGTCGAAGCCCGGGGCCAGGCGACCTTTGCCATCCGCCACCTGTCGCATGATGTAGTCTGTGAACTACAGACATGGACGGGGGGGGGGGAAATAGTTAGAAAGCAGACAAGAAAACCAAGTTACACAACATCAGAAGTTTGGTGTTTTGAGGTTTTTAGGTGTTTTATTGCCAGGTAGGTTTGCACAAACTCAAAATGTTACTAGAATGTTGGTGCAATAAAATAATAAATACAATAAACTGTACAGGATATTAACTAAAGATATTGAATATATTATAAATCGAAATACTAAAAAAACAATGCTGAATTATAAACCAATAGAAAATGGTGAGTTTCTAACTGTCTTACTGCGCATGTTTGTCACACAATCCAGTCATAGATAAGTCAGATATTAGGTCAATTCAGTCAAGTCAGATGGGGAGATATTAGTTCACCTCACTCAAGTCATAGATGGGGAGATATTAGTTCACCTCAGTCAAGTCATAGATGGGGAGATATTAGTTCACCTCACTCAAGTCATAGATGGGGAGATATTAGTTCACCTCAGTCAAGTCATAGATGGGGAGATATTAGTTCACCTCAGTCAAGTCATAGATGGGGAGATATTAGTTCACCTCAGTCAAGTCATAGATGGGGAGATATTAGTTCACCTCGGTCAAGTCATAGATGGGGAGATATTAGTTCACCTCAGTCAAGTCATAGATGGGGAGATATTAGTTCACCTCGGTCAAGTCATAGATGGGGAGATATTAGTTCACCTCAGTCAAGTCATAGATGGGGAGATATTAGTTCACCTCAGTCAAGTCATAGATGAGGAGATATTAGTTCATCTCGGTCCAGCCATAGATAGGAGATATTAGTTTACCTCCGAGGGCTCCACCTGCTGGTTCAGGTCCACATCCATCTCGGTGAAGAGGTCAGGGGACACGTCGTCGTTCCAGATGAACATGTAGCCCTCGGGAAGTCCTTCCTCCACCTCGACCAGCTCCACATCAAACACCAGCACTGCACTGCCTGGCACTTCATCAGCTGTACCACACACACACACACACACACACACACACACACACACACACACACACACACACACACACACACACACACACACACACACACACACACACACACACACACACACACACACACACACACACACACACACACACACACACACACACAGGCATGACTACACCATTGAAATACTATAATTAAAGTATTGTGCTGCTGTGTAAAGAGATTGTGTGTGTGTGTGTGTGTGTGTGTGTGTGTGTGTGTGTGTGTGTGTGTGTGTGTGTGTGTGTGTGTGTGTGTGTGTGCGTGTGCGTGTGCGTGTGTGTGTGGGTGCGTTTGTGTGTGTGAGACAGATTTGGGGAGGGAGAGCAAGACATTGGGGGAGGGGGATATATGGATATCAGACAAAGAAAGACACTTACTGACTCCTCTCTCCCCGTAGCCCAGATGAGGGGGAATGACCAGGTGCCTCTTCTCTCCAACACACATTTCCTTGAGGCCCTCCTCCATGCCAGGCACCACCTGGTTGGCTCCCAGCACGATGTTGTATGTCTTTCCATAGTCGTGCCTGGAATGGTGGACGTACACAGAGGCATTATGCCATTGAATAACATCGCATACTGACTTTAAAGTGCAAGTGAACCCCCCAGGTTTCAGGTCGAATTTGAACACAAAGATTTACAAAAGAAAATGTGTTTAGAGCCGAGAATTCTAATCCCTATGGTTACGGCTCACGCCAACTTTGTGATACTTTTTTTTTAACGCTGTATGTGTCGTATGAGAGTGTGAGTTCGGAGCAGAGTAGAGCGTTCACATACTGGCAGGCAGAGACGAATAGCGACGTACTGTTTTATTAACCTGTGCTTTCTGAATGACAAAACGGCAGTGACTTGGATTCACTGGCGCTTCAAGGGAAACTCCAAAGACAAGACCATTTTTAAACCACTTACGAGTCACTTTTATCCTTGTAAGACTGAATCCACCTGTAAGTCACTTATAAGTGACATGGGGCACTAAGTGGTTAGGCACCTTGCTCAATGGTGCAGGCATCCGGGGATCAAACCCAGAACCCTTTGACTGGGAGTCGTCCTTTTATTCCTCTATAGTCAATCCCAGTGATACCATTCAATGGGGAAATTGTCATTGTCATTCTGTTAATATAACGCAAATAAATGTTTTCTTCAGTTAGAATCTCAGTGGCTTGTTTATTTCCATTTAAACCCTTTTAGGGGTCCCGTTTGGGCAGTTTTATTTCATTAAAGCATCATTAAGGATTCAGTCATGAGTTTGGCCATGGACTACTGTGGGGCGGCCATTACAATCCAACCCTCAATGTGCCATAAATGGATTGTTTCTGCTGCCGGTTACAAAAACATCTCCAGCAATGGCGGAAATCGAAGGCTTCATAGCGGTTGTGTGTGAACCAATGAGTGACGTCACGGCCGCCACGTGCTTTTGACAGTCTGTGAGATCCAAACAACGATCTGTTGGGGGTGGAGACAAGAATTCAGAGACTAATGTGGGACCCCCCCGTCATGAAAACCCAATGCTCACGTGGAGTCGATGTGGGAGCCGTCCATCAGCGACGCGTTGTAGTGGTACTTGACGAAGTCTCCGTTCTTGGTCATCTTCTCGCACACCTCGGGCTTGTGGGTGACGGTCATCACGGGTGGTGTCCGAGGGGTTGTGGAAGTCGATGATGTGGACGTCAAACACCAGCACTGCGGAGCCGGGGATCTTAGAGCCTGAATGGAAAGATAAGAAGGCATTGTGGGTGATGGGAGTTTATGGACATTGTTGTGCATTGGCACCCGGTTGACCCGAAAGTAAACACATACTGCACCATGAAAATGCTGTCACAAAGATCTCTCTCTCTCTCTCTCTCTCTCTCTCTCTCTCTCTCTCTCTCTCTCTCTCTCTCTCTCTCTCTCTCTCTCTCTCTCTCTCTCTCTCTCTCTCTCTCTCTCTCTCTCTCTCTCTCTCTCTCTCTCTCTCTCTCTCTCTCTCTCTCTCTCTCTCTCTCTCTCTCTCTCTCTCTCTCTCTCTCTCTTCTCTCTCTCTCTCTCTCTCTCTCTCTCTCTCTCTCTCTCTCTCTCTCATGGTCACCACCAGTAACTGGAACCTGTATGAGTCTAGAGTGGGATAACGGACGAAGCCAGGACCCAAACCCATCTACCAACCTGTGCCTTCTTCTCCGTAGGCGAGGTGGGGGGGGATGGTGATGGTCAGCCGCTCCCCCATGCACACCCCGATCAGACCCTCGTCCATGCCGGCGATGACGTAGCCCTTCCCCACGTACGTGTCATAGGTGTGGTTGCGTGAGTAGCTGTGGAGAGTGTCAAGTAATGTTGATTCATCGGTGTCCAAAAAACCAGAAGACATGGGACGTGAGGGATGTTATGATATATATATATATATATATATATATATATATATATATATATATATATATCATACTCTATACATTTATATATCATACTCTATACATTTCCTGTAGCACTGTTTTATTATGTAACTATAAGCACTAAAAGTAATACACTGGTCATTGATTGACTTACAGGTATGTTCAGCAATAATGGTGTATTAATGAAACCTGTGAACATTGTAAGTTTTACCATCATTTACCATTATAAGAGTATCTTATAAGACTGAAGGAAACACGAATACGAAAAGCACATGTACTGCATATGTCAGTAAGCCCTGTTGACATGTGTATATTATGCTATTTCTAGGGATAGGATAACACTGTTAACTAAGGGTTCATGGGCTCACCATCCTGGTCTGGTGTGACTTACAGGTCTCGGGGAATAATTTATGTTTTATGTGTTGTGGCAAGTGATATATTGTTTGACGCACAGTTTTGATTGTCTTACTTGGGGCGGCCGGCCTGGCCTGATATGGGTTTAAAGAAGTACCTATAAAATCACCATAAACACCAGCTAGTAGAATAGCTGATGTTAGCAGAAGTCCTGATATGGGTTTAGAAAGTAACTATAAGAACACCAAAAACACCAGCTAGTAGAATAGTTGATATCAGCAGAAGTACACCAGCTGGGGTTCATGTGAGGACAGAACACCAGCTGGGGTTCATGTGAGGACAAAATTGAGCGTAGAATAGGTGATGTCAGCAGAATGAATAATTCATAAAAGGCATGGAATGGTCAAAGCCAAATCTTACTCTAAAAAAAGGCCTACCCAAGGTAGGAATAGCGAGGAAATCCTAGCCATGGGGGCTCCATGAAGGACGTCCACCTAACCTTTGGAGGAGAAGAAAATACTAAAAATATCTTTTTTCTCAAAATCTTCTATCAGACCCGCGTTCTCACCAGAAGCTAGGCTTGACCGCCCACACTCACCAAAGAGAGGATTCCTCCCATAGCCCTAAGGGGCTATGAAGGCTTACAGCTGCGGGCTCACAGAAGAATTACGGATAGAAAAATTATAGAAACTACTATAACTTTTTCGGCCATGGTTCAGAAAGGGATCTTTCCCCTTTCTCCCCTGCAATTGATACGGCTCCACACCACAAGTAAGCAATATGTGTGATCGTTGTTTTTCTTTGGATTGCTTATTGAAAGCATCTTTTATACCAACATATTCTTTGCCATATTACTTTTTATTGATGGTTTTTTGAGCTTTTTGCAATGTTCCACCCTGTAATCCAGCAAAGAAAATCATTTTAACCTTTTTTCATCGGCCGACGCCCTCTGCTTTCAGACAAAGGAAACGGTAGAGAAGGAACAAGCATCGTGACTCTAAGAGGTTACTTAGTCACCATTGAAGAAACATATCCCTAGAGTTAGAACTAGAGTCCGAACTCTAGTTCCCAGCAAATTTCCAAGTGCACAGGTCCCAGGGGAGACCTACTACACAGACGCGATCGGCAGCCACGGTTCTGGCCCGGGTTATGCCCAGAGGTGGGGCGCCGGAGTAAGCGGGGTAGGTGTCTGGTATACAGTAGTTAGGGGCTGGGCGAATCTCCCCATCAGCTTGTTAACAACCGTTACAGGACAACAAGCTTCACAAAGTGACGGATCTAACAAGAGGCATGGTGTCATCACAAAGATCCTCAATAGGGCTGTACTATGCAGGACTGTGGGGTTTTAATGGCGGAAGGAACAACTTGATTATTAGTTAGGAATTATGTTATCAATGTGCGTCTTGTCAAGTAAGGTTGATTCATCGTAACCCAGATAGACCCAGATAGCACCACAAGTTAAACATGAGTCATACAGGGATGATATTATTGTCTGTTGTTATCCAAATGTATTCTATATGTTATTCAACAAGCACTGGTACAACGATAACTGATTTTTATGAGCACTGGTTTATCATGGTTTTACTATCAATATTGTGAACAACAAGAAGAACACGTACCCGTATACAGGATGTGAAACATATAAAAGCACTTACTAGGTCGAGCACTGGATAATATGCTATTATCATCAATTGTCTAAATATACCATATGAGATAATTGTATTATGTATGCACTGTAAGAGCACGGGTTCATAATTCACTGGTAATGGCACATGAGCACTCAAGAGTATACACTGAATTCTATTTTGTATCAACTAAAAGATCGGTCTCATAATGTGTGATTACGCTCTATCTTTTATTTCAAGCACTGATATATAATGTATGTAATCCAATGTACTGTGTTATGTATGAACAATACTATGAACGCATGTTACCATCTGAGTCAACGGTTATGGCCATAAACACTAGAAACACTCAGGGGATCTTATACAATGAAGAAACAGGTTTATGATACTATGAGTACATGACTAGCATAAAGAAATGCACGCCTCAAGCTCAGATTGAAGCTCGAGAACATGAGCTCACCCATCAGGTCTAATGTGACTTTCAGATCTTTTTTGAGGTGGTCTTTGCGTCAGAGACCAGGCCACTCGGTAATTAGAAGGCCATTATAAGAGTCGAGTGGAAAGTACCTAGGAAACCCAGGAGCTCTTTGCGTCAGAGACCAGATCACTCGATGTGTAGAAGACCATTATGAGAGTCAAGTGGAAAGTACCTAGAAACCTGGGGGCTGATTAACACCGGTTATGGTTACCAGATGGCCCATGCGCTTAGTGAACGAAATGATGAAGTATGATTAAACTCACAGATGTAACAGGGGGTGGCACCCAACAGATAGCAGGAGCTGTAGTGGATCACACCAAACTCAAGGGTCCGGGTTATTTCAGCTTCCCTAGCCAGACGATGGGAGGAACCATAGGTCCTATAAAAGAGCTAGCATATGAACAGAACGGGGAGGAATCTTTACTACGGGGACTCCATGCAGGACGTCAACCCGGACCTTCGGAAGAAACAGAATAGCCTGTAGACTAATAGAAAGAATCGGAACAGAAAACAAAGAAGATAGAATATTCTCAGAACACTTCTATTAGCCATGTATTCCTAGAAGCTAGCCTGAAACATCTTATCTCCGGAGAGGATTCCTCCCATAGCTGGGAAAGCTATGTAGGCTCACTTATACATGCAAAATGGACAATTAGGAAAAGAAATTAAATAGGCTTTTGTTCAAGATATAAAAGGAGTTTTTCTCCTTTTATTCCCATCGAACTTATTCGGCTTCTCATCACAAGTAAGCAACATGTGTGATCGTTGTTTTCTTTTTTATTGTCAATTAATTATGGAAAGTACTCTTTTGTTTATTTTATATGTCCTCTTGATTCTGTGTATCGAAGGACTTTTTAGCAATCTGCAATGTTCCCTCATATAATCCGCAATTATATACAATAAACCATTTTTAATCCTTTTTTGTCATCTCCCGACATCTTCTTCCTCTGGACATCAAACGGATGAATTTGTATCGAGCATCGTGATTCTGAGAGGTTACCTAGTCCTCATAAATGAAACATATCCTTAGAGTTATTTTTCCAAACTCTCAAACAATCCCAGCAAACTTCCAAGTGCACGGGTCCCAGAGGAGAGCTACTACACAGACGCGGCCGGCAGCCACGGTCCTGGCCCGGGTTATGCCCAGGGGTGGGACGCCGAAGCAAGCGGGGTAGGTGTCTGGTATACAGTAGTTAGGGGCCTGGGCGAATCTCCCCATCGGCTTGTTAACAACCGTTACAGGACAACAAGCTTCACATAGTGACGGATCTAACAGTCTACACTGGGGTTTAAATTGTTTTCTGTTTTTTGTGCTTTGCACCTGGTGGATCCGTTCAGATGTCATCTGATAAGCGACCGTATTGTCTGAATGATCGAATTAAAGGAAAGAGGTTTTGGTGCTTCAAGAGGCCACAGCTCCCCTCACTGGAGCTCTGGTCAAGGTTGTGAGGAGGGCCTCACCTGAACTTGAAATATGTGGTGTGGGGGCCTCTAAACTCTATTTGACCCCATCCCTCAGGTACTTGATAATGTGTGGACAAATATGTGGTGAATTGATAACTACTACTACTTAAATTATAATCCCCATACAAGAGCCTCAGGCCCTTTGTTATTATAATATGTGGACAAGTACATAATTACTATATTGGATCGCATCTAAGTGCCACACGCCCTTCTTAAATGTAGGGATCAATACAAAGATGACCAGCAGAATACACCCATGTATGGATAAGGGGAAGTCCAGGAACAGTGGAATGAATAAAGAAAAGAAGAGTCAAATAAACTTTTTTCGAGACAATGCCGAAAGATTCTATAGATTCCACCGTTAAACTTAGTTCCGAATTTGTGGTGATTAAAATGTGTATTTTCCCTTCTCCAATTGTACTTGGAGAAAGGTCATACATATTATTATGAATTGTTATATGTGTTCAAATAAATACATCTAATGGACCATATTAATTTCTGTTGTGTTTTCAGAAACCTAAAGTAGACAATAGACATACACAATAACATGTAAACTACCACAAGCCAGTGATCGTTGGTAAACAATTTTATCTCATAAACACGTGGTTTATTATGTCTTTTTATATATGTTTTATATCATGTTTTATATCAGTTGAATAATAAGGTAACGATACTGTAAGGCAGTATCTCACTGCCTTACATCTGATATAACTGTAATGTTTAAGAGGTCAATTCTTTATGATGTTATCTACTCAGAATCCGGAGAAGGAGGATATTGTATATTAAATTAGTGGGTATCGTGGATAAACACTTTACTTTAACACTTTAACAAAGTAAGAGAGGTAAAGAAGTCGAAGTTTGAAAGATAAAAACTTTATTATCACTTGCACAGAAGTAATAACCAAACCTGAGTTGGTTTATCTTTCAAACTTCGGCTTTCTCGACCTCTCTTATTTTGTTAAAGTGTTGTGTTTATCCACGACAATATCAGTACCGAGTTCCCCTAGGTCCAGCCTCTAATGGGAGGTGGTATCCAGGAACTGAAACCTATGCAGGGGTAAAAGGTGAGACTACTCTTGGAAATCACTACACTGTGCTTGTGTAGACATCTTAGACCAAAGATCACACCTGAAGATGATTGATTTGCCCAACAAGATGTAAACCATAAAAGTGAGTATTGTGATGAGTATTTAGACTGAAAAAACACTTCGCAAGTAAGAAGTCTTAAATGTTTTGCTCACACATTTGCGCACACTTGTGTGCATGTGTTTGTCTTAAGATCACATGATCCTGTCTCAGTGCGGAGGAGGGAAAGTCCTTGAAACGCATTCTGTCTGCAACGGAAGTCGCAGCTAACACAACGCTGCAAAGCACAACGATATCTACAACCAAGTGTGTGGGAAGTGTACACAAGCGCAGTGTCTGTGGAACACAGCGGATGCACATCTCAGAACATCATGTGACCAGAGGTGCAACCAGGAGGAAGTGGATGTCTGAGGGGTTGCAACATGTTTTAAAGAACATATCAGATAAAGCATTCTTATGAAGCGTGACTTAATAGCATAGCATTCATAGCATAGCATGGCTTCATAGCATGGCTTCGCAGGTACTAGTGGGCCTACAACATACCAACCACTAAATATTTTATTTTCCGTTTTTTTTTATAAATTATTTTCATTTGGATAATTTGGATTTTCCTTTGGCAATCTGGGAAATCTTTTTTCAACACATTCTGTATGTAAGAAAAACCCTGGCCAACAACAAGATTTACTGACAAATCCACTACCTGGCATCAACAATGTTGTTGACCACCACAAGTGATTTAACTGCTTAGCGTGTGGGCACATGGCCACAGATACACACACACACACACACACACACACACACACACACACACACACACACACACACACCTGGAGTCGAAGAAGGTCCCGTCCAGAAGCGACCCGTTGTAGTGGTAGCGCACAAAGTCTCCTGTGGCGGCCTTCCTCGGGCACGGCTCTGGCACCAGCTGGTTAGTCACCGCGATGGAGTCCCGGGGGTTGTGGAGATCCAGCAGCACCACGTCGAACACCAGCGATGCCTGCCCAGGGATGTCACTACCTGGAGGGGTGGAGGGGGAGATGAAGGGAGGGGTGGAGGGTGGGATGATGGGAGGGGAGGAAGAGGGGGAGGGAGATAGGGTGCAAGATAAAGGAAGAGAAGCAAGAGATACTTGAGGAAATAATCAGGAGACACTCACTGGAACTTGCAACACTCAATTCAAAGCTGTTCATTATCTGTCTTCTGTAACAACTCAGCCCTTTAAACACAAGATAAGTATCTAGATTCTGGAATTTGAAAATGATTGTCACACTAACTGGAACTTTCAACACTCTCAAGTGTTGAAAGGTATTCAACAAAGCTAAAGCTATTTATTATCATTTGAATGAGGTTTCTATTCTAATCATTTTTACATGCTAACTTGGTTCCTGTCTATGATCCATGGTTTTCCTGTGTTGTATCGCCCCCTTGTGTTCTAATCGTGTCAGTAAAGTTCGGGCTGGCCACTTCATTCCATTGTTGTGTAGTCTACGTACTACCTACTACTACATAAACTACAACGTCATAGAAGATCTTGTGTGAGATCATTCCAAATGTATTATGGTGTCAATCATTCGATACTTGTATTGCATAATGGCACCTTATATGAAACTGTATTTTGTGTGTTTGTTTCTATGCCCTTTCTTATGTTTGTGATTCTCTTGTCTCACAACTCCTGTGGCGTGGTCCTCAGCACCAGCCTCAGTTAATGTGTAAGTAGATGTACCTGTGTAACGTCTCTGATCTATTAAGGCTTGTTGAGGAGTGGCACATAAATAAAAGGTTATTCTATTCTATTTAGGGTTACTGCAGGTCACTCAGGGCTGGGATCAGTGAACTGATAAACACTCACCATCTCCATTCTCGCCGTATCCCAGAGATGGGGGCATTGTGATGATGCGTCTCTCCCCGACGCACATTCCCAGAAGCCCCTGGTCCATGCCAGCGATCAGCCAGCCAATCCCAACGTAAGTGTCGTAGGTACGCAGGCGCGTGTGGCTAGAGTCCCAAGAGATTATATCAGGGGCCGCTTAAAATAATATTTACACTGCATGTCAGATTGATGTGTGTGTGTGTGTGTGTGTGTGTGTGTGTGTTTCTGCGTGTGTGTTTCTGTGTGTATGTGGGGGGAGGGGGGTTTCTATGTATGTATGTGTGTGTGTTTGTTTGTAGGGGTTTCAATGGGTGTGTTTCTATGTGTGTGTCTGTTTCTATCTGTGTGTGTGTGTGTGTGTGTGTGTGTGTGTGTGTGTGTGTGCGTGTGTGTTTTTGTGTGTGTGTGGGTGTTTCTATGTATGTATGTGTGTGTGTTTGTTTGTAGGGGTTTCAATGGGTCTGTTTCTATGTGTGTGTGTGTGTGTGTGTGTGTGTGTGTGCGTGCGTGTGTGCACACACACCTGGAGTCGAACAGAGTGCCGTCCAGCAGGGTGCCGTTGTAGTGGTAGCGCACGTAGTCGGACACCTCCACCTTGCGTACGCAGGTGGGTGGGGTGAGGTAGGTGGTGCTCTGCACCCCGTCCTCAGGGTTCCACACGTCCAGCAGCAGCACGTCAAAGTGGAGGATGGAGTCTGGGGGGATGAGGTCACCTGGAGGGGAGGGAGGGGGAGGGGGGAGGTGGGATAAGAGACTCACATGTGATCCATCGCTTTGCTCATTAATTCAGCCCCCACCCTCCTCTTTCACTCTACCTCTCTCCTGTTTTCTCTCCCTCTCTACACTTCTTTCTCCCCCCCTCTCATTTTCTCTCAAACTCTATCCTTCCTCACTCTCTCCACCTTTTTCACTCTCTCCCTCTGCTTTCGCTCTCTCTACACCTTCCTTTGTCCTGTGTGTAATCCAGGGGACAGACCACATCCCACTGCACTACACTGGCTCCTATTACACCACCCTGACACACCCCAGGGCTCCAGACACTATTTAAAACATGAGCATTTAAAAAATAATCCGATCACATGGGCATAGTGCATTGGACTGTGCCTTTGTAACCAGACACTGTAGACACACACAAGTCAACCGTAGGTTAACTATTTACTATCCACAGGCTATAGAAAACAATGGGTTCAGGGGGGGATGAGGAGAAAGGTTGTAAGTAGGAGCGTCACGCCTGTGGGCGTGGTAATGACCAAAAGCCTTTCCGCTGGTGGGTAACCATTTGTTTTGTTGTTGTCGTTGTGTATTGTGGCTAGCGGGGTACAGGCTGCTAGCCTGTTAGCGACCTTTCATTTGTGTCTTCCACAATGCCCACCTCTCTGTCTCCTGCCCCCCCTGATCTGGTCCTTCTTATCTCTCCCTGGTCTAGTATAGTTACACTTGTGTTGACGTCCTGCCTTTAAAAAATGTAGTAGCAAGGGGCACTCCCTCTCCACATTCACCTGTCTGTACACGTCCCCAGAGCTTTTATCTGTTATCCAAGTCATTGTGTAAGCATGCACACACACACACAGACACACACACACATACACAGACACACACACACACACAAACACACACCTGTCTCTCTTTTTTGCATATAAATACCACAATAGGTCTCAAAGGACCTGTTTTTTTAAAACGGAAGATTCAGATGCAGAAGTGAGATAGAAAGGTATTTCTGAATGGTTGGGTCTGACATATATCCAACCATTATGAGTTGTATTTGCTCAACGTGTTCAGTGATAACTGAATAGCACAATGCAAAAGTTCCTCCATGACTTTCCATGACCCCTTCATAACTTCCTGGTCTGTGATGTCATGCTGACATCATCCAACATGGACAACTGAGAACATCCCACTTCCTCCCCTCGCTCAGCCCCCCCCCCCCCCCCCCCCCCCCCACTCAACAAAACACTGTATGCAGAGAGTCTATTGCCTGAATGGATTGATTTACAACTATAGTAACATAACAGTTTGTACTAATATATCAATGGTAACATTCCTTAAGTCTGAAAGTTCTTAAATATGTAATCAACGTAGACACACACACACACACACACACACACACACACACACACACACACACACACACACACACACACACACACACACACACATTACATGCACGTTTAACCCAGAGTCCTCAATCAAAGGTCCATTTTGGGCAAGGCGCCGTAAGCTCCATGGGTAAAAGAGAACACGCTCTCTTAACATCCTATGTCCTAGGACATAAACACTTACCATATCCTCCCTTCCCATAGGCCAGCTGTGGAGGGATCTTGACGAGGCTTCGCTCATTCACACACATTCCCACCAGGGCCTTGTCCATCCCCGCGATCAGCTGCTTCTTACCCACGAACACATTATAGGTGCTACCGCGGTCATAACTGGAGAGAACACACACACACAGTCACATAAAAAGTGTCACACACACACACAACCTTGTGTTATAGTAATATAGTGTAAATGTTTGCGCAGACAGTAAATTAAGATACATTTTTCTCCAAAAAATATTATTATTAATCCGAACATTCTTTTTAATTTTTTGTATTAAAATCTTGTTTTGTCACTTTCACATACAAATAAAACATTTATGCATGGGATGACTATTTGCATATTCATGCACACTGATTAGGGAAGCTTTTAATTTACTGCTAATCTACTTTCAATGAATGAAGTCATTCGGTGCTTAATGCGTTTAACAAATGGGTGAGTAGGTGACTTAAGTAGGGCCTACCCTTAGATCAACTCAGAGACTGCTACTAGGCTAACTTCAGTAACAAGCAATGTTCGGGGCTTAGATGTCCTGGGCTGGATGCTGCTTGCGTGGCTGACGAGAACTAGACACGCACTGCAGTTTTGCGCACGCCTTTGAAGTGCACCTAAATGAGCGCTCCGCAACAACAAAAAAAAGTGTACTTCTGTGCTGTACTTACCTCGAATCGAACTTCTTTCCGTCGGGAAACGTTCCAATATAGTGATACCTGACATAGTCGCCTACTTTCACTGCACGCCCGCACTGTTCTGGCACGAACGTTTTCTCAATGATGATGTCGTCTAACGGAACCGGGGGAGCGCTGCAGGCAGCGAACGCCACCCAAACCGCCAGATAAAGCATCGCGTGCACCCACCGGATCATTTTCGTATCTGAGAACTGATATCCTAATAACGGCCAACTCACTACGGTATATAGCCTGTTAATGTGTACGCACTCCCCGCCTCTTCCCCGGTGAATAGGGTTTGCTTCTGCTCCTGCTCGGATCTTCCTTCCTCTAGCTCCCAGTCCCAACACTGCGTTCATACAACTTGGCCACCACGTATCGCTCATGCGCAGTCCACACTCGTAGATGTGTCAACGTGGTAACGCGGGGTCCCTAAAAACAGCTGCAAATAAGGGCCTACAGGCTAAACCCCTTCTGGGCCCTTTTAAAATCCAACACACCTCCCGAATCTCTCAAAGTGCATCTTTCGATGGCCGTACACATGTCCCCCTGGCTAGTTTATGTCTTAACATGTCAACGCGTTAATAAACTGCAGAAACAACAGGCGACGTTGTACGTAATAGCGGGGCGTCCGTGGCTGTTGAGGGGGTGCAGCGTCTCTCGACTTCCACGGCGGCAGGAATGTTTCTACGTGGCAACAGAAGGGGGCGGGACCTCGCTCGCTCCAGGGGTTTAATTAGGGGCCACGGGACTCACCGCTGTAATGGGAACACCGGTTCTTAGAAAGACATTGGATTTAAATGTGGCGTTTAAAATAGGAAATGTAAATAGGTTATATTGTTCAAATTGAGTATTCAAAAAACGATTTGCAGACAAAAAGTATATATATATATATATATACACACACACACACAATTTAAAAAAAAGTTTACTATGTGCAAAGTATAAAGTTAAACGTGGTGGTTATTACAAGACGATACCGGTTATGGCACCCAAGGAACTCACTAGAAGGCAGGGAGGAGCAGACCCACTGCCTCCCACCCTTCGGGGCGTTTGCACCCCAGTGGCCGGGGGAGGGGATGCTGTGTCCGGATACGCCGTGAAAGTTAAGGCGGTCCTACCGGCCTACGCACACACAAGTTCGGAGACGTAGCCCAGAAGCCCAAGCAGGCAGCGCCGTTATAAAGAAACGTGAAGATGGCACACTCCACCTCTTCTCAAGTCTTATCAATATTACTGTTTACCTTCGGCGTCACAGTGGTCTTCTCTCAATACGAAAAGTACAGTTTCAGGAGTTTCCCAAGACATGAACTCATGCCTCTGGACTCTGCGTATAAGTACGCGTTGGACCAATACACAGGGGAGAAATGGAAGGACAGCGTAGACTACCTGGAGGTGTCCCTCCGCTTGTACCGTCTGCTGCGGGACAGCGAGGCCTTCTGCAACCTCAACTGCAGCTCGCATCGACTCGACAACCAGGAAAAGTTCGCGGAGTTCCCAGAGCTGCGGGTGTTCGGCAACGTTATGAAGCGGGCGCAGTGCTTGAAGCGATGCAAACAGGGTCTGCCTGCATTCAGACAGACCATGCCCAGTCGCGACACGATCGAGGAGTTCGAGAGAAGGGAACCCTACAGATATTTGCAGTACGCCTACTTTAAAGTAAGATACAGATAGTTTACATTCTGTTACAAACAACAACACGTACAATCTTAGAATTACTCTCCTCCTCCTACAACGCACTTTAAAAGAAAATGATGGAGTGAAGTTGCAGTGATTTCCCCTATTGCTGCTAGTGACGTCACGTACATGCCACGGATGCACTGCACGGGGCCCTCTCAATGTATCCAAAATGGGAGATGTTATATATCTGTCTCAGTTTACTTCTCACATTGAGGTGTGGAAATGGTTCCCCATACCGTGTCCGTTTCAATTTCCAAGTCTTTGTGATCGAGGTGTTCATACGCATGAATGAATCCATTGAACCTCCAATGGGGTGGTGGTGGTGGTGGTGGTGGTGGTGGTGGTGGTGGTGGTGGGGGGGGGGGGGGGGGGTAACATTTCCAATGATATGACTCATAAATGTATGTGGTCATCGCAGGTGTAGAAACAGATATATTCCGGCATGTCATTTAGGTGGAAATTCTCAAATGAATCAGGGTGGTCGTTAAGAGGATCCATGTCAAAACGGCGCTCCTGGTTGTTGTTCCTTCTCCACCAGTCGGACAACCTGGCCAAGGCGGTGTCAGCGGCCCACACCTTCCTGCTGAAGCACCCTGACGACGAGATGATGCAGAGGAACATGGCCTACTACAAGAGCCTGCCTGGAGCAGAGGACCACCTCAAAGACCTGGAGACCAAGTCCTACGAGGTAGGAAAACCATCATGAACACCTTTACACACACACACACACACACACACACACACACACACACACACACACACACACACACACACACACACACACACACACACACACACACACACAAGGTTGTTGTACAGGTGTTGTGCAGGTGTCGCAACATAGAGCATGTGTATGCACCACTGTACAGTGTGAGGTGTTGTGTTGAATGGTACCCCCCCCCCCCCCCCCCCCCCCCCCCCGAACACACACGAGAAACACCAGAACAAAGTCAAATTGATCACAAGACATTTGGATTGGATTAACATTATTTACAGTTAGGTCATGTCTTCATTGGTAGGGATATTTGACCTGTCGAAGTCTCGTCCAGAAGTCAATGCAGCCTTACCAAATATGTAAATGACAAAATATTTTGATGTTGTACATTCCTCTTTGTGTACATCAATAGCTTGGCTTAGTAGGAATGTGGATCACATAAACAGAATGTAGCTAAGGTCAACCAGTCCCAAGTGTGAAATAAAAATAATTTACCTGACTACCAAATACATACTAATTAAATAATAACCGCGCGTTTTAAATACGACCATCACACAAAATACCTGTATGGGAGTAGGTTTGAGTCTTTGTTGTAACGTTCTTCTTGGTCGTTTGTTTGCTGCGTCTTTGTGCGTCAGGCGCTGTTTGTGCGTGCGGTGCGGGCGTACAACGGAGACAACTTCCGCACGTCGGTGTCTGACATGGAGCTGGCGCTGCGAGACTTCTTCAAGGTCTACGACGAGTGCCTCGCGGCCTCCGAGGGCGCCCGGGAGGTCAGGGACTTCAAAGACTTCTACCCCTCCATCGCTGGTGCGTCCACATGTGCAACACACACACACACACGCACGCACACACACACACACGCGCGCACACACACACACACACACACACACACACACACACACACACACACACACACACACACACACACACACACACGTGCACACACACACACACGTGCACACACACACAGGACTCCATTGTCCAGAATTGAACAAGAATAAACTTGCCCGACTCTGCACTCTCCAATAGTCATAAAGAAGCACACGTGCATGTGGGTGAGCTGAGCTCCATGCATTTCAGGCCAGGTAGCCCGGGATGGGGAGGGTTGGAAGGAGCAGGCAGTGGGAGTGAATTGCCATTAAAAAGTCAGCGATGGTTGATCGTAGATGGAAGCCTCAGCCACAGTCATGTACAGAACATCCATCATGCCGACAAGGTTTCCCCGGGTCAGGGTTTCCACAGACAATCAGTGCAATGAATGTCCTGTCAAGATTATACCAGCGGTGGATGTCTTCCTTTATGACGTTATTGTAAAGACTGACGATGAAGATAAAGTGAGCCTCCGTCTCCCTCTCCATCCTCTTTCTATCCCCTCTTCTTCATCCTCACTTTCTTGTCATATATTTTGTGTCCACCAGCCATACAAGTGACTCTCCACAGTTTCACAGAATGACTTGAATGAATTTATTTTATTTGACCTGTAGTTAACCAAGGAAGAGCCTCATTGACATGAAAAATGTCCTAACCAAGATAGGCAGCAGCACAATGGTTACAGACGGACAACATAGAACAAATCACAGATACGTAAAGTAACAGATCACAACAATGAAAAAAAATCACAATTTTCAGAAAACCATGACAATAATCATGTCAATATAGGGTCCAGGTTCACACAGGGACAATAAGCTAGCTAGCTAAAATATGGACAGCCTGATGTGCCAGCAATTTGAAAGCACAGAATGAGACCAGCTCCCTTAGTTTTAGCTCATTTTGTATCAAGTTCCAAACCGAGGGAGCAGCGTACATATCGTCCCCTTTTCCCTGTTCAGGACGGGCTTTGGGGACATGTTGTTGAATACGGGTGTGTTTTCTCCCTGTGTGTACACGCTCCTCTCCAGATCACTATACAGAGGTCCTGGAGCGCAAGGTGATCTGCGAGAGTGAGCTGACGCCGGTGGTGGGCGGTTTCGTGGTGGACAAGTTTGTTGCAACCATGTTCCATTACCTGCAGTTTGCTTATTATAAACGTAAGTCCTGCTCATGACAAGCTCAAGGCCTGGTTAGTACCAACACTAGTCCTGTTCTGGTTAGTACCAACACTAGTCCTGTTCTGGTTAGTACCAACACTAGTCCTGTTCTGGTTAGTACCAACACTAGTCCTGCTCATGACAAGCTCAAGGCCTGGTTAGTACCAACACTAGTCCTGTTCTGGTTAGTACCAACACTAGTCCTGTTCTGGTTAGTACCAACACTAGTCCTGCTCATGACAAGCTCAAGGCCTGGTTAGTACCAACACTAGTCCTGTTCTGGTTAGTACCAACACTAGTCCTGTTCTGGTTAGTACCAACACTAGTCCTGTTCTGGTTAGTACCAACACTAGTCCTGTTCATGACAAGTTTAAGGCCTGGTTAGTACCAACACTAGTCCTGTTCTGGTTAGTACCAACACTAGTCCTGTTCTGGTTAGTACCAACACTAGTCCTGTTCTGGTTAGTACCAACACTAGTCCTGCTCATGACAAGCTCAAGGCCTGGTTAGTACCAACACTAGTCCTGTTCTGGTTAGTACCAACACTAGTCCTGTTCTGGTTAGTACCAACACTAGTCCTGCTCATGACAAGCTCAAGGCCTGGTTAGTACCAACACTAGTCCTGTTCTGGTTAGTACCAACACTAGTCCTGTTCTGGTTAGTACCAACACTAGTCCTGTTCTGGTTAGTACCAACACTAGTCCTGTTCTGGTTAGTACCAACACTAGTCCTGCTCATGACAAGCTCAAGGCCTGGTTAGTACCAACACTAGTCCTGTTCTGGTTAGTACCAACACTAGTCCTGTTCTGGTTAGTACCAACACTAGTCCTGCTCATGACAAGCTCAAGGCCTGGTTAGTACCAACACTAGTCCTGTTCTGGTTAGTACCAACACTAGTCCTGTTCTGGTTAGTACCAACACTAGTCCTGCTCATGACAAGCTCAAGGCCTGGTTAGTACCAACACTAGTCCTGTTCTGGTTAGTACCAACACTAGTCCTGTTCTGGTTAGTACCAACACTAGTCCTGTTCTGGTTAGTACCAACACTAGTCCTGTTCATGACAAGTTTAAGGCCTGGTTAGTACCAACACTAGTCCTGTTCTGGTTAGTACCAACACTAGTCCTGTTCTGGTTAGTACCAACACTAGTCCTGTTCTGGTTAGTACCAACACTAGTCCTGTTCTGGTTAGTACCAACACTAGTCCTGCTCATGACAAGCTCAAGGCCTGGTTAGTACCAACACTAGTCCTGTTCTGGTTAGTACCAACACTAGTCCTGTTCTGGTTAGTACCAACACTAGTCCTGGTCATGACAAGCTCAAGGCCTGGTTAGTACCAACACTAGTCCTGTTCTGGTTAGTACCAACACTAGTCCTGTTCTGGTTAGTACCAACACTAGTCCTGTTCTGGTTAGTACCAACACTAGTCCTGTTCTGGTTAGTACCAACACTAGTCCTGTTCTGGTTAGTACCAACACTAGTCCTGTTCATGACAAGTTTAAGGCCTGGTTAGTACCAACACTAGTCCTGTTCATAAAAGGTTTCTGTCAGGTACCCGTAAAATGCTAACTGATTAGCCATCCTCAGTAGCCGGTCGAAATCTTGATAGAAATCTTGTGCTTGTGTTTGGCGTGTTCTTCTTGTCACCAGTGAATGATATGAAGAACGCAGCGCCGTGCGTGGCCAGCTACATGCTGTTTGACCCCAACGACGAGGTCATGAAAAACAACGTGGCCTACTACAAGTTCCACAAGGACAAGTGGGGACTCACGGACGAGGACTTCCTCCCAAGAGTGGTGAGCGAACGCGTCCAGGGTCCCCACGAAGACACGCACACACACACACACACACACACACACACACACACACACACACACACACACACACACACACACACACACACACACACACACACACACACACACACACATACACACATACAGAGATGAATTAACATCAATAATGTCTTCATTTAATAATCACAAGCTTCCTTCCCCATGTGTGTCTTGGCGGGCGTGTGTGTGTCTCGGTGTGTTTGTGTGTGTTTGTGTCTCGGTGTGTTTGTGTGTGTTTGTGTCTCGGTGTGTGTGTGTCTCGGTGTGTTTGTGTGTGTTTGTGTCTCGGTGTGTGTGTGTCTCGTATCTTTGTGTCTCGTATGTGTGTGTGCGTTTGTGTCTCGGTGTGTGTGTGTGTGTGTGTGTGTGTGTGTTCCAGGAGGCCCTGCGGTACTACAACCAGACCACCATGCAGCTACAGATGCTGGGCTTCTCCAGGAAGCACCTAAAGAGCGATGACGAGGTACGTGTTGGTGTAGCCATATCGTGTCGTGTTTGTTGACGCCTACGCCAACTGGCACGTAGGAGTGAACAAGAAGCGATTGAATGGGACTTGAGTGCAGCTAGCCTGCCAGCTACGCTCACTGAACGAGCTCAAATGAACCGCTCTAACCATGCCCGTAGCCAGCTATGAGGTCACCGAGGGCCAGACCTCGGTCATATTTAGAGTCATTTCTAACTGAATACAACTGTATAAAAAAATCAGCGGTTCAGAACTTCTCCGAGATGAGCGCATGCTTAATTCAGTTTAGACTTGTTATTTTGTGTCCGCCCCCTCACCCCTACCTAGCTTACCTACATACTAGTGGGATGTTGAAACAATGCATTCAAATGATTATTTGATCTTTATTAGTGTAAACTTAAACATGATGACCATGCGCCATTTTCCAAAACGAATAAGGTTCAATACATTTACATGTATCACCTCGAAGGAACCGACTCTGTGAAAAGAGTCGGTCTGCCTATCACTACTGAATATGCTGAAGCAAATAAAGCATGAGCTCGCAGATTCGTCTGGTTCCCAGGCTACTGACACCCTGCAGTGGCGTAGATTTGAGTTTGTTATCCTGTAATGCCATTCAAAGCCACCAGGTGGCAGTGTAACATTGATCTTGCTAGACACGTACAAACCCAGCAGCAAGTACTTACATAAAAAAAGCAATATGGTTAAGCCTGTTTTGATTGTTACAGAAATTCTCAGGGCAGGGAATCATTGAGCTTCAATTTAGAGGGAGGAAATATGTTGTCTTGTACAGTTTTGAACTTATTTTTGCATGTTGTGTGTGTTTCCACAGGGGGAGGTTATGGAATTTATAGATGAGTTCCTAGACGAGGAATAACCAGCACTAGTTGAACACTGAAAATAAACAGAAAAGAGAAACAAACCAAGACCAACAATAACAACTTGTCCGCTCCTTTGCTCCTATTGTCCCTGGTATTTATTGGATCGCTTGGGAGGGAACCTGGTTGGACAATATTGGGATTTTACTTGTGGTCAGACATTTCTTTGGGTGGGGGGGGACAGAATATTTATACATTCTAATGTTGTGCACTAAGTAAGCATTACAGTGATGTTATCCTATAGTTGCCAAGTGGAGTGATGATGATGATGATGATAATAATAATAATAATAATGATGATGATGATGTTTTAACTATCTGTTCCGTTTTGTAGCCTACTGTGAAAGGTATATATATATTTTTTGTTTACAAATTTGTCAGTTGTCCTTAGAAATATGACTCATCGAGGCATTTTTACAATAAAATCACGGTTTCGAACCAAACGTTTCAAATTGTCTCTCCACGTTGCTTATTCCATCCTTGGGTTTCCTGTGCTGGGACTTGTGTCAAAATAGAAGTACGAAAACAATGTTGGAGAGAGAGAGCGAGGAGAGGCCATTTAAAACAAAACATGGCGGTGGTTTTAGTGGGGGCCCATTCGACGTTGCTCTCTGGAGCGGGTGCTTTGGGTCGCGGCTTAGCAAGACAGCCCGGCCAGAGAATGGAGTACACCGTCTTAATAATGTTTGAACATCGTGTCTCCGTGCAGTTTGTCTCACAGCCATGTCAAAAAAGATAGACCACAGGAGAACATTCAGTCGGGTCTCTGTCGCTCTCCCCCTCCCTCTTTTTCTCTCTCTCTAGATTGTTCTGTCTCCGTCTGCCCTGCCCTCACCCTCTTTTCGAAAGTTCCTCCGCTTGCCCTCTTTCAAAAGCGTACAACTATCATTGTTCATACGAGTATGAAAGATAGGGTAGAGGTCAGGGGTCAAACTAATCCCCTTTACAGAGCAAGCTCTGTTCTAAGACTGTTCCAGACATTCGTCACGGAGTGATGATCTATATAGGTCTGATGATGTCACACAAGAGGAACCACAGACGACACAGGTTGAGTAGTTTATTGAAACCTACGGCGGGAAAACATACATAGACAACACTGGGTGCTTATCTAACTGCCCCGTGAATTGAGGACTAAGGTGGTGTGGAAATGATTCTGCCATGTACCATGACCATATAATTATAAAAACAACACATAAACAACATATTTTCTCAGTGTTTCTTTAATGTTTGGGTTATTGCGTGGCAGCATGGCAAAGCTGACAGTGGGCAGCTGCTAACTTTGTGTTCAGTTAAAAACGAAAAGATAATCATTCCGATGACTTATGAACAGGTATAGTTGAGTGACCTGTGTCAGACCTAACTTGAGCCTGTCCTTGGCTGTGAGGACCCTGTTACGTCGCCCCCCCCCCCCCCCCCCAGACCAGTTACGTACGCTTAATGTACAGCTGTTTACTCATGTCAACATGTATTTACAGAAACACACTCACCACAGAAGGAATATGTCTGTTGTTAGCTTCATCTATTGTCCTAAAGAATTATTTATGTTTATTTGATTTTTGATTTTGTAAAAATACTTCTATCCACACACACACACACACACTCTCAAACACACACACAAACACGCACACACATATCTTTTGGGAACAATGCACATAAAACTATGATAAGAAAAAAAAACATTAGGAATGACAAAATGATCAATCTTTCTTTTTGAACATGGTAAAAATGTCAGTTCTTCGTGTACAGTACTATAAATATATCCCAATGTTAATACTACCACAGTTGCTGTCCTGTGATATCTGTTATTAGAAGTACACCTTATTAAGGATCCTATTTTCATATTTAATAACACAAAACTATGATGACAGCAAAAAAACAAAAGAAAAAACACAGTTCCACACAATACAACTGAAAGAATATCAGAATGAATGTAAACCAAATCATTCCCACTGCACTGGTTATTCAAAGTCAATTTGTATAAAGGTAAAAAATAAAATAAAATTCACCTTCAAAATAGTTTGATTGCTATCATGTTTTGGCAACTAACATAATATTGGTTGGCATGGCAGCACTGAGCTGTTTGATCTTCAGTTCTGAATTCTATGTGGCATCCCTCGTCCAGACTCTGGACTCTCGCTGGGACCTTCAAACATGACACACCAATGACCAGAGAATCACACCAATGTGACACACACACACACACACACACATGAACACACACACACACACACACGCTCGCACGCACGCACACACACACACACACACACACACACACACACACACACACAAACACATACACACACAATCAGATTGGGTGTGATTCACCACATCTTCTTCTACATGTCATGTAAGAAGAAAAAGATTTGCAGCATTGCACATCCCTACTATGGGCCTTATTCACCTCATGGCCATATTTGGATCTAATCGCCAGCTGGGGGGGGGGGGGGGAGGGGGAGGGGAAGGGGGAGGGGGGGAGAACTGAACGCATTCAGTTGCACCACTCAGCTACTATTTGGAACCAATCAAACCAAGACAGCTGCCCGGTGAAGAAGGCCCCTAGGCCCCCTACCTGCTGACCAGGTGTAACGGTCCTTTCTTAACCCTTTGTTCTGTCCAAAACCAGGCTTGTCCGTACAGGTTCATTCAGTGCTGTCTCTGGCAGAAGTCTGAACCTCAACATTCTCATAATGAAGTAATAAAGTGGATTTCTTTTTCTCGCAACAACACATACAGTAACTAAAAACACAAAACAAAAACACACACATCAAAACTTAACGACTGAATCCTCCCTTCAGGGAGCAGTCAATAATATTGGCATAAAAAAAACCCTACTATAACATGAAATAAAACTATCTTTACCACAATGTCTGAGGGCTTTTTCCAAGGGCATATTTCAGACAGAAATGATCTCCTGCTGTCCACTACATTCATCTCAGTAAACTACTAAACTACCCTGCTAAACCTAAGGCCAGTCTTAACCCCACCCACCCCAGCTCCCTTTTAAACCCTCTCGTCTATAAATCATCTACAATATGAGTTCTTAGTTGTGTGAAATGCTATGGACATCCCTACGCAAGTGAGGTGGCCCCCAAATACAAACATAAATACCTATACCTAAAGGACCACAGATACCTAATCTAAATCCTTCAGATCAATCATCATCTGATTGGCCGGACTCTAATGCTCCGCCCCTTAACCAGCTCCACAGTGTCCGTCCCTCTCTCCCCCCCCCCCCCCCCCCCCCCCCCCCCCCCCCCCCGGTTTATTTAGTTTGCTACACCTTCTGCTGCATCTCGATCTGCTGGTCCGGATTGCTCTGACTGTGGCCCTTGCCGTTCAACTGGTACATCGAGTTCTTCTGCTGCCGCCGGCGGTACAGCCACGCACCCATGATGGCTACCGTGGCGACCGCACAGATCGCCACGATGACAGCCGCCACGATGGGACCCCGGCTGGACGAGGTGGGAGGAGGAGGGGGGGGGCAGTCCTCCCCGGTGCACACGGCCTCACCCATTTCCCCCTCCACCGGAGCCCTCTCCCCGGCCTCCCCTGCCAGCGAGACCTTGCCGTCCGTGTCCTTGGCGACCGTCGTCAGGCCCGGGTTGGGCTCCGGGAACGGGTGGTCCGAGGGGCGCTCTTCATCCCAGACGAGGGCGGGGTCGTCGGTGTGGTCGTCGGCCGGCGCGTCGGGATATGAGATGGAGTCCTGGGACTCGTGACCGTCGGGGGAAGGGGTGGGCTCGCCGGGATGGAAGCGGCCGGGCCAGGCGTGTCCCACCCGGTCCTGTTCTGACGACGGTCCGCTGGAGGGATGCTCCGGGAGGAGGTCAGCCTCGTTGGGCTCGTCTATCGCTCCACCGCCAACGACAACAACAGGTTCTTCCTCCTGCTCTTGGGACACCTCCGCCTCCTCTGTCGATCCGCCTTTCTCGGCCTCTTCGGGTCCAATGGGGTAGCCGTCCAACCAGCTCTTGTCCGCTGTGGTTGTTGGCTTTCTTCCTGCCGCTTCCTGGGTTGTGGGTTCATCTGTGGCTAGAGGGAAGTCCACCTGAGGATGCCTATCAATATCATCATCATCATCATGGTCTTGGTCATGGTCTTCGTCGTGGTCTTGGTCATGGTCTTCGTCATGGTCTTCGTCGTGGTCTTGGTCATGGTCTTCGTCATGGTCTTCGTCGTGGTCTTGGTCGTGGTCTTGGTCATGGTCTTCGTCATGGTCTTCGTCGTGGTCTTGGTCATGGTCTTGGTCATGGTCTTGGTCATGGTCTTCGTCATGGTCTTCATTCTCGTCAGTTTCAGCATTCTCATCATCAGTGTGGTCACGGTCGTGGTAGTGATCGTGACCGGCGTCACTGTCACTGTGGTTCTCATCATGTTCGCTCGGTTCGCCCTCCAAGTCTTCCTCAGATTCCTCAGGGTGCTCAGGGTGCTCAGGGTGCTCATGGTGGTCTTCGGGCTCTTCGTCGCCATCCCTCTCCCGATCGTCATCGTAGCTGTCCTCCTCAACAACTGCACGGTCTCTATCAGCATCTTCTCTTTCGCCGCCATGGAGGATGTGGTCGTGTTCGCCCATGTCGTAGTGATCCCTGGGATCAACGTCGTCGTCGTAGCGACCGTACCGGTCCACGTTGTCGCGCTGGCCCGGATTGTAATTCTTCGCGCGTTGATCAGGAAGGTCCTCATCCTGGGCCTCCTCCTGACGACTGTTGTCATGGACATCATGATCCGCTCCATCGTCGTGGTCCTCATGGTCGTCGTGGTCGTCGTGGTCGTCGTGGTCGTCGTGGTCGCTGTGGCGACCGTCGTCCTGATCCCCCTGTTGCCGGCTTTCTTCACGGCCGTCCTGCTGGTCGTGGTTGCCGTCCTGGTGGTGATATCCCTCCCGTTCGCCGTGCTCATCGTGGTGACCATCGAGGTCATCGGCATCTGCCTCAGGATGACCCTCCTCGCTCTCTTCCGATTGGTCTGCGTCAGCCGCTGCGGTCTGTGTGACGGGGTCATCCGGGGCAGGATACCCCTCCTCGTGGAAGGCCTCCGACGGGAACCAGAACATGTGCTTCTGGGAGAGCTGGGAGATGGGCGGGGTCGTGGCCTGCGATGCCACGGCCCCGTCCGACCCGACCCGCACCAGCAGGTCCTGCTCTGGCTCCAGAGGAACGCCATCCTTAAGGTGCCCGTGCTCAGGGTCCTCTCCGACCCCTCCGCCTTGAGCGGCCCCCTGCAACGCGGCGCCGGCCACGCCCTCCTCCCCTCCCCGCGCCTCCTCTGCCTGCTGGTCCCGACGCTGCGGCGTGAAGATGACGGGGTCCTGGTGCTTCTGGGTTTTGTGCGCCGCTGGGAACGCAGCCAGGGGGCCCTCCTCTGGGGCCGCTGGTACCTCCCCGGGGTCACTGTGGTGGCCCAGCGCACCGTAGCCTTCGGGGAACCTGTCTTCGTAGTCGACGTGCGTTTCACTTTCGTCTGTGGAAATGCACAAAATGAGACAACATTTGTGACATGCTATTTACTATTGGGTCATTTAGCCGATGCTTGTGTCCCAAGTGGATCACAGTCATTTCTTGTTGTTAAATACGTGTCATGAATGAGAAGGTAAGGGGTTAGGGCATTTGGCTCAAGGATGTCTACAGGCAGACTGCTGACATTGAGGTTCAAGCCCATAATCTTTCCCCCGTGAGTCAAACAGCCTAGCCATTCGCATCCTACATAATGATTACGAACCGAACACTGAAAGTGTTCATTCATTTGGTTTCCTACTGGTTTAACACGCAGCTCAAAGTGTAATTATATTTCAGTCGTTTTTTCATTCGCTCTTTCTTCCTCAAGCTGTTGGTTTGGCCAGTGCAGGCTAGACATTCTGCCTGCATATATGGCCCTCGGCCCTAGCGCTATTCACAGGGAACTCAGCCACGCCATGGCATGTCACACTCAAGTGCAACGGCCACCTTGTTCCTCTTATCCCGCCTCTCACAATTGGCACTCTGTTTCCCCAAAAGCTACAAATCAAACACAAGTCGCCGAAAACACTAGAAGAAGACGAGCCAAGAAGCCAAGAATTGTTGACCTCGATGCGTTAGCGCCGCTCAGGTCAAACCACTGAAACTTTAAAATACCATCTCGACAACCTCTTCCCTGTCTTTTGTCTTGTGTTGGTCTCCGGCTCCCATCCCCCCTCCTCACCTCTGAGACACATCTGCACCAGGCCGTACCACTCCCCACAGCTGTCACAGAGCAGGCTGAAGGCCGTGTTCCCGCTGGGCATCCGGTAGCCGGGGGCGCACACGTACAGCAGCTCGTCCCCCAGCTCGAAGCCCGCCTGGCCCTGGAGCCGGGTGCTGGGGAAGGAGGGGGGGTCTCCGCACGGCACACCTGTCCAAAAAAACAAGGGAGTTAATGAACACGTCCGAAGGTCCAAATCTGGTGTCACAGCGTGGTGGTGATGAATACCTTTTCTGGGAGGCTGATAACCCAATTTCTGCAGTCTACCGCTCGCCATTCTTCAAATAATGCATAAAAAAAACCTAAATGCTCATTAATGATATACATCTTTTTTAATATTCTTTGGTTGAAAGCCAGTTAAGTAGTATTTTATCAACATGTATAATAGGACGGCTAAGTGCATCAAGGAAACGTCCAACTTGGACTCCTCAGACCCGTGTTTCCCTGACTCAAAGACCCCGTAAACCCCCCCAACCTGAGCCCTAACCCAGTCTATCCCCGGCAGCAGGCTGTATCTTTGTTCTCCTCTGTGTAGGGTAGTGTTCAGGGGCTAGAGGCTCCTGTCCTCCCAGTGGGAGAGGGCTCATTCCGGGCCTGAGGTCGACACACTGGGCCCAGTGCGGAGGAGGAACAGGGAGCCCAATATCAGCCCCATCCAAAAACAACTCCAGGCCCCGTCCCCTCTTGAGGATAAACCCAGGCTAAAGAGATGAGGGGTGTGTGGGTGTGTGTGTGTGTGTGTGTGTGTGTGTGTGTGTGTGTGTGTGTGTGTGTTTGTGCGGGCATGCTTGTGTGTGTGTGTGTGTGTGTGTGTAAGTGAAGCTGTAACGCTCATCTTCTGCTTATATTAATGGAGGGATTATATCACCACATACAGAGAACAACAAGCAAATTGGATAATGTAAATAAACTGTAATGCCCAAAAACACCCTCTCTCTTTCTCTCTCTCTCTCTCAAACACACAACCACACACACACACACTCTCTCTGTTTCTCTCTCTATCGTGTGTGCATTCGCACATGGGTGTGTGTGTGTGTGTATGTGTGCGTGCATGCTTGTGATTGCATGTGTGTGTGCATTTGTGTGTGCGCGTTTGTGTGTGTGTGTGTGTGTGTGTGTGCATGGTTATGATTGCGTGTGTGTGTGCACGTGCACGTGCACTGACCTGTGTCTTTGATGCAAAAGGCGTTGAGATGGGCCGTGTGGTCTGTGGCGTTCTCTGTCCTCACCTCCATGGCGGTCAGGGAGCTGCCAGCGTTCCTACACTCTGTTATCCTGGAGAGAGACAGTCAGTCAGACAGACAGACAGTCAGTCAGACAATCAGCCAGACAGTCAGACAGACAGACAGTCAGTCAGACAGACAGGCAGTCAGTCAGACAATCAGCCAGACAGTCAGACGGACAGACACTCAGATAGACAGACAGTCAGTCAGACAGACAGACAGTCAGTCAGACAATCAGCCAGACAGTCAGACAGACAGACACTCAGATAGACAGACAGTCAGTCAGACAGACAGACAGTCAGTCAGCCAGACAGTCAGACAGACAGACACTCAGATAGACAGACAGTCAGTCAGACAGACAGACAGTCAATCAGACAGGCAGCCAGATAGTCAGACAGACAGACAGTCAGACAGACAGGCAGACAGACAGTCCGTTGGCCAGACAGACAGATAGGCAAACAGACACACAGGTATGAGTTGTTGTTAACCTATCATCTGTTATATAACCTATAAGCTGACTTATATTCAATTTGCCCACTGTGTATAGTATATGTCACAATGTAAAACCATTATATATAATGGTATAAAAACAGATAAACACATAAAAACGCACATACTGGACTAAAATAATCACATTCACTAACATACACACTCACACGCACGCACGCACAGACACACACACACTAGCTGCCTATTTTGAAACCCCCACCGGAGGTTTTTTTGTGACTCTTATGGGTATAAATACATGGCATTGCAGGCAAAAAACAGTGCAAACTAAGCAATTGTAGCTAATGTACTCTGTGTAACTGATTTCTACTTGTTTGAGACCAAAGTCATGTTTAATGATGATGATGATTGTGGAGTGTGTGTGTATGATGGCTGTTTTAAGCAGCCTCACCAGGCCCGAGTCAGACTGATTGGAGTCTGGAGCTGGGTGAGGCTGCACACCTGTTGTGCATTGAGCAATCAATGTGCAACAGGTTAAGCCAGCCATCACCACACACACTCGGGAAATCTCCTGCATGGCAGCGTGTTACACCTCCTGCTCTGTATGTTATACTCAACCTTGGCAATAAACAGGTTCCAACATCTCCGCCCTGTGTCCATGTTATGGAGGAGCACAGTAAAAGCCACCTAGGTGGCATGTAGCACCTAGCTACAATGATGTAGTGGAATCAGCTATATATATATATATATATATATATATATATATATTAATGTTAAATAACAGATCCATAATTTATTGAGCTCTAGTAATGCAACTGTCCACAGTGAGTACTCGGTTTTCCAACTAATTAAAGAGGATCTTAATATCTGTGTTCAGATATAATTAACCAGGTACTAGGCCCTTATCAATAAACATTACCACTTTCTGAGCAAATCAATGTTCGGACAGCAGTCCAAACTAAACCAAGCCAATAAGACGACAGGAATGAATCTGGGTTCTTAGTGTAATCCCACATCAATATAATAATAAACCTTCCGTGTTTGACAAGACAATGATTCCGTGCAGGTTTAGTAAGATGGTATAAACCAGGGCTTAGTGTGCATACATGAGCATGCATTGATGAGTGACTATGAGCATTCATAAAGACTGCGGAGGGGCAGAGGTAGGTTCAGCTCATCAGATCAGAGGTTGGAGGAAGAGAAATGCATCCTTATGGTGTAGACAATATTGCACATAGTGTAATGTTGTAATACTGTAACATTTGCTCTGTGTGTGTGTGTGTGTGTGTGTGTGCGCCCACATGTGTGCATGCGAATCAGGAGTGAGCAAGTCTTACGCTACATGCCATCAAACCCATGATGTCACCGTTTATTAAAGCTCCACAGTCATGCTATGATCCACAGTGAACGTTCACACGCTGGTGTAAAGATGATGCACAACAACATGACAACTGTGCCCAGACCGGTCAATCCTTCCACACACACACACGCATGCACACACACACCCAGGCACACACACATACACACACACTGGCAGGGAGAGAGAGAGAAATAGACAGAGAGCAAGAGAGAGAGAGAGAGAGCCCAAGGAAACATTTCATACGCAACAATTTTTCAAACCTTATAAAGGTGAACTTCACGTAGTTGCAGCTTAAAGACTGTGTGTGTGTGGTGTGTGTGTGTGTGTGTGTGTGGTGTGTGTGTGTCTGTGTGTGTGTGCGTGTGTGTGTGTGTGTGTGTGTGTGTGTGTGTGGTGTGTGTGTGTGTGTGGTGTGTGTGTGTGTGTGGTGTGTGTGTGTGTGTGTCCGCGTGTGTGTGGTGTGTGTGGTGTGTGTGTGTGTGTGGTGTGTGTGTGTGTGTGTGTCCGCGTGTGTGTGGTGTGTGTGGTGTGTGTGGTGTGTGTGTGTGTGTGTGTGGTGTGTGTGTGTGTGGTGTGGTGTGTGTGTGTGTGTGTGTGTGGTGTGTGTGTGTGTGTGTGTGGTGTGTGTGTGTGTGTGTCCGCATGTGTGTGGTGTGTGTGTGTGTGGTGTGTGTGGTGTGTGTGGTGTGTGTGTGTGGTGTGTGTGTGTGTGTGTGTGTCCGCGTGTGTGTGGTGTGTGTGTGTGTGGTGTGTGTGGTGTGTGTGTGTGTGTCCGCGTGTGTGTGTGTGTGTGTGTGTGTGTGTGTGTGTGTGTGTGTGTGTGTGTGTGTGTGTGTGTGTGTGTGTGTGTGTGTGTGTGTGTGTGCGTGCAGAGACTCATCCGTTCCGGTGTGATAGTGAATAGGCAGGAGAGGAGGGTGAGTCTTATGAGGTAATGTTGCAGCACAAGATGAAGCTCTGGCCTACATTCTGCAGTTTGCTGACCCCGGGGTTCCTTTGAAAGAGCTCAAGCGGGTTCAGACAGTGAAGGGCAAAGGAAACACACGGCGGTGAAGTGGTAAAAGGGTGTGAAAACCGAGGTCCACCACCCAAGGCAGTGGGGAGAAGAAAGTCAAAGAAGGAGAAAAAAAAGAGAAGAAAAAAAACCATCAGCGGTATACTGATGTTTATTGGGGGTCCGCCATTCCCAGGTTTTGTAACCAGGCCGACGTCAGCGGTTTTTCACTCTGGAAAATACTTGTCACTTTCAGTATTACGTTTTTGCTCGCTTTTCATTTAGAAAATTAACTGACATAGAAAAGTGTTCTTGGTCAACAACATGGGACTGACTTTGGTGGAGATAAACATTTGCACGATGATGGATAGATCGAAACAAAGTTTCAGCCAAGGTATTACAGAATGAATTATCGTAGGGAAATTATGGTTTTCCCTTATCCATCTCTGTCCCTCTTTGATTCTGTCTCATCCTCTCTCTCTCTCTCTCTCTCTCTCTCTCTCTCTCTCTCTCTCTCTCTCTCTCTCTGAGGTGTGTGGCATGTTACCGTGGAGATGGAAGGTGTAAATGGAGTCCGTTTCTGACATGACACCCTGACTCAGAATTCTCTCCTTTGCCAAATAGGAACAGAGGGAGTCTTTCAATATCTCTCTTCCACTCTCTCTTTCTTCCTCTCTTCCTCCCTCTCTTCCACTCTCTCCCTCCCTCTCTTCCTCCCTCTCTTCCACTCTCTCCCTCCCTCTCTTCCACTCTCTCCCTCCCTTTCTTCCTCCCTCTCTTCCACTCTCTCTCTTCCTCTCTCCCACTCTCTCCCTCCCTCTCTTCCTCCCTCTCTTCCACTCTCTCTCTTCCTCTCTCCCTCCCTCTCTTCCTCTCTCCCTCCCTCTCTGCTCTCTTTTATTGAAGTTCCGTCTGTAAATCCTTCAATATCTCTCCACCACATCCGACATCTTTCATGTGTCTTTCTCTGTCTCGCCGCGCCATGTGAACACATGTAACTCACACACAGTCACACACACACACACACAAATGAACGCGCACAAACACACACAGACACACACACACACAAATGAACGCGCACAAACACACAGAGACACACACACACAAATGAACGTGCACAAACACACACAGACACACACACAAATGAACACGCACAAACACACAGAGACACACACACACAAATGAACACGCACAAACACACAGAGACACACACACACAAATGAACACGCACAAACACACACATGAATCGACGTTTCCTCACCCCACGGTGCCGTCGTGGAGCCACCCCCGGGTGCAGGCGGAGAAGGAGCACTCGAGCACGGCGCGGCGGAGCTCCGCCCCCGAGGCCAGGCGGGCGTTCTGCATGGCGCAGGCCCTCTCGGCCCCCCGCAGACCCTGCAGCGAGGAGGACCCCCTCAGGTCCATGGTGAACACACGACCTGCAGGGGGAACCGGGACAGACATGCTCAGGGTTGTGCGCCCCCATACCACCCACCGTCTCTGTCCGTCTGTCAGTCTGTCACTCTATCTCACCGTCTGGCTCTGCCTCGCTCCATCGCAGTCTCTGCCTTGTCGGTCTCTCGCTTACACAGTCTGTCTGTCTGTCTGTCTGTCTCTGATTGTCCGTCTCTTGCTGTGTGTGTCCGTCTGTCTGTCTGTCTGTCTGTCTGTCTCTGATTGTCCGTCTCTTGCTGTGTGTGTCCGTCTGTCTGTCTGTCTGTCTGTCTGTCTGTCTCTGATTGTCTGTCTCTTGCTGTGTGTGTCCGTCTGTTCCGTCTGTCTGTCTGTGTCTCTGCTGCTCTTGGACATGCATCACACATATTGTAAAGGACTGGGAGTGGGACGTGTTATGACTGTCTGAACCTTCAGGCACTTGATATAGTTAGTCAATTTGTACTTTAAAATGCTTGGAATGAGTAGCATATAACCTATATCATGTCAAATGAATTAAGGTGATATTGAGTGAGTGTAACATTATTATTATTATTATT
>JACYXH010000135.1:1768991-1773991 GCA_026745465.1 Lota lota | reverse complement strand
TGTGTAAAAGATAGATAGACTACGCGCCCCATCTAGTGGTAGACGTGACAAACGTTTCAATAAATGTGGACAATTTTAGTTGTACTGTTCATTTTCCCTCTTCAGAAAATAGTAGGTTATAGACTACTGTGCAATTCCAAATAACTGACCTAGCTACTACATTTTTCTATAACTAATTAGCAGCAAATAACAATGGCAACCAAGCAAGTCAACAATATACGTAAATGTGGTTGTCAGTCAGTCTAAAGACCAAATTGCAGGTACACATTAGCAGCCATAACTATATTCATAAATTCGGTAGACTCTTGTCTAAAATATCGCGTGATATTGTTCGAGTCCCTCCACGACCCCACGATCAAAACAAATCGACCACGCGTGCTTTTCCCGCAGCAATGACGTCACGCAAGCCCCGCCCCTAGTTCGCTCTTGCTGCAAGTTAATTGACGAAACTGACGGAGCACGAAAATGTCACTCCTCGTTTACTTGTGCGTAGTTTTATTTACAGTGTGGCTTGGCAAGTAAGTGTCTACGCTCGACTCCTTGTTAGGTCTTTTAAGTCGACTTAAGATATTTAGGCCAGTCGAAAGTGCGCTTTAGCAGCGAGGGAGAGGCGGAAGTGAAGTCACTTGACAGGCCGTCCATGTTATTGTTATTTTGGTAGCTCTGGGATGAGACGGACTGGAGAGCCGTCGGGCTCCAAGACAACTGGTTCTCCGGGCCACTATCCACTAGTGCTATCGTCGTCGCCGAGCCGGAGACAGGAGCCTCGCCGGCGGCTGGGGGAGAGCACCCAGCTCGAGCTCGGCTCCAACTCCCAGCGAAATTGGCGACCAAAACAATCCTGCATTCGCCAAACAGCTCTCGCCCTAGACTTGTGTATGTGCGCTGACAGCGTCGTTCCACCGCAGAGATGAACGGCATTACCAAGGGCAGATTTGAGGTACGATGAACGGGATTTCGACCATGATTCAGTCTACTGTATCGTTTTAATGTGGGCAAGGGGAGAGTCGGATGGTTGGCGAGGCTGCCGTGCTGTGTATGTGCGTATGCATGTGTGTGTTTGTGTGCGGACGTGCGTTATATTGTGTGCGCGCGTGTTTTCGACTGTGTGCACTGGTCTAATTTTACATGCGTGAAGCCGAGCCGAGGCTTTTGTTGGTCAAGGGTAATCTGAAATCCTGTTATTGTCCAGTCGCACCAGCTGACAGTTACAACACGGGGCTTGATGATTGCGGGACAAGAGGGTTGTGTGGCTGACGCCCAAGTCAGTCTGGTCACGGCTCGAGACTGGTACTGGACCCCGAGGTTACAGGGTCCTTTTGGGGTGGGCTGTGTTGAGGCGCAAGGGGTGGGTGGGGCTGGAGGGGGGTTATCGTCGGCTATCGTCTACTGACCATTCGATTACCCGAACATATGAGCCTCTTTCTATAGACCTATACAGTTTGGTGCATTTTGGTGTCATATCATGTTATACATGTTTACACGGTAGGTGGTGGCAGATATGGTCATCTTGTCAGTATACAAAAGCGACAATACACTTTTACAATGGTCAAATGGTATATTTATTTATTTATTTGTGACTGAAGACAACTTGTTGCAGGTGTAACAGTTCAACCAGTATAGCATCAACATGTTGCCACTCCCCCGTACATAAAAGCTGCAACACACCTATGTATTGCGCAAGCAATATTTTGGCAATGAAATCGTAAATCGTCAAATCGCATTCCATGGTTGTCTTGTCGTGCGGCCAATTGCAATACTTACCCGTTTTACTCAAAACACACGTCCCGTTGTGGAAGTTAGATGTATGCTTGGGTATGCCAGCGCATGGCGTCTTCAATAGTGATTTAATTTCTCAGAGCCAGATGTTGGTGCTGACAATTCCGCTAAATCCACACTAATCAAAAGTAGACCTACCACCCAATCAGAAAACCGTGCAGTTAGAAACACAGAAGTCACTCCTTGGCCTGATTTCTCGTTGAACTGCCATTTAGCCTTCAAAGTTTTTCAACCTGGCTGTGTGTGTTTGTGCTGACTCAGACCTAAGTCACATTCTTCATGGTTTACAATGATGGCACTTTCTCTCTCAGGTGTTCTCCAGCCACTAGCAGCTTGTAAATAAGAACACAAATAGAGCCGTGTGTGTGTGTGTTGGTTTGAGACAGATTAGACACACCAATGGGGTTAAGTGGCTGTGTATCTTTCTGTATTGACTCTGTGTAAATGTATTTATATGTAATCTGTCTCTCAGACTGTGTACGCAGCACCGGATGTGAATGAGAGGAGGAGGAGGAGGAGGAGGAGGATGATGATGATGGTGGTGGTGATGATGATGATGATGATGATGGTGGTGGTGATAGTGTTGGTGGTGGTGATAGTGTTGGTGGTGGTGATAGTGTTGGTGGTGGTGATAGTGTTGGTGGTGGTGCTGCCATATCAGTGGATTTCCCAGGAGATCAGTAAGCCTCTTACAAAACAGGATGGAAACCATCGTAAGGAGTGAAGCAACCTGCTGGGAGGGGGAGGAGAGAGAGAGAGAGAGAGAGAGAGAGAGAGAGAGAGAGAGAGAGAGAGAGAGAGAGAGAGAGAGAGAGAGAGAGAGAGAGAGAGAGAGAGAGAGAGAGAGAGAGAGAGAGAGAGAGAGAGAGAGAGAGAGAGAGAGAGAGAGAGAGACCATGTGTTGGGAGGCAGAAGGAAGGTTTGGGTGTGACTAGACTGGACGGGTGTTCAATAAGCCTTTTCATTAGGTCATCGTGTAGTTCACATGCTCAGATGATGATGATAGTCGATATCATGTCACCTTAGATTACTATAACGGACTAAGAGATATATAATGTATAACCGTTACATAAATACTCAATGATGTATAGGCTTGTAAATCCAATGTGTGTTTTAATGTGTGAGTCAGCCTCTGTGGGCCATGTTGGGATGCCTTCCAGTTGGGTCAGTGATTATGGAGAAAGCCTCCCTGCTCTGGAATGTAGCACTGCATGCACAGGGACCCAGCTCACCGCATGCCACCAACAGGAGTCCCGGGGCGAGATTTTGATGTTATCAAGGGGGAAAGAAAAGGATAAACATGGTTTGTCTGTCGTGTGTTTACACACGGTCATTTCGTTTCGCTGTTATATCGGATATCGTTGCCGTCTAAATGGCGCATTGGTCCATGTGAATAGATTGAGCAGGTGCTGTTCTGGTGTAGCTTGATGAATAAAGCTGGAGACCGTTTAATGAACAACCCCATGAAAAAGTCTTTTTTTGTGTAACCGTGGGCTCTAAGCTTGCTAAATGCAATAACGCTAACGACCAACGCTTTGGCTCTGTTTACCCATTCCTCGCATGGAAGGTAATTTGGGAAAATCCATTCCCACTAAATCCGTGTGTACTCATACCTCATAAACAGCACACTACAGTCCTTTAAGAAATGAAGAAGCTTGTATCCATCAACTCCAATGTCATTAAAACATGGGCTTGGGAAGTCCTTTGAGACTGGAGTTGTAATGAAGGACTGTTGCATCAGCGTTGACTTGATGAGTTTTAACTTGGTTAAAGAGTTGACTTGGGTGGGCGCCCCAGTGGCTCATTGAGTAGAAGCGTGTACCATTACCACTACCCGTGGTCCTTTGCTCCATGTCCAAGAAATCTTCAAAGAGTTGACTTGGGAAAAGACAAATTGAAAGTGTTATTAGTTTGTTCTAATGAGCTGATGGTAGTGATCCAAATACCAATCTGTGATCAATAAGGGCAAATCAATAAATCATCATGTCATGTCAACAACGTGTCTCACCTTAGCTGACTTGCTATTGACTTGTTATTCACTCTTTAATGTCATACTAGATAATGTGTGAAGGCTTTATTTTGCTGTCACACGGTTGGTGTAATGATACTAAATCTCACCGCAGTGTTAATGTTCACAAAGATCGAGGTCAGAGGTCAGCTCAGCTGAGAAGCCACATGCTACCTGAAGGAGCCAGACGGCTTGGTCCCTATCTGACCTTTTCCTGATCACCACCATGTTTGATGGGTCGCGGTGTAGGTCAAGGGCTAACTCAGTTCACCCTGAAAGCATTCAAACAGTTGAGCCATGCTCATTTGATGATAAACATTTGTATTGGTCATAATCAATCCAAGGCCTTTTGTAAATCCATGTTAGTCCCGGTCAGTGAACTGAGACATCGTGCGTGTGAAAGTGGGAAGTGCCTATTATGTTGATGGTGAAAACCCCACGCATTACAAAATGTTTCACTGCAGCAAACCGCAGTCACAGCTGGGTGACACTGGTCGGGGACACCGTGTTGTTGTCTACGGTTGCTGTGTCCATTGCTGTGATTCCCAGCAATGGAGGGTGACTTCCTTGGGTTAATAACCCCCCCCCCCACTGCCCCCACCACCACTCCCTGCTCTCTTATCCAAGCCGTCTTCTGTTTTTTTCATCCTCGTCCTCCCCCTGCCCCCCTCCCCTCCGCAGAGGAGAGGACGCGCCCTCGCCATCTACTCAGTTTCCCCTCGTTCTTTTGTTCACTCAATTCTGTCATTCCTCGCCACTCCTCTCTGTCTTTATTACTCTGTTGCTAGGGCAATGTGTTATGGTGTTGGTGTGTGTGTGTGTGTGTCCGGTTTGTGTGTGTGTGTGTGATCTTGTGCGTGCGTGTGTTTGCGTATGCTTGTGTGTGAGTGTGTGTAGGGGGGTCTCCTCATTAGAAAGTCAATATTCCTTGAGGAAACAAGTGTGTCATTTGTCTCGCAGGCCGCTGGCGAACGTGGGTGTGGGCCGCAATTGAAATTCACAGAATTCACAAGGTTCTGTTCTGTCTGGGATCTAGAGTGCTCTCCTTCAAGCAGAGAGGAGAGAGAGACAGAGAGAGACAGACAGACAGACAGACAGACAGACAGACAGACAGACAGACAGACAGAGCGGGATTTTGAGATAGAGAGAGAGAGCGACAAAGAGAGAGAGACAGACAGACAGGCAGACAGACAGACAGAGCGGGGGTTTGAGA
>JACYXH010000135.1:1658991-1763991 GCA_026745465.1 Lota lota | reverse complement strand
TAACGCCCCCTTCAGGTCATACATTTTGGAAGTGAGCCGCTTGGCTTTGCCAAAGTACACTGCAGCTGTTGGCCATTTAAGAATGATGAGCTGTCTGAATATTAACCAGCACTTTGAAAGTTACCCCCTGACTGCAGAATCCTTGTGGTTGCTGCCTTTGTTAGCCCTGATCCAATCAACGATATATATACTGTATATTTACACAGTATACATACACTATACTATATATAAACACTATATATACTGTATAGAAACACACTATATATACTGTATATATACACTATAAATACACAATATATATACACTATACTATATATATACACTATATATACACACTATATATACTGTATATATACACTACATTTACTTTAGATATGCACTATATACACTACAAAGTATATATATTCACTATATACACTATAAATACACTATGCAGTATATATACACTATTTATACAGTGTACATCCTCTACTACTTTATAGTACCTATTCTAAAGCTGGGTTAGGGCAAGCAGCTGCTAAGATCCTCCTATAGAGAAACAGCAGCTCACACCAGCCTCCTGGGGATGTGAGCTGTTTCCTGTACCTTTAAGTCAAACACCAAGAACCGTGTCGGATTAATGGAGATGACAACATCAGCTCCTGCAGCATCTCCAGACAGGTTAAATGTGGGCACAGACATGTATTGCGTGAGTCCAACCATCACTCTCTCTCTCTCTCCCTCTTTTTCTCTTTCTTTCTCGCTCCTGTTCTCCCTGCAAGGCATGGAATGTCCTGGCCCTGGATGGCAGCAACTGGCAGAAGATTGACCTTTTCAACTTCCAGACAGACATTGAGGTACATTTTTGCATTTGTGTGTGTGTATCGGGTTTATTTACATGTGATAGTTTACTGATCTGTGTGTGTGTGTGTGTGTGTTTGAATGACATGGATTGTGTATTCAACTCTGCGTGTGTGTTAATTTCCATGCAACTATGTATGGATCTGTGTGTTGAGTGGCGTTATCGAGCCTGCATACCAGGAGCTTAGTACTGGGTCAGTAGACTTTGGTGCTGTCTGTGACGTCACCGCTGATCCTGCTCTGTCCCCAGAATAGTCCAGGTCATATTATTCTCTCTCTCTGTTTCTCGCTATATCTCTCCCTCTCTCTTTCTCTTTCTTTCTGTCTCTGTCTCTCTGTCTCTCTGTCTCTCTGTCTCTCTCTCTTCTCTTTCTTTCTTTCTTTCTTTCTTTCTTTCTTTCTTTCTTTCTTTCTTTCTTTCTTTCTTTCTTTCTTTCTTTCTTTCTTTCTGTCTCTGTCTCTGTCTCTGTCTCTGTCTCTGTCTCTGTCTCTGTCTCTGTCTCTGTCTCTGTCTCTCAGGGTCGTGTGGTGGAGAACATCTCCAAGCGTTGCGGGGGCTTCCTGAGGCAGCTGAGCCTGAGAGGGTGTCTGAGTGTGGGGGACGCTTCCATGAAGTGAGGCCCCCTCGTCCCGCTGCCGCACACACTGACATAATGACTGTAGGCCCCTTCAGGGATGGGCCATATGGAGACATGCACTGTAATGCGATGTGTTGTAGACATCTCTCTCTGTATATACATTCACAATGTGCTTGTACAATTAAATTAGCATGCTCAACAGTCCCAACAGCGGGATTACAGTGAAATCAATTAGCCTGGTTTCCCATTTCTGTCTGATGTTTCAAAGCTGATGTTTCCATTCTAAAGGGATATTTTCTCCTAATCAATTTTAGACAAATTGGGTACAACGATAAGGCGATGAGTGTCGATGCACCTCCAACACCATAAAGGATCATATTGACCTGTTTTGGGTTTGGCTGCCTGCCTAGCTTGGCTAACGCCTCACTGAATATGTTTAAAGTTCAGTTCAATCTGTATCTATTCTCAGGTTCCCAAGGAACTTGCGAGTACTTAGATTTAGTCAAATTATAACAATACTAAAAACAGAATACAAACAGAATAGAAAGACCTTCCCTTTATGTACTTTTCTCTCTTCTCTACGTTTTTTGTTTTTTGAAGGAGGCACATTTAGTTGTCTGTTTTTAAACTATTCATTGAGGATCAGGTTTTCATAGAAAAACAGTATCAAAGCCAATCATGAAAGTTTCAGTGACTGTTGTGGAACATCGAATCACGTCATTTTAACGGATATTTTGTCAGTGAGATTCTATTAACTGGCTTCCTAGTGTTACCGCTTTCATTAATTTCCTAAATTAAGTGCTAACGTGTTGCGCGTCTGCTCCACAGGACGTTCGCCCAGAACTGCAGGAACATCGAGGTGTTGAATCTGAACGGCTGCACCAAGATCACAGACAGCACCTGCCTTAGCCTCAGCAAGTTCTGCTCCAAACTCAAGCACCTGGACCTCACCTCCTGCGTGTCGGTCACCAACCACTCTCTGAAGGCCCTCAGGTAGCGTGTTCGCTCGTTGAGTGGTTAGTCGAGGGCTCCCCAAGGGCTTCACTGTGGCGCTACAGGCTCCACTCTCCATTAGCCGATCCCTCTCTGTCGAGCCTAAGATGTCAGTCTCTTCAGACAGACATTCTTGGTCGTCTTTTCTCAATGGTACTGTTGTCAAATACACACATGTGCTTTCTCACACTGTCAATTCAGTATTTTCTTATTAGAGATTTCTATCAGCATGAAAAGGCATCGCCAAAGCAAACACATGCCAACCTTTTGTAATAATACTGTTCTGACAACATTGAACACTACAGCTCTGTACAAGGGGCTGCGCAACGGGAATGGTTTCTTCCAATGTGCTATTTTTGCGGTTTCCTTTCTCTCCCTTTCCCCTTCTTTTCCTCTATACTCTCCCTATTATATATCCAACGGCAGTGATTCATAAAAATATGTTGTCTGCGGACTGTTGTCAGGTAATAACACCTGGTTGTGTGTGTGTGTGTGTGTGTGTGTGTGTGTGTGTGTGTGTGTGTGTGTGTGTGTGTGTGTGTGTGTGTGTGTGTGTGTGTGTGTGTGTGTGTGCGCACAGTGACGGCTGCAGAATGCTAGAGATGTTGAACCTGTCTTGGTGTGACCAGATCACCCGCGACGGCATCGAGGCCCTGGCCAGAGGCTGCAACGGCCTGCGTGCACTGTTCCTCAGAGGCTGCACACAGGTGCTGCTTATGTCTACACACACACACACACACACACACACACACACACACACACACACACACACACACACACACACACACACACACACACACACACACACACACACACACACACACACACACACACACACACACACACTGGTCCTCAGAGGCTGCACACAGGTGCTGCTTATGTCCACACACACACACACACACACACACACACACACACACACACACACACACACACACACACACACACACACACACACACACACACACACACACACACACACACACACACACACACACACTGGTCCTCAGAGGCTGCACACAGGTGCTGCTTATGTCTACACACACACACACACACACACACACACACACACACACACACACACACACACACACACACACACTGGTCCTCAGAGGCTGCACACAGGTGCTGCTTATGTCCACACACACACACACACACACACACACACACACACACACACACACACACACACACACACACACACACACACACACACACACTGGTCCTCAGAGGCTGCACACAGGTGCTGCTTATGTCTACACACACACACACACTGTTCCTCAGAGGCTGCACACAGGTGCTGCTTATGTCTACACACACACACACACACACACACACTGTTCCTCAGAGGCTGCACATAGGTGCTGCTTATGCCTACACACACACACACACACACACACACTGTTCCTCAGAGGCTGCACACACAGACACACACATACACACATACTTTTTTGTTTTCTTTCTTTTATTAAAGATCACTTCAAAATCAATATCATTGGCTGCAAACACACATATCTAAAATTGATGGGTGACGTTATTTTATCGTCATCTATTTAGGATGTTGCTGTAATAAGCACGGCTTCATTTAGTTCTACATTTATAAGTAACAATGAATGTTGCGTTTCAGTTGGACGACGGGGCCTTGAAGCACCTCCAGAAGCACTGCCCAGAGCTCACCACCATCAACGTCCAGTCGTGCACGGTGAGACACACCACGGGCTGTGTGAGGGGGCGGGCGACAGAGGGACTGAATGGGAGAGTGAAGAGTGAGAGAGGGAGAGAGTTAGTAATGTATGGGGGGTGGGAGGTGTCTGAAAACACAGCATCTAAGGGCCAGCGTGCGGTAGTAATCTGGGGGCTGTGATGGGATGTCGTCTGCAGCAATTGACGGATGAAGGCATGGTGAGCCTGTGTCGCGGCTGCCACAAGCTGCAGATCCTCTGCATGTCTGGCTGCAGCAACATCACCGACGCCTCCCTCACCGCACTGGGCCTCAACTGTCCCCGACTCAAGTGAGGACGGCACGCAGGCCGCACACACACATGCACACGCAGTGACACACACACACACACACACACACACACATGCATACTCAGAGAGAGACACACACACATGCATACTCAGAGACATACACATATGCATACGCCGAGACACACACACACATGCATACTCAGAGACACACACACATGCTTAATCAAGAGACACACACACATGCCCACTCAGACACACACACACACACAGGCACACGCACACCCAGACACTTGGAGACACACACACACACACACACTCAAACACACACACACCTGTTTCCCTGAACTACATGTTGACATTGGCATGCTTAAAGTGCAACCCAACACCTTTGAAAGTCAGTCAAATGTACTACTGCGCCCACATCCCAGTAAACTCCCTAATGCCCTTTCACTATGTGTGTGTGTTTCGTGTGTGTGTGTTCTGTGTGTGTGACCAGGATCCTGGAGGCCGCGCGCTGCTCCCATGTGACTGACGCTGGGTTTACTGTATTAGCCAGGGCAAGTGTCTCCTCTTATTATATCTCTAGAGCCAGTTTATTTCTCGGGAGTATTACTACCATAATAACTACATACATTACTTTCCCTTTTGTTTATTTCCAGAATTGTCATGAGCTTGAAAAAATGGACTTAGAAGAATGTATTTTGGTAAGTCAGTTATTAAGGACTTTTTCACTTTTAAATAAATGCATATTTGTTTGCCGGCTCTCTCTATTGTTTGATCAATACTTATGTATTTACGCGTTGGTCTGAATACAACACAAGCCATATGACTGTGCATGAGTTTTTACTGGAGTCTTTGTCCCCAACAGCTAACTGATAACACCCTGGTCCAACTATCTATCCACTGCCCTCGGCTGCAAGCGCTGGTAGGCCTCCCACACAGTATGGCTGTAGTATATCTGTAAGGAACAAACCATGATGGGCAGTGCTGTTACTGGACAATAATGTACGACGGGGGCTGTGTTGCGGCCGAGGTAAAGCTGAGGTTTTATTACCACGGCCTAAATGCATTATTTTCCAATAACTTCTTTTCCAATAACAACCCGGAGTTGCTAATTCCACTTAAACCACAGTTAACAACAATTATTGATGTTAATAACTAAATCAGCTGAAATTAAGATATTGTTCTGCGGCGCCTTGAGTATGTTGTCATGCGTTGTCATGGTAACATATAGGTCGATAGTTGTATTTAATTGTTGTTAATGTTGGATGTGTAGCGCATTGATTTGAAATTGCTAAAAGGCTGTAAAGAAAAAAGTCCCGTTATTTAAAAAATAATGCACACCCTTGGAAGGTTTTTGATCAATCAGACAATTCAACAATGCTGCTGAATTGTTGATGGTAAATAAATAAAATGCAAAAAGATGTGTGTGTGTGTATATATATATATATATATATATATATATATATATATATATATATATATATATATATATAGACATTATATACACACTGTGGCACAGTTTAGCCGCCTCTACCTATCTATTCAACCTCTTTGTCTACGTGTCCCCACTCAGTCCCTGTCACACTGTGAGCTGATCACCGACGACGGCATCCGAGCACTGAGCAGCAGTGCCTGCGGGCAGGAGCGCCTCACGGTGGTGGAGCTGGACAACTGCCCCCTGATCACGGACGTGACCCTGGAGCACCTGAAGAGCTGCCACCGCCTGGAGCGCATCGAGCTCTACGACTGCCAGCAGGTCACCCGGGCCGGCATCAAACGCATCCGGGTCAGTGGGAAGTGGCCCCCTGGATGAGGGGAAGGCACAACTGGGCTTTCAGAAAACACAGAACAGTATAGGATTGAATAGGATGTTTTAGGAGAGAGAGTGTTCTGTGCTGCGCTATTATTGTCCTTTTGTTCTCTTCCCTTCTCTTCTTGTGTATCCTCTTCTCTACTCATCTCTCTGTCTCATTTCCTCTCCTCTCCCCCCTTTCCCCTCCTCATCGCCCCATTTCCCTATCTCCTCATCTCTGCTCTGCATCTCTTCTAATTTTCTTCTCTCTTGTCTCCTCTACTCCCCTCTCCTCATCTACCATAGCATTGATTATTCTCTATAGGCAAATCAACCAATCCTCCACCATTCATCCTATTACCTCCTTCATTATACTAGTTGCTGTTTATACTCGTGGCTGACTCCCCTATCCTGCTCCACAGGCCCACCTCCCCGAGATCAAGGTCCACGCTTACTTTGCCCCGGTGACGCCCCCTCCTTCGATGCATGGTGGGGGGCCGCGGCTTTGTCGTTGCTGCATCATCCTCTGACAGTGGAGAGCCAGAGGGGGACACCTCTGTCTGCAGGTCCTGCTGCTCTGAACTAGGGGGTGGGTGGGGGGAGGGGGTGTAGGGGATAGGGATATGGGATGGAGTGAGGGGCGGGGGGCTGGACCCAATCACTGCTTCTAATGATCAACACACCCAGAGTGATTGTTCACCGGTTAGTGATCCATCAACACTCCCCCCCCCACCCCCCCCCCCCCCCCCCCGCTCTCTCCTCCTCATGCTTAGCCATAGATTCCATGGAGGATGAAGAAGAGCGTGCGGAGAGTGCTGATGGCTCTGGGTTACACTGTTGTGGTGAGGTGAGGTGAGGTGGTGGTTAAGGTGGACAGATGGACGTTTCTTTTCGCTCCATCCTTCCCACTTGGCCAGAACTAATGATAAACAATTGACTGCTCAAACTTCTGCTTCAACCAGCCCAGCCCACCACCAGCCTCCCCCTGCAATCCCCCCCCCCCCCCCCCCCCCCCCACCTAAGTAGGTGGCACCTGGACAAGGAGAGATGGCGACACAGAAGATCTCTCTGTATCTACAGTTCCAGCAGTTATAGGGGGTTACCGCACCATGCTCATACCAACAAAAAAACAAAAACAAAAAAAACGGACGATTCATTTGTGGAATATCATCATCATCATCTCAACCAACCAATGACACGGCACCCCTGTGTGACATGGGATTCTTATGTCAGCGAGAGCCTTGTGAGAGGACAGGAACACCCCTCTGTGGCATGGTCTGTGCTGCTCCACCCAACATGGAGGGAGAGCCTCGAGAACACCAGGAAGAGCAGAATAGAACGGAACGTTTTGTGCTTTGGAGAATGTTCTCAGACATTTCACTTCTGTTTGTATGGAGAATGTTTTGCAATGGCGGGAGAAACAAATTGAAATGATAATTACAATATCTGCCACTCACTGGAAACTGAGAGTAGAGGCCTGTGATGTTTTAATTTGTACTTTCGGTTTTCCTGTGCTTCTTGTACTTGTCCATGCTTTTTTGTCGTGGGGGGGGGGGGGGGGGGGGGGGGGGGGGGGGTCCTCTCTCTTGAAAAAAAAAGAATAAGAACATCAAAATAATTTATATTTGACATTAAAGGACCGTATGCCAGATCCTCAGCAGCAGAAAACCTGCAGTTGGCTGTGAGTGTTACCTCTCTAGGATTGTGTGTTGAGTGGTAGTTGCATCATATGCCCTGATTCCCAACTAGTCAGTTGCCCTGTCAGCTATAGCTCCTGTAGTACCACCAGAGACCTGTTTACCTGTCTTGTCAATGACACAGACCACATTAGCTTGATTTGTGCCTGCAACTTGGTCTCTGTTTACAACTTTAGACGAAGTTTGGCAGCGCAAACATAGCCAGCCAACACCCAACACATTTGTTCAGCGCATTTAGATAAAGAAATAACTTGAATCCATGCACAAATTCTCCCAACATTTACTTGTTGGACTTGTGACGAATTGATTTACATGAATTGCACATAACAATGAACATGCCTAGTTCAAATAGCATTGGTAAATGCTCTCATGTAGCTGATGACCGTGAATAAGCACGAGCAGGTTTGGACATCACTGGGAACGTTTTCAATTCGGTGTGGTTTGCTGAGACTGAGCGCTGGTCTGCCACCGTTGGATTAAGTCTGGCGCAGTGAATACTATAGCTTGACGCTTAACGTGAAGAAATTAATTTACAAATACTATTTGACCCAGAATATGTGAACAGTGTGCTATAAACGCCATAGGTGTAACTTGAACACGATTGGTCAGATGAAGATAACTGTATTTTCAGCCATTTGGTTTTACAGGCACTGACTGTGCGGGCATTGTGTACCAAGCCCTAGGATTTGCTAAGTGTGACCTTTAAAGAGAATCTTGCTGCTGTTAACAAAACGAGGAATTGATGTCAAACTAGACACGCGTACTAGGTGGCAGCCAATATGGATTTCCATGGATGAGTTGCACAGGAGTACAGTTGAGAGAGAGAGAAAGTGAGTGGACGGATTATAATGTGTCGAGGCTCAAACGCTGACCGAGCGAGCTGAGCGGTTCGTCTGTATTGTAATGCCCTCTCTCGGACAGCTGTTGTAACAGGTTTAATGTTTATGAAATACGTGAGTAAATAAATGAAAATGAATAAATAAATAAAGGTATCTAATAGTAAATGTAATTCCACTCCAGTGTAAGATTTTTATGTGTGCGTGTACATGTGTGTGCGCGTGCGTTCGTGTTTTCAATTAACGGAGACTTTGTTCTTTTGAGCACAAGATGGCACACGAGAGCTTTGTCGTTTACAAGACACACCCACATAAACACTGCGGTTTCATGGTTTTACGATTCAAACACGGGTCTCCTTGGGTAATAAACCTTTATACATGTTGCATTCGGGTGGCGTGTGGCTGTAATATAATACTAAATGAACGAAACACTGAAGTAAAACACAACTGTCTGACATTTAAAATCAGGCATTATCTTGGATAGCTGTGCGGTGCAGCAAGACCTAATCGTTGGTCGTTTGCGCCTCCTAGCAAAAAACTGTCAACCAACCGGCGGCGCGTAGCCTTCCAGCGGGGGAAACTGTTGAGAGCTTCATCACTCAGAAGATTACTCACTGATTAAGGATACCTCGGAGCGGTGGGAGCTGTATTGCGTTCTGTTCTTGGAGTTTGCTGATAGTTTACTCTTGTGGAATTGGATAGTTCACCGCTTGACTTCCACGTTCCCTGGTCATGAAATACAAACGCGGAGCGAACTCAGGCGCCAGGCCTGCGGAGGACTAGCTAGCCAAGCTAGCTGCTCTGCCCATCGCGCTGTGTTGTGCTTGGGTCACTGTGCTAGCCATCTAGTGTTTTCGCTAGCTCTAACCGCTAGGCTAGACTGGACTGCTAGCTTGTTTTGTTGTGGACCCTTAGAGAAGAAAGAGGAACGTATTGAAGTACATATCACTGAAGCACGTTTCCGAATTTTCTGGAAGGAACACAACAAAATTGGATTTTAAAAGTTAAGACTTGCTAGGTTACATTGCTGGTAAGCTAGCAGCCAGTAATAAATCAAAGTTTTGCTTTTGGGGAACAGTTCTTGAACGTATCTTGCTTTTGACAGCGATTGACTTGGATGTTGTTGGCCAGACAGGACTAAGTCTCGGACCAATCCTTTGGAGCACATCGTCCACAGCCAGTCTTTCAACACAACCATCTACTGTTGCGGCTGGGCGCTAAAGCTGCCTGCACGGCTCTCCGTGCCCAATGGAGGACCATGACAACATGGACTATTTTTACCAGCAGGTAGTTCAGAAAGACGTTTCCCGAAGGATACAGGTCGGCCAGGACCTTATCGACTACCTACATGATCCCGAACGCTCACCGGACGTGGAGCAAGATAAACCCCGGCTAGATAAGACCATAGACGAGCTAACGGGATGGGTGAACGCCAGCAATTTCAAGGTGAGCAAGTCATCGCATGTGACTACCGCAGTGTACACTGCAGTAGTCGTTCCAGGGGTGTTCATTAATATGTTATGTTACTTAAAGATGATATCGAAGTAAGATGTGGTGGTGCATGGTTTAAACTGCTTTTAAATATAGCCTTATAACACAAGGGTGTTGCTCCAAAAGTGATTATGTTCATAATATACCAGACGCAATAAATCACCTCCAGAAACATGTCATTGGTCACGGACGTGAGCCGTCAGCTTTTTTGTTTTTAAGGGTTAAAGGCTTAATTAAATTACAATCAGATTGAAAGTGTACGCTTAAAAACACTTAAAAAGTCTCAATGCGTCCCAGCTGATTGGGATTTATGTTGTTGTTATTTTGGCTCAGACGTCGGCGTGGTCGTGGCGGGCCAAACCATGCGGAGGGTATTTTGAAGGGACCCATTGTCAAGCCTCCAGACTGGAGCGGTGGCTGGGGGGGAGGGTTTTTAGAAGACACTCATTGTTTGGTCCCTTTCCTTTTCTCCTCCGTACACGTTCTGTACTCCTTTTCTCTTATGTGAGCACACAGACTCTTGCTTTCTGTTGACGTCAACCTATTCCTCCTCCCCATTCGGTCTGCCGAGTTTGTTGCACTATATAAAAAATAAAAAACTGGAACGTGGCCTTTTTCTTTTTTTTTTTTCGTTAATCTGCACAACGTCTAACCTTTCTGATATCTTCAGTTCGCCTTTCGGCCGAAAATGTAACAGTCCTTTTACGTGACCTGATCAAACATGTGACTTAACCGGCAGGAGTTGGACAAAAGTCATTAAAATATCCTTTATTCCACTTCAAATATACTCAAAAGAAGTGGCAGTTTGGCCACTAGTCCAGATTGGATAGAGCTGTGCAGAGATAGCTTCCTCACTCTGTATAGCATTATTATTATTATCATTATTATTTTGTATGGGTGTAATGATCGACCCAAAATGTTTCATTGCAACATTACTCCCACTAAGCCTCGTCACTTCACTCTTTCGTACCCTATGTACCTCAGTACAGTCAAGCTCTCTCTGGTCTGCAGTTAGCTTCATACTCTGCCTTTTTAGATGTGGGTATGTTGAGCAGCTTCGTTGATTGCAGGGTGGGCAACTAGGGGAGCAGTCTGTTACAGTTGAAGCGGCTGACTCAGCAGGTGAGATGATGGAATAATAAAGTCAGAATTCAGCTTGGGAGGTGAAGAGAGATGGAACCAGAGGGGTAGGAAGAGGAGAAGGGGAGCCAAACATCGATGGAATGGGGGGGTAGATCCAGGCAGTCTTGGATTTGCCATAATTGTTAAGGGTATTTTGTAGTTGCAGTATGTCCACTTTCATTACAGTTCACTATGATGAACATCAGCCTATTCATGATATTTTTTGATGTTGTGTAAGATTCCCTATGACCATTTATCCATAATCGCTAAGCCCTGGTCTTCCAGTCTGTAGTGATGTCACTCACATTGGCCTTGACCCAGCCTAGTGACTATGCAGTCAGTGCTGGAGTAGATCAGTGCTCCATCCCCCTCCTATCTGTTTTCCTCTTCAACCATTTGTTCCCTCAGTCTTTTATTAATTTGAACATCAAGTCTGTCTTTTTGGTTTGAAAGGGAATACGTTTCTCATTGCATCGGCTTCCCCATGGACACACACACACACACACACACACACACACACACACACACACACACACACACACACACACACACACACACACACACACACACACACACACACACACACACACACACACACACACACACACACACACACACACACACACACAATTAATATTGCAGACTGCTGTTACTGCACTTTTAGGAGACCTTGGAACATCAAGGTCATGTGACTGGACACTGACTAGACGGGTCAGGGTTGGATCAAGCTGTGAGACTGCCAAGCCCTCTGCCTAAGGGTTGTAGTTTAATAGCTGCCAACCCTCAGTCTGAGATTGTAGTTTTTTGTGGATTACATCTCCAATTTATTACTTTTCTTAAGATGTTCATGTGATGTGTCCAGTGCAAATAAATATTTAATTGGTCAGCCACAGATTTAGCATGAGCTAAGCAGGGATTTTAAACTGAGGTAGTCACAAAGTAGTTCTTTGCCCTGCCATAAATCCACCACACACCCCACGTAGCCTTGTTCATTTTTCTACAGATGTTTTTACTTAGTCGTTTGCCTTTCTTGCCTCCCCTTATTTGGTTTGGTTTAACAACAAGGACTATCACTCTCATACCTCCACTGTTCTCTCTATTAAAGTACGTGTGTGTGTGTGTGTGTGTGTGTGTGTGTGTGTGTGTGTGTGTGTGTGTGTGTGTGTGTGTGTGTGTGTGTGTGTGTGTGTGTGTGTGTGTGTGTGTGTGTTTATGCTAGCTCATAGTATTTGCCGTCCCTGGTCCTGTGTTTGAATGCAGACCCCGATGTCTGGCTATATAGCATAAGCCTATCCAAAAACCAGAGAAATCCGTGTACATGCTATGCGCATTAGCAGACTAAGCCACTGTACACTCCGGTTCCCACAAAGTTCTCACAAAGCGCCATTCATCCTGCCCTGAGAACAACAACAACAACCCAGAAAACAAACAAACAAACAGGGCTTCACTCCTCTAAGTGAAGCTTGGCGCATCGCAGGGTGGAGTGCAGGGGTGCTTTGCTGGCATCAAACACACATGGCAGTAATGCATCAGTGCCGGCCGTGATTTGTAGCCATGGTTTGACATTGACCGAGCCAGATCAACATCAAACCACAGCAAGGACACTGCTGTGCTGCTGAATCACTACGGAAGTGAGGCCGGGTGGTGCAGTCTGGATGTTTTATCATTCCTGTGTCTCTCCTTGTTTTGCCACATATCCTAGCAAATCAGTACCAACCAATTTCCCCACAGGGACAAATAAAGAGTCTCAGTAGGATGTGGTATTTCACTCTATAGGGCTTGTACATCGCAATGACCGCTGCCGTTTTGGGATTATAGGAGCATTGGAATGTTAGTTATTATGTTGGTAGTAATGTATTTTTGGTCGTTGTTAAGTAATTAATCAATACATTATTTGACATTATGGGGAGGCATTGCTGTGTTTGAAACTGCCACAGCGTTTCTCATGCGAGACGTGGCAAAACCAAGTTTTCATTAGCCCAGGTTATATTATATTTAAGTGGATTTAGGATATTTACTGTACTACAATTCTGGCAGAGTATCGCCAACCAAAAATCCAATGATGCATTCTGTTGTGAAAATTCATGCTGGACTAACGGTAGTTAGCCATCACCAAAGACTAAAAAACCCTATTTCTATTGTTAGTTCTAAGTCATTTGAGTCAGAACTGCTCTATTAATGGCATAGAGGTTTGACACACTGTCATGATGACCCAATGACCTATGCAAGTAAAGGAACAAGGAGTCATTGATTCTTGAAACATGGGTTGCATGGAAACCTTTCACACTAAAGCTTGTTAGTGTCACGTTGTTATGCAACAATACTAGATTCCTGGGTATCCATGCTGGTCACAATTTACATGGGATAGATCCTTGGATATAGGTTTTCTGTAGAGTCTTGTTATCCAGAGTGTGATGTCTGGGAAGAGAAGGGCGATTGTGGTACCCCCTTCCAAACCTCAGTGGGGGTCACTCACCACCCTAGTGTCCTGAACTCTCCTCTCCCAGGTAAACGGTAAACAAAAACCCTTCCTGTTCATTCAGTCGTTCTCCATTTCTCCATCCGATGGAGGCGCCATATGGAGGACTCAAGGCTGTTTATCCAGCATTTGCTTTCCACTCTCCCTCCCTCTACGCACCCCCTCCCCGCCACCTTAACGAGGTCAGTATGAGAGGGAGTCGTCATACTTGCTCATGCAGCTCACGTTTCTCCTCCAGATGATTCTGCTCCAGCACCACCACCACCTCCTCCTCCTCCTCCATCCTATCCCCCATCACCACTGGTTTCTGAGATTACCTGGCTCCTCTCGGCTCTCTTTTCTTACTAAAAAAGGGAATAATCTTTGTCTGGTTCCTGCTCTCTCTTCTGTGGGAGAGGAGGAGTAGGAGGAGGAAAAGGTTTAAAAGAAGGGATTTTCTTTGGAATGCTGAATTCTGCCACGCTGCTGCCAACACAAGCACTCCGGGAGCTGAAGCTCTGCATGGGATCTGATTCCAATCGGCAACCAAAAGCCCACCCCCAACCCCACCGCTGCTATTTTCCAGCTGAACCCAGATCCACTTACTTAGCCAACACCAGCTCCTAGTCACAACACAAGGGCCTTGCTCATCCTCTGTCTTGTTCAATTCAGTTTAAAATGACAGGCAGAGACACGAGACAGCGCATTATTTTCAGTGTATGCTGTGGGAGACAATATATAATGCACAAGTTCATCAAACCCATCGCATAGTAGGACACGAGTGCAGTGAATCTTTTGATTGCCCTCTCCCTTTGACTGTCAATATAAAATACACTAAATGTGAAATATAAATAACAGAAATAATACATTTACAGGGGGTCATAAAATAATTTATACTATTTAAATATATAATTTAACACACACACACACACACACACACACACACACACACACACACACACACACACACACACACACACACACACACACACACACACACACACACACACACACACAGTGAAACTGTCTAATGACCACAATAGACAGTGTGGAAATGAACACCTCAGGGCATAGTTAATGTTGTATGGGACGAGCTATGCTTAACCTTTCCCCCTGTTCTGTTCTGTCGCAGGTGGTGCTGTTGGGAATCGACATCTGCGGGGCTTTTGTGGACCGCATGGGCGAACGCTTCAGAGGCTACCTGGGAACAGGTTAGGAATCCCTCCTCCTGCCACTACCGTCGTCTACCACGAGCAGCACCATCCACTATCATCACTTCCATCCACCATCAATACCTCTACTACCATCCATCATTAACATCCACCATCACTACCATTCCTACTACAATCAGACATGACTACTACCATCACTACTATCACTACTACCATCCACCATCAATACCACTACTATCACTACTACCATCCACCATCAATACTACTATCACTACTACCATCACTACTACCATCCACCATCAATACCACTACTACCTCACTACTACCATCCACCATCAATACCACTACTATCACTACTACCATCCACCATCAATACCACTACTATCACTACTACCATCCACCATCAATACCACTACTATCACTACTACCATCCACCATCAATACCACTACTATCACTACTACCATCCACCATCAATACCACTACTATCACTACTACCATCCACCATCAATACCACTACTATCACTACTACCATCCACCATCAATACCACTACTATCACTACTACCATCCACCATCAATACCACTACTATCACTACTACCATCCACCATCAATACCACTACTATCACTACTACCATCCACCATCAATACCACTACTATCACTACTACCATCCACCATCAATACCACTACTATCACTACTACCATCCACCATCAATACCACTACTATCACTACTACCATCCACCATCAATACCACTACTATCACTACTACCATCCACCATCAATACCACTACTATCACTACTACCATCCACCATCAATACCACTACTATCACTACTACCATCCACCATCAATACCACTACTATCACTACTACCATCCACCATCAATACCACTACTATCACTACTACCATCCACCATCAATACCACTACTATCACTACTACCATCCACCATCAATACCACTACTATCACTACTACCATCCACCATCAATACCACTACTATCACTACTACCATCCACCATCAATACCACTACTATCACTACTACCATCCACCATCAATACCACTACTATCACTACTACCATCCACCATCAATACCACTACTATCACTACTACCATCCACCATCAATACCACTACTATCACTACTACCATCCACCATCAATACCACTACTATCACTACTACCATCCACCATCAATACCACTACTATCACTACTACCATCCACCATCAATACCACTACTATCACTACTACCATCCACCATCAATACCACTACTATCACTACTACCATCCACCATCAATACCACTACTATCACTACTACCATCCACCATCAATACCACTACTATCACTACTACCATCCACCATCAATACCACTACTATCACTACTACCATCTACCATCAGTTAGCCTGGAAGCCATCCTGCTCAGTGGGCGGGAGAGCTTGCCTTGACAAACTACTTGAGCCAATCAGCGTAACAAAACATGTGACGCCATCACGGTCCGCTCGTTGCTTCGGGAGACGCCGTAACAGTTTTTCCAGCGGCGGCCTGTGCTTTACGTCTTCAACTGCATCGCAGTCCCTGATTGGCCCCGATGCCATTTACATTTCTGGAAATCTATGTGGGCGACTAGAGTTGGAAACTGATCGGTGTAGCGAAACAGGATGTGAGGTTTCTTGGTCAGGAGGGTCTCCAGGTTAACCATCAAAAGAGTGGTCATGCTGTTTCTCACAATATATGCAATAAAAACAAATCTGTACCAGACACGATGAATCACACACTTACTTTCACTGAGTTATGATAGTTGACCACCCTGATGCCAGATAAGATTCACAGAGGATGAATATCCTGTTTGAACAACACTTTTAGAGATCTATTGGGTCATTTCAGCCACTTGTTTTTATAAGCAATTAACTGTTCAGCGAGGAAAAGAGCAAGCATGCATGACTTAAAACATAATGTATAATATGATGATTTTGCATGCTGGCAAAATTGTGTCTTTTAGGTGTCATATTCATGACCAAGCAGCGAAAGGAGAATAGTTTGACTTTATTTCTGTGAAATCATAAACCTCCTCAATCGGAAACCATTATGTTTTTGGGGTTGTATACACGAATAATGTAGGAAATGTCTATGAAAGAGTAAGACTTTTATTGATTTAAATATTCATTATTTATACAAAATGTTAATATATATATATATATATATAACCAGTCGATGTTTAATCTTTTTTTCTAATATTAAATGGTGCTCATTCATAGGTTCATGAGGGTGAGCACAGTAGGTCCCACCGTTTGAAAGAGAACCTTTGTAGGGAGAGGATCCAGCAAACTGGTCGTGGGTTTAGATGCCTTCGTTTTGCAAGTTCATCCAAAATAGATTGTGCTGAACTGCAGGAAAGTTAGTGAGTTATAAAATGAGTGAGCATTATAACTAATTATTTATAATTAGTGATATTATTAATTCGTTCATATTATTTAACTCTTCTGTTATAAATACTTTAATCCGACCAATGGTAGAAGATTTGAAAATAATAAAGGTTAAAGACCAGAACATGAGTAGGCTTATAACTGACGATTCAACAGACATTTATGTATTCCACATACTTTGTTTCTGAAATCCTCAGTCAAAATTTCCATCTAGATATCTTAGCGGCTATGAAAATAGTGCTTGAGTATCTGGTATCTATCAACAGCCGCTTCAAATCCCCATCCAAGGATGTGTCTCTTTATTGGTTAGAAGAGGTAACAATCTCACTGCTTACTACTGAACCTTTACAGCATCTGTATTTAAAACAGAACTGACACAGGTTTGTCCCGTCGTCTGCGTTGGTGTCTGTCCGCCTGTCTGCCTGCCTGTCTGTTTCACTTTTACTTTGTCCTTCCTAGCCAGCAGACCCGCAGCAATACATCTGTCATCACTCACTTTCTCTCTGTCCGTCACTGGCTCTGTCTCTTTCCCTCTTTCCTTCTTTTCCCTATCTCTCTTTACTTATAATTCACTCGTATGACCTATGTTTAGGATCATAATAGTCGGACAAACGATAGCTTACACCATTTTGTCCTGAAACCACACCTAACATACACATGAACTCATAGACTTTGGTGTCAGATTTCATCAGTGTGTGTGTGTCTCTCTTTTTTTCTTTGTCTGTGTTTGTGTTATGCAAGTCTCTATGCCCACTGCAGGTGTCACCAGCTGTCACTGTCTGCCAGGCTGACTGCATTGCAGCTCAGTGAGGACTCGAGCTGTTACACTGTGCAACGTCTGCTCTAAGAGGCATTTTTGTGTTCTCTCAGGGGAACGATCTAAGTCCCTTTTTTGCAGTACAAGGGGTCTACAAAATAGTCTACAAACGCTGTAAACTTCGTTCTTATTCTCTCTGGCTCTCCCCCACTCTCTCCCCATCTAGCTACTATTTATTGCTCTCTCCATCGCCCTCTTCTAGCCTTCTGTCACACAGAGAGCAGAGATGAGATCATAGCCATTAGTCAGTGATGGTATTGATCTGCAGGGCTGACCCATTCTGCACAGCCCTTCCATTCCACCCCCCTATGTGTGCATGTGCAATATTCAAGATGCACAGTTTAGAAATCAGGATTTTGACACTGATTTTTATTGTTTTACTGTTTCATCAACAAACGTTTGTAGTGGATTCTCGAGCTTTGCATGTTGCGATCGGCTCTTTCGATCAAATTCGGGTTCATAACCAGCCAACGCCACCTCTGCCCTTACTTCACATCAGATCAAATGAAATGGTCCAATTAGCTGGCAGCTGTCTTGGCCTCCAGCCACCCCAGCTTCATGGCAAAAGAATAAACAATGAACAGGAAAAAAAAGACAAAACATAAAAGTGTGTGTGTGAGAGAGATTCCATGTTTAGAAGATGACGTTTGCGCTTGGGACAATACTGCCACTGTTGTGTGGTGCTTGAGGTTATTGTCCCTGTTACCCTGGCAACCAGCTGTTATGATACACACACACACACACACACACACACACACACACACACACACACACACACACACACACACACACACACACACACACACACACACACACACAGTAGTAAATGCCCACTACACTCGTACCAACATTCCAACCTTCCATCATCAGTAGGGGTGTGTGCACTACATGCAAGTTTTCCATTTCATTCATCATGTCTCCTTTAGTTTAGCTGTAGGGAAGAAAAACAAGGACAGACGGATAGAAAGACAGACAGCAAATCTGTCACAAAGTAAGATGAACGGAGAGTGGAGTTTGTCAGCAGAGTGCATTGGTCTCCTCATCACCCTAGGTCAAATCTGCCAGCAAGGCTGAGCCAAGATCTCTTGAACAAAGTGTGCACTGTAGTTGGGGGACCTATGTGATCTATATGATGTATTCTGTAGGGGCGGGAATCGGCAGAGACCTCACGATACTACTATACATTGATTGTTAAGTGCCAATACATATATGTATTGCGATTCTGTAAATATTGCCATACGATATTACGGGTCACAAAGCGCCCTCTGTAGGATGGTACCATTATTTTGCTTTCACTAATAACCCTTTCACTAATAGCCCTTTCACTAATAACCCTTTCACTAATAACCCTTTCACTAATAACCCTTTCACTAATAACCCTTTCACTAATAGCCCTTTCACTAATAGCCCTTTCACTAATAACCCTTTCACTAATAACCCTTTCACTAATAGCCCTTTCACTAATAGCCCTTTCACTAATAGCCCTTTCACTAATAACCCTTTCACTAATAACCCTTTCACTAATAGCCCTTTCACTAATAGCCCTTTCACTAATAGCCCTTTCACTAATAGCCCTTTCACTAATAGCCCTTTTCCACCATATTAGCTTTGGTTCTTGAACAGGTTCCGTTCAGGATTCTTGTTACCTTGGTGCATTCTAGCGAACCAGCCCACGTTTCCACCAGTTTTGAGCAGAACTGTTGTAATCAAGGACGCGTCATCAATGAAGGGTGTTGCACAACGCTCACCAGCAGTAAACAGTAGTAGCGCACTCTTTCCAACCTGTACAATGTGACACGCCCACTGATTTCGTCATGGTTCGCACTTCGGGTCAAGGAAAACCGGCCATTGTTTGGTTCCAGCAGGGAACCAATTTTTCGGGTGCTGAACCGATTTATTTTCGGTTGAAATTGAATTTTCATTGTATGATTTTAAATCATACAACCAGCCCCAGCGGGCGTGGCTCTGTCATACCTTAAAGCACATCATACAACCATACCAAGTGGGCGTGGCTCTGCCACACCTTTGATCTCATCATACAACCTGCCCCAGCGGGCGTGGCTCTGTCATACCTTAAAGCACATCATACAACCATACCAAGTGGGCGTGGCTCTGCCACACCTTTGATCTCATCATACAACCTGCCCCAGTGGGCGTGGCTCCGTCATACCTTAAAGCACATCATACAACCATACCAAGTGGGCGTGGCTCTGCCACACCTTTGATCTCATCATACAACCTGCCCCAGTGGGCGTGGCTCCGTCATACCTTAAAGCACATCATACAACCTGCCCCAGTGGGCGTGGCTCCGTCGAACCCATGAGTTGTGCTCTCCCCTTAAACCATCACTTGTAAACGGCACCTCAAACATGCTGTTATTATCACACTCATGGCGTTCCCTTGTGCACCAGCTGTATTTCTTAGCCCATCTGGCTCCTGGCTGTGTAGGACGCCATGTGTCATCAGCGCCAGCATTGCTTGTTTATAGATTAGTTTGTATAAGTGCATTAGCAGTGGACATGACTTTAGTGATTATGTTGGCGGGCAGCAGGACACCGTTTCACTCTGCAGCCATGTTCTCATTTCCTGTACTCACTTCCCCGTGTGCCGCCACACACACACACACACACACACACACACACACACACACACACACACACACACACACACACACACACACACACACACACACACACACACACACACACACACACACACACACACACACACACACACACATCCCCCCAACCCCGGAATCTTGATCACATGACACCTTTGTATGTTGATTAATTATTTATTATTATCAGATGTTTACTCTGTATCTTTTAGTCTTTTTTTTTCATTATTTTTGTCTTTTATCTCCTTTTTTACTTACTTTTTTTAGCCCAAAGGTGCTGCTGTAACACCCAAATTGCCCCCCCCCCCCCCCGCTGATCTATGCATCTATAATCTCTGAGAGCATGCCCCTTTGGGCCAATGTGTGTGCACTGGTTTTACTGTGTAACTGAATGTATTGACTATTGTAAAGAACATGTCATTAATGACTTCACTTCCACCCTTCCTGTTATTTCCCTCTCTCTCTGTCTCTGTCTATGTCTCTCTGTCGTCTTGCTGTCTGTAGTGGTGCCAGCGCTGGTTGACCGGCTGGGAGACTCCAAGGACCAGGTGAGGGAGAACAGCCAGGCCCTCATCCTTCGCTGTATGGAGCAGACGGCCTCGCCCATGGTGAGACACGCACACCAACATGCACTCACACACACCTATGCACTCGCATACAAATACACTACCATACGCTAAATCCAGATGCAGACTTTATGGCAGCACATATGTTTAACATGGTAAGACAGTTAAGATGGTTAACATACATTGGATTGCATTTGAATGTATTCTTATTTGAGTTGGACAGCAAGGAGTACAGTGTGTGTATGTGGATGGAAGAGATTATCTCCAGACTTTCCACCGCACTGATGAAAATAATACACATTCACTTACTTCAAGCTAAGGGATATGGTGTCAGAATGGAATCTGTGCACCCTCCTCTGGAGACAAGTGGAACTGCATGGGATTTGTTAGGGTGACACACACACACACACACACACACACACACACACACACACACACACACACACACACACACACACACACACACACACACACACACACACACACACAGATTGCAGCCTCCCATGTGCTTGTTAATCCTCTCACCTCCTGATGATTTGCCTGCAGTAGTATCCCTCTCTCTCTCTCTCTCTGTCCGTCTCTCTCGGTCTATGTCTCTCGCCCCTATCACCATCCCTGTCCTTGCTCTCTGCAGTACGTGTGGGAGAGGCTGATTCCTGGGTTCAAGCACAAGAACTTCCGCAGTCGAGAAGGAGTCTGCTTGTGTCTCTGCGCCACCCTCAGCAAGTGAGTAGACTTCCTCTTTCCGGCGTTGCCACTTTCTGTGTCAGATGGTGACCAAATCAACCAAGGATATTACCACGTGCTTTTCCTATGTTCTGTTCTTGAGCTTTCATTGACAAAGATCAGGAAAATAAAAATCCTGTCATGAAATACATTTCAGCAGTTTAATAAGTTTGCGGAATATAGAGCAGCAGTTTTGACAGTAACAGTGCCAATAACAGCAGAACTCAGTTTGAAGTTTGAGGTGTTAGTGTGAAGTTCATTATATTTGATCTCACTACTGAGTCTCATTATGCTCTCTCCTGCAGTCAGTATGTAATGAGTCCTCTCAGTTCACCAAAGGATGTACGTAGCCGCTGGCGGTGGCTCGATACAGCACAATCTCTCCATCATGAAGACAAAACAAAACAGTCCTCCCGCTCTGCAGAATCAGCCGTTTTGCATTGCTGTATAGTGTGATAACGTGCATGTATGTTTGAGTTTATTGAACGATGCTGATGGTATTGTCAGTGGGAGAAATGCATTGAGGCTGTTGAGATGAGTGAAACTGTATTCCTGCTTGTGAATTCTAACGCATTTAAAGTCCCACAGGATATTAAGAGAACGAGTACTTATGTGGTTGGAGTATGTATGGGCGTGCCATCAATGTTTCATTATTATCAGTGGTTGGTATGTTATTGTGCCAGCTTGAATTTGGTGAGGCAGGCATTAAAGCGTTCAATGAAATGTTATGATGACATAATGTCTTCAAAGTGGCATCTGGTGATGGTAGATGGGAGGAGCGATACATATTGGACAGGCTCCCTAGCTGCACTAGATATAAATGGATGGATGAGCTTTTTGAACATACATACATTTTCCCAACATAAACAAATTGGTTTAAAATACGTTTTTCATAAGAAGTCCTGCGATTGTGGACGGAAAGAAGATACCACTGAACTTTGCATTAAGAACAGTCACCAGCCTTTCAGCCTCTCTGGTGCTAATGTGTATGCGTGATGGGTGTGTCTGTGTGTGTGTAGAGGGAGAAGGAATGCAGGTTGAGAAGGGAACTTGTTGGTCACCAACTAACTATCCTCCATCAACAAGTGGCAGTTTGTTCACGCAGCCAGTCAGTCTGCCCAGGGTTAATCTTCTAAATGGGTTTATGTGAATGCTTGCATGTAATCCATGCCAGCACAGATTCTGGGTCAGCGGATTTAAATGGTTAACTTGGGTTGGACAGTGGATATAAACAGCATGAGCTGCTGTGTTATGTTTTATGGGAGGTAGCTGATTGATTGCGCCTCTAAATCAAGAGGTGCCTGGACCCTCCCTGTGTGACCAGGTTAGGGAGTGGTTGTGAGGGAATTCTAAAAGTCCCCCTAAAACCATGTTTAATTCTGAGAAATATTTTACTGAGGGCCTTTCAGAATATCATTTTAACCAATTATTTCTGTCACATTTTTAGCATTGCTCATATCAACCCTCTCCTTCTGTTATTATCGGTTGAGCGCAACACACACACACAGGAGATAAGTGGTTCTCAGGGTTAGACACTAACAGTCAGAGGGTACTTACGACACCCATTGAAATGTTAGAAAAAAAAATTGGTTGGGAACTCTAGGGTATACCTCTATGAGGTAGCGTCACGTCATTACACACTTAAGACCATGCCTTTTTATATTAGCTGTGCTAATTTTAGCATCATTTTGCTAATGGCAAGTGACACTGTTATTTTAATCACCAAGCTGCTACCTGATAGTGGCTAGCAACGACTGTTGTGTACCCTTGCAGTGTGCAGGAGAAATCCTCATGTATAAAGCAACTAAAGGCCCAGCCCATATTAAGGCTCATATCTAATTACAAGCCATCCTCCATTTTTTTTTTTAATTATCCCCTAATTATTTAATACTGCATCTGTCTCGAATGCTTGAGTTAAATATCACCTGTCGTACAAAACATCTTCAAAAGCCACCCGAGACTTTCCGAAATCCTTATTTTTTCTTCGCTAAATGTTATTTCTTTCATTCGAATGACCAATTCTAGCTGTGAAAGCTTTTATATTTCTAACGGTCAGAAATAACTGTGCTTCTCTCTCTCTCTCTCTCTCTCTCTCTCTTTCTCTTTCTCTTTCTCTTTCTCTTTCTCTTTCTCTTTCTCTTCTCTCTCTCTCTCTCTCTCTCTCTCTCTCTCTCTCTCTCTCTCTCTCTCTCTCTCTCTATCTCTAGTTATGGGGCCAACTCATTGAGCCTCAGTAAACTCGTCCCTCATCTCTGCACTCTGACGGGAGATCAGAACCCACAGGTGAGCGCCCCGGAAGTGTGTTTGTGTGTGTGTGTGACGTGCCCATGTTCCCCTCCGTGTGTGTGTGTGTGAGGGCGTGTGTCGTTATCTCCACCAGTGTGTCTCTCTCAGTCGCTCCATCCCTTGCCTGGAGGCTGTGTTTTACCTCTCATGACCACAGTGGGCGTGCAGTGATGCCAGCGCTGCAGTGGGTTTAATTACTGTTATTAGACAGGAGATGGGCTTCTTTAGAATCCGACCCCGTCCACATTAGCTGCCAAAGCACTTGAGAGAGAGAGAGAGAGAGAGAGAGAGAGAGAGAGAGAGAGAGAGAGAGAGAGAGAGGGAGAGAGAGAGAGAGAGAGAGAGAGAGAGAGAGAGAGAGAGAGAGAGAGAGGGAGGGAGAGAGAGGGAGAGGGAGAGAGGGAGAGCGGGAGAGAGAGAGAGAGAGAGCTATAGCGGGAGAGAGAGAGAACTATAGCGAGAGAGGGAGACATTCAGGAAACCTCCTGTGGAGTTGCATCCCACAGCTGAAATCTGCTCCCGCCGTTAACCCAATCATTGTCCACCCACATACTCATCCAACCAATGATTTTCAAGATGGGCCCGCCTACCTGCAGGTTTGGAAATACAACATTGACACAGCAACCCTTTCACCAATCAGGCCTCTCTGCAAATGTAACCAATGGGTACATACAGAAGCATGTTAGCCCCCTGGGTTTGATTTAGCATATTGGCGTGTTTGTGTTAGCCCCCGGAGTGTTTTTTTTGTAATATCAGTTACTTGACAATATCATTGACAAATTATCTTTAATCCCTAATCCTAACTGCTTTCACTACACATTTGATAAGCATCACCAGTCTGAAGGCACTTTTACCCAAATTTTGTATTGCGTTTCTGTGGATGTGTTTTGATGTGGGGATTGACAGTGATTCTGCGTTAGTTATTATTAAAATTAAAAAGAAATTGACAAATTCAGAATCGAATTCCATATCTCTTAAGGGCTTCATAGGCCACATGTTATGACCCCCCCCTAACCCTAGTCCCCTAAAGAGCGAGGAAAAACTCACTTAATATCAAGGAAGTAACCTCGAGAAGGAACGCAGAAAGGGTGATACCTCCATCTAGGGATGGTTAAAGCTCATTTACAGAGCTGACCTAAACCATAAATGACGTCACCACCGCCCTCGCCCATGGTTCACACGGTGATCTGTCACGTGTCACCACCAATGGACCTCTGAAATGTTGAAGCTCCGCCCGAACTGCGCTGCCACACCAATGTTACGCCCGACGGAGACGGGCGTGCTTAAAGAGCGCCACATCACGGCGACTACAGTGGCAGCTTTAGGAGTGTGAACTCCCGTCTCACCTGCCGGCCGTTTCTTGTTTGCGTAGGTGCGCGAGGCCTCCATCACAGCTCTGGTGGACGTGTACCGCTACGTGGGAGAGCGCGTCCGGGCAGACCTGGGCAAGAGAGGACTCCCTGCCGCCCGGTGAGTTCACAACCACACACGCTCGTTCGTATCGAACACCGTCACGTACGCTTTAGAGATTGTTGGTGGGACAATGATCGTTTGGGTTTTAGCATTCATTTCCCACGGCAACACAAAGCGTTGAGACTGCTCGTTAGTAATCTGGATGGAATCCACCTGGAATATCAATGTGTCGAACGTTTCTCTGAATCTAAAACCAATCTATTGTCAGGATAAGTTTGCTCTTATTTATTTATATTGTATTGATCTTTTACCATAAATTCTACCATCAGGGTTCAGACAGTGTGTGTGTGTGTGTGTGTGTGTGTGTGTGTGTGTGTGTGTGTGTGTGTGTGTGTGTGTGTGTGTGTGTGTGTGTGTGTGTGTGTGTGTGTGTGTGTGTGTGTGTGTGTGTGTGTGTGTGAATGAGTCTCATTCTCTTCCCCGCTGTCTCCACCGTATCCCTGGCACTCTGTCTGTTCCTGGTCTTACCATGCACCACTCTGCCACACACACATACACCACAGACACTCGTGTGTGTGTGTATACACACACAGAGAAACGCACACACGCCACAGACACTCGTACAGACAGACACTCGTGTATACACACACACACACACACATCCTTTCCTGCACACTCTGCGCTCAAAAGGGGTCGGTATGTGATCAGAGGGTATTGAGGAAAAGAGAGACATAGCTGAAAATATCAGACAGGGTGTCTTCTTCTTAGTCTGTAGGTGATTGGTCATCTCACCAAGAGACCATTGAGTGTCACATCATTGTTGGACTGTTTATTCTAAGCGCACAGTCTATCCCTCTCATTGTCAGTTCAACATTTGTGTGTATATATATGCAAGAGTCAGTACCAGCAGCTGTTTGTGCATGTGTGTGTGTGCTTGTGTATGAGTGCCATGTCTGGGAATGCTTGGTGTGTGTGTTAGAGTTGGGAGATTTTCCGATGACAACGGTGTATCGCGGTTGTATAAAATGATGACCGTGTCCATATCAAAACCATTTAAAAAAATGTCTCGTTATTAAAAGTTCTCGAGCAGCCGATGATCCTGGGTCGTGCTTACTGTCTGCTTCGGTCATTTGAGGCTAGAGAAATGTATCTAATGTCAGCCAATCAGAAGGGTGGGCTTGAGCACGAGACGATGATAGTGAAGGTGCTAAAATGGCAGCCAGCATTATCACCATCAGTGAGCTAGTAAAAAATATATATATATCTGATGGCTGGAAAACGTTGCCTTATTCTCTGACACATGCAACATGAGGGGTGGGTGCGCTGGTGTCATGGTCAACACCGTCGTGACATATATTTTGCAATACTGTCATCACCATGATAAATCAATATAGCCTAATAAAAAAAAAGAAGGCATTTCCTTTTCTTCAGAAGATACGTTGTGGTCTAAACACTTGTCCTTATACAGCACGTTGATCGCAATCGACTGGTCGGTCTCGGAGGCTTTTCAAGTGGATCACAAACGAGAGGAAGAAAAAGGGCAACTGTGTTTACATGTCACTCGTGCTATCAAAAACTACTCCCAAAACTTTATGTCCTGGTTCTTACGACAATGGGACACTCGTAACTCTGGTCAAACATTACTGCCACCTTGTAGTCTGTATAAGTCTCTGTATCATTCCTAATACAACATATAACATATAACATTTATAATATGTAACCTTTATAACTGTATATTTTAACAATATGAAATACTATATCATTAGACTAAATATACAACAAGAAGTGCTTGTTATTAATTGAATAACGACTTTACTTTAAATATAACTACATTCATTAATAACTACATTATTTGTTTTGGTTTTGTGCTCTCTAGACTACTCCTCCCAAAACATAAAAAGAAGCAATACCACGATTTAATACCGTCACCATCCACTCTCGCTTATTTAAACAAGTTTCTTTTTTCGTTCGTTTTTTTGACGGTTGAACCGTAAACTGGGATGAGAGGTTTTAACGGTTATCAATAGTCTATATCGCCCAACCCTAGCATAGTATTTGTGTCATAGGCTGTGCTTATTAAGCCGGTCAGTCAACACACCGCCTTGGTATATGAGACTTTATATATATCTTTGTGTGCGTGTGTGTGCAGCACAAGGGATGGTCATGTGAGGTCCTACCCGTCCATCTCTTTATCTTTAATATTTGGATTGGCAGAGAAGAATCTCAAACATTTTAACTATGATGTTTTCCACCACTGTATCGTTCCTGTGATTGTCTGTGTTGTGATTATAGCCCCCAACATGGAAGCTTCTGAACAGAAACGTTTTATTGTCACAAATGTATTTTTACGCCTGTGTCTCACAACAGGCTAATTTATACTATTGGCTCAGAATAGCCCAATGTTTTGGCCCACCTTCTTTTGGCTCACTTTGTAGTATTCTGTGTGGGTGTGTGGGTGGGTGGGTGTGTTGGCCCTGTTACTGGATCGAAAGCAGAACTTCAGCCGCAGTCTGGTTGTGAGACTCACAGCTCACATTTAAACTTCTTCCTCAAATGAACAAAGAGAGACAGACCTACAATTGAAATAATGGAAACTAATGAAGAGTAAACACTAATAGCTGTGATGTTTCGATAAATATGTTGTATTGTATTTGAGTAGAAAGGAGTTTTATGTATATTTCCTCTGGGTGAGAGAGAGCCTTTATAGGAGAAGATGGATGAGGTAGAAGGGATTGTGCTCTCTTCAAGTGTACTAAGCAGTTAACCAGAAGGGGCAGGGAGGAGAGGAATAATGGACTGAACGGGAGGGGAGGGGGGTGGTCAGTGAGGGAGATTATATGAAAGAACCCTGAATCTTTGAAGTGCATGTCAAATAGTCACTGTCGGACTCGCACTCACTTTCTCTCTCAAATGTATTGTAGCCTGTGCACATACATTTAAATAGTCTTAAAAAAGAAATCGAATTTGAATAATCAGACTAATAACAAAATAATCTTTAAATTGTTGTTATTCACTGTCATCAGTGTGTCTGTTTGTTTACACGACGTATCTACGAGACACTGCTTGGTGCTTTGTCGCCTGGCTGTATCATGCCCCCCCCCCCCCCCCGTACTGTTTGTTCCTCTCTTTTACTCCCTCCCCCCTTCCTCTCGCTCTCCCTCCCTCCTTTGCCTGGCTTGCGTCCTCCTCCTCCTCCTCCTCTCCTAGCCACTGCACCATGTTGCATACAAAGAGCTCAGGGCAGTGAGAGGAGCCCAGTGTGTCACTACTAACATGGGGAGCTAACACGACGCTGCACAAGCCACAGCCTTGATCACAAGCCACCGAAAAAAACGCTAAAGGAAAAAATTTAAGGGGGCTAATTCATTGCGACATCAGGCCAAATCTAAATGCTAATGAGCGGCAGGGAACGGTGCGGTTAAGCTGCGTCGCTACGCTAATCGTCACTTATCAGGCACCGCTAAGCCGTCTGGCAGTCTGCCTAGGATCGGCACGCAGAAACCCACGTACACGCAACATAAACACAGGACCCAGGACGGTGTGTATGCCTTGCTCTGTCATATGCACACTCGCAGCGGTTGCTGTGTAGCATGGAGGCGTTGGGGTACAATGGTTTAAAATGGTGTGCTCTTGTTATTTCATTGCTGTGATCATGCTGGGTTCGTATTTTCCCTGGATGCGCGTTTTGCTGTATGTGCCGCTGCCGGCTTGTGCGTGACTTGTTTATGGAGACCGTTTGAGCCGTGCTATTGTTCAGGCTAGACTGTTCTGTCAAACTAGAATGTCTCTGTGAGAAGGATATCATTAGTGTTTGTTTTAGCTGTCAATCACATGACAGATCGACAATTGTTTGTTGGTGCAAGTACATGCCTGCCTGCAAAGAATGTCTGTCTGTGTGTGTGTGTGTGTGTGTGTGTGTGTGTGTGTTTGTCCTGCTGCACAGTGACAGTTTGGTATTCGTGCCTCGTCGTTGCTCCTCATATCGTGAGTGACATCCCAGACACACCCACATACATACAGACAGACAGACAGACAGACAGCAGACCACACGTGCTGCTCCCGTAATTTTCACTGAGCAGACATCTACTTTCCCGTGGTCGCTCACAGCTCTGGGAAGGTGTATATCTGTGTTTTGTGGCATTTTTAGATGCGTATCAACTCAAGCATACAACATAGATTGCTGTAAGATGGTGATTTCTGATGGTTGTAATTGCTAATGGAGTCGTATGGTTATGATGTGGGTGAAGACGGCCCTGCCTTCATATGTGTATGTGTCTCTGACCTCGTGTTGTCCCTCTCTGCCTATCCCCCCCCCCCCCTCCAGGCTCCAGACGTTATTAGGGCGTTTCGATGAAGCGTTGAACTCGGGCAACATGGCGCTCAGCCCAAGTCACGGTGAGTCTCTTTCCCTCTCGTCCGTCTGATTGGGACCCCGTGTCCCCCGCCCTCTTGCTCTGAGAATACCTGCTTTTCGCTCGGGTGCCGATTGCCCATGAACGTGTGATGTGTGGACACGCGTCCGTGCCGGTGCAGGGCGCCACCTGGCCAAGTGGGACTAACACTGCGCTGAGCCTTGGTGAACGACCGGGGCCTAACAGGATTACACGTTGTGTGAGTGACTGGTATGTATGTGTTGGATGTTTCTGGCATGGTCAAGACATGGCTTTGGACCAGAAAAAGGAGAGGCTCGCTTTTATTTGACATTTCCTTTTTCATTTAATGGGACTTTGCTGTGTGTTTCTATTTCACTCTTCTTTTTTGTGTGTGTGTGTGTTTTAGTGCTGGATCCATGATTGTCACCGTCTCCAAGTATTATCTCATGCACAGATTTCCATGTTGGAAAGTTGGCAAAATTGAAATAACAATGGTTGTATACGAAAAAAGTTTATTTGTAGTTTGTAGTACTTCTTAGTTTTCGTAGCATTATTATAATGAATGTTCTGTATAGATAGATAGATAGATAGATAGATAGATAGATAGATAGATAGATAGATAGATAGATAGAGGATGGGTGTTTTAAACACATGCACGTCATGCCGTTATTACATGTAGGGCAGCCGTGGCTGGTGCTGCAGCCTGTTTACTTGCTTGAGGAAAGGGAGAAGGGGGGGGGGGGGGGGAGGAGTCACTGGGCCAGGGGGTGTACAGTTGCCATGATACTGTGTCCAATAGCACCAGAGGGAATGGTATTAGGAGGCAGAGGGGGTGGGGGATGGTGGCTGTTTAATTTAACTCTCACCTCTCCGGTGTCATCCCGTCCTTCAATTTGTTCACATTACCTGGCATCTGCATTCCGTGTGTAGGGCTTGCAAGTTGAGGCTTTACTACATAACACATTAGCAACATCAGCACTATGTGCATGGCATGTCCTGCTGAAGAAATCATGTGTCCCAAACAAGACCTCTGAAATGTTTTGTAGCTGCCAAATTGTAGATGGTCCCTTTTGAGAGACACTGGGGATTGCCCCAGTGTCTCTCAAAAGGGACCATCTACTGGGATCCACTCATCAAAGGGATCCACTCACCCACTCATCAAAGGGATCCACTCATCCACTGCATGTTTAACGCCTAGTCCATCAACCCAAAACATACGATACAACCCTGACACCCATTATCCGAATGCATCGGCGTGGATTTCACCTGAAAACGAATGTAATTTCCATTCAGTATTGCAGCAACTGTTCTGAGTAAGGCCAGAAACTGTCTTATTAAGCCCAGAGTTTACACAAGTCACTAACAATCATAATACCGGAATGGAAAATCCATATGAAGCTATTCTTTATTGAAATTGCATGCGCTCTTGCTTCACAACAGCCAAACTATGATTGTATGTGTTAGTGTTCCCCTGTGCGGTACGTACCATGAGACAGACCTGTTAAATGAGGTAACAGCACATTGCCCCCACGGCATCAGCATCAGCACCAGCACAGGGAGCACCAGCACCAGCACCGCATCAGCACCACATGTGTTCGATTTTTTTCTGACGGTTGAAAACCAATCGGTTGTGTTATGTGAATAACAAGACACTGGACTATATGGCCAAAAATGATTTCACGATATGTTTCTTTAATATTGATCGATATTGATAATTATCACGGTATATATGTTATAATAATAATGCTCAATTTACAGTTTTAAGAGTATTCTCTAAAGAAACCAGAAGGTTAATTATGGTTTATAATATACAATTATTTATTATCAGAATGAATTGGTGACAAACATTCAACAGAACCAACATGGCTTAACGTTAAACACTGAAGAAATAAAATAATACAATAATGTAAACAACTGCTGTGATTGCCATCACATCAAATGCCTTGTTTAAAACATTTTAGAGGTAGTATACTGAACATTGATTAAATAATATAATAAATATGTAAACAACTGCTAGAGAGAGTAGAGCTGAGGGAAATATATTCTCATCCAGGCAGCGCATACTTAGCATCCATGACACTCATTAGCTTCTTGAAGCCCTGGATTTCAACCGTGCTTGTGGCCATAATATCTTTAGCGATGCAGTATGTAATTGCGCTGGTTATTTCTTTGTATCGCTTCGATTTCCTGTCTTTTGGGGTAATGGCAACAAAACAAAAGCAGACCCATTTGTTGGTTGTCGAACTTCGGAAGTTTGCCTGGCAGCAGGGCTGGGCGGTTGGCTACTGCTTGGGGGGGGGGGGGCGGGGGGGGGGGGGGGGGGCTGGCGCTAGCATGGCAGCGCAAACGCCAGCTTTCGGAGGGCTCTGGGGGGGGGCGGTACCTTTTTGAGAGGGTGGAAGAGGTTGGTGGTGTTTCCCGTTGCGCTGAGGACTGGCCGCCGACATGTGTTGCACCCGATGCTAGTCTGTGCTTGGTCAGACGTCAGGTAGCAGAAGAAGCGGTATGACCTTTCTACGGTACATGTTCTTCGTCTTTGGCGACCGTTTCCTCGCACTCTGTTTCGCCCCCGCTCATTTCCTTCCGCGTACGACACAGGTGGTCGTCGTGAGTGGTTGTGAGTGGGAGGAGCCGGAAACGTGTGTCAAGTAGGCGCGGTCCGGGACACTTATTTGGCCCACAAAATGACCTGCACTGCCCTCTGAGTACTGGGATTTCCATATAGGATTTCCATAGGATGTCGCTCCGTTTGTTTGTGGGGGCGCTGCGTGCATTTACGTCATCACGCGCAGACTTAGGCCGTTGTATTCTGCATGAATTTGTTGCACGGACTCAGGGCGCAGCACAGAGTCAGTGGTTGAGGCTGGTAAATGTATATCGAAAATGTATTTAAAAAACATATCGCTGTTATCGCAGCAGGTTTTATCACGATAGATATTAATATTGATTTATGGACCAGCCCTACACTGGATTAGCATTATTTTACCCCAGTTATCCCACCTCGACAGCTGGTTACAAACCTGATAGGACACAAGACGTTGGTAGGACATATAACCATTTGGATCTCCATATCATAATGTCATTGTTGTAATATCTTAGTTATTGTGATATATATATATAGGCAAGTATAATGTGTGTTATTGAAATGTATTGGTTGTTGCAATGTCTTGGTTACTGTTATATCTCCAGTGTTGCCTTTTGTGAATTACAGTTGAGATCTTAGTTTCTGAGATTGTACAGACTTCAACCTTTTGAAGGGGAATAACAAAGTCACCCCATCAGCTGCAACACCAACAAACACAGCACTCTATTCTTCCACTCTCACCCCACACCATCCGTTCAGGCTCACTGTTGGCATTGGGTTTTGGGGCAGCTGTTGGTGTGACAGAGAGAGAGAGAGAGAGGGAGAGAAAGTGGTAATGGGGTTCAGAGAGAGGGAGGGATAGGACGAGAGAGCAAGTGAAAGGGAGAGAGCCGGGGAGGAAGCTGAAAGAGGTCTTCGCAGTAGCCAGGTCAGGGAGCTGTGCCTGTCACTGCCTTGCTCTGATTCAGCGTGACAGACACACACACACACACACACACACACACACACACACACACACACACACACACACACACACACACACACACACACACACACACACACACACACACACACACACACACACACACACACACACACACACACACAGAGACAGCGATTCAGAGAGGCAGAGCCAAGGGAACAGGGCAAGAGCGCAGAGGGGAAATAGAGACACAGAGCACGCAGAGGTTCAACCCCATAACACGCTGTTACCATGGCGGTGGGAGACGACGACGATGGTGAGTTTGGTGTGTGTGTGTGTTTGTGTGTTTAATGTGTCAAATGTATGTGGATCCTGGCACCCAGACAAAATACTTGTCCGCATATGGTGAATGAAATCAGCTTTGTGTCTCTGGCACTCACCCTGAGTGGTCTCACAGATCCTGTGTGTGTGTGTGTGTGTGTGTGTGTGTGTGTGGGGGGGGGGGGTTGTTGTTGTTGTTGTTGTTGTGGTTAATTTAAACAGGCATCATGGTACTCAGACGTGGCTTCCCTTCTGCTTTAATGATAACTTTTTGCAGGATATTATTGATTGAATTCGGTCGTTTTGTCCCTGCACATCTTTCTAACAGAAAGCTCGAAGGTTCAACACCCGGCATTGTTGGTAACTGGAAAGTGCTCAGGCGAACCCCCTTTTTAATGTATTGTGAATATTTATCAAACTATTCTTTTGTCCTGTCTTCTGGCTGTCTGCCCCCTATCCCTCCCTCTCCTGCTGACCCCCTGGGACCCGCCAGCCAGCCAGGCAGAGCGGGAGCAGGGCAGGGTCCTGCTATTTCCCTCTGCAACCTTCTGAGCTTGTGGGTTTAGACTTACTGCGGTTGCATGAATGCTGGGACCTAAAAGTGGGGTCACTGGCAAACGACAGCTTATTTTTTATTTTAGATCATTACTTCAGTCCGAAGGGGTGCATGGTATGCATTTCAATATCCTAGTGGCGTTCTTTTTTGCAAGGTAATACAGTCGTGAGGGAGCTAGTGATGCAGCCCTTCTGTGTCAATGTCTAGTTTTGATGTGCCATGACACTGGCAACATCGTATATTTATATAAAATGACGTTTTCATGTTATGGGTATATGTCTGTTGATCAATTCTGTAAAATTTCTTCCCTTTTTGAGTGAACCAGAAAGTGGGACAAAATATGGGCCAAACTGCATTGAACTGCTTTAATTACTAAAGGCAGCCGTCCACATACAGACATTGCAGCTCCACTAATCACAGTATTCATTTGATGTTTGGAAAGTGACGGTAATGTCGATCGTTCTTTATTTATCTCACTTGACGGAGTTTGAAACCGTTTAATTGTTTGAATCCCTGTTACACCCTCGGAAATGTGCGCTCGCAATTTCTATAGTATACCAAAAATAGTTATTATTATAGTGTAGACACGGAACCATTAGCAACAGCAACGTGTACTGGAATGCACTGTCAGAAAACAAACACGCAGGCGTTCTGCTCCAGTGCTCCTCCGTCTCTGCAAAGGAAAAGCATGACCCCGTTTTCATGTGAGCCTGTTGCCATGGCAAAGCGTCAATTTGAATGTTATGGTTAATCCCCTCTGGGGACTTTTGGATTGGAGCTCATAGTTGGTGTGTGTGTGTGTATTTTAAAGTAACGCCCCCTCGTTCTCACCTCTCATCATGCTAGGAAGTGTGTTACCCCACAGCATCCCCAGATCTGCTGGTGTAGAATCTCTGTTTCACATGCCTGGTTACAATGCATGCTTACCAATGGACCGAGCCAAATCATCAGTTGTTTACTTGTTTACCCATGGATCTGTATTAACATGTATTTTTTAAAGGGTATATGTAAAAATAAAATTGTAACGAGTTATTTAGAAATGTTACCAGATTTTTCAGAGGCCATCCAGGTTTTTTTTCCCAGATGAGTTACCTGATCAATTCAAAGATGCCTTTATTTTTTTCTTGGACTCATAGCCATGTGACCCACTCTACCAACGCTGTTATTATTATGATACTTTTTGTTTTTGGTCTTAGCCTGGGTGCTTGGCTCTCATTTCTGGCAACACACCGAGCATGCATGACACAGACACGTGGACCTTGGTGAGAATGGGAAACTTGGCCCGCAATTGCAGTTTTAAAGCTCATTTACAAGCTCTCGCTTCCCTCCCATAGATCGATCCACGATCTCATGCACACACACACACACACACACACACACACACACACTCACACTCACACTCACACTCACACACACACCCACGCTGTCCTGTTTACCTGATATGATGACCTTTTACTTGTTCAAGACAGATTCAATAAATACGCTTAGTAGTGTCAACACAAATTTACCTGTAGGCGTAAATGCACAATTTAATTACTAGTCTAAATGGCTTTTTATTCATTGGAACACACACACACACACACACACCCCTTCCTTTCTGCAAGAGCTCAATGTAGGCTGGCTTTTTTTGTTTGGCATAGGAAGGGTTGCCCCCTAGCGGTCTGAGTGAGTGAAATTATTGAGTGATGAGGATTGGATTTGACCTCTCTTGTACCCTGAATGGAAGTGTGAGTGGAATCTATTTGTCCTTTGTCAGTACTGGAAATAATTGTAGCATTATTCCAATGTGGATTAGTATTTCTCACTAAACATAAGCCAAGATGCCAAGTAGTGCATGTGATGTGGTTTGGTTCCAAATCCCTTCTCTCGGCTCTATTACGCCACCGACTCCTCAAACTACCCGTGGATGGCATGTCTGGCAGGGGTTTCCATGACAACGCAGCTTGGTGCACCGCACCGTGAAACGCAGTTTGGTTCAGCATGATGAAACGTGTGTGTGTGTGTGTGTGTGTGTGTGTGTGTGTGTGTGTGTGTGTGTGTGTGTGTGTGTGTGTGTGTGTGTGTGTGTGTGTGTGTGTGTGTGTGTGTGTGTGTGTGTGTGTGTGTGTGTGTGTGTGTGTGTGTGTGGTGTGCGTGCGCGCTTGATAATGACAGTGTTGGGAGGTATGTTTACCTTGTATCACCTTCACCATCACCTTCATTCCCAAAATAAGTTTGGGAATGGGCAATAAGCACAAATCCTGCTGCTGGATTGAATTAAAGTGACCTGTATGTTTTTTCCTGCTGCTCTATTCCCTGTTCTAAAACTGGCCTGTGCATGTCACCATGGCAACAGCATGCGAGCAGTATGCTCACAATGAGTGATCTCCTCTCCTGCCGCCCACCCATGACTTTCTCTCTGTCTCTGTCTCCCTGTCTCTCTACCTCTCTATTATTATTTTTTACAAATGTATTCTGTTTGTATGTACAGAAATCAGCACAGCAGATCTCTAACTCTCTGTTATTGACCATCTCTCAGTCACTGTGTCTGTGTCGGTCACTCTCTCTTTCTCTCTACTTCTGTCTCTGTATACATCTCTCTCCCTCCCTATATTGTCCTTCATCCAGAGACATTGTCTCTCGTGGGGTCTGATGAAATGGCAGCAGGAAATTGTGCTATACTGCTAGTTCATTCTTACACTGCAAATGATGGCTGATTATCACTAAATAGTTAATAGTTAGCAATTGCCAGCAGCTAATCTCGGCATCCAATAGATGCTGACAGTTTTAATAGAATCATTAATGTGATGCTTTTTGTCATCTAAAATGAATAAACTTAATGATATTGTCATCATCTAGAGTGATATGTTAGGGTGAAACTATTTAGCATATATGCATATGTATATCTCTATCTCTATATATATATATATATATATATATATATATATCTATATATATATATATATCTCTATCTATATATATCTCTATCTATATATATATATATATATATATATATATATATATCCATCCCATTGGAATATGTCTGAAAGGGTCTCTGGCTGTGAATGTAAGGGTTTGATGTTCTCTACAGCCGATCAGTATATTTGCTGGCCCACATAGTAGTACCTTGTTATGCAAGCTTTCTAGAGGTTTTAAGATGTTGCCAAATTCGTGCATAGCAGCCAACATTAGCTTGAACCGTGGTTGTGACTAACCATATTTAGACTCCATTCTGCAGAGTGTTAACTGTATTTAAATTGACTGCAGCTCGCAGACGGCTAACTGTATTTAAAGCTGTATCCCAGCTTGCATGCGGATTGGTCAATATGGATCCTCTAAAGGTGTGGCACAGGCTTGAGATCTGGCACCAACACCAACATCACTGCTAATGCTTTTATTCAACATGATTCAGGCTTTCTTTATGATGCAGATGATGTGTAAAAGTGTCTGTGTGAGAGAGAGGAGGGGAGAAGGTCTCAGCTGGTGGGGTGTGGCTTTTACCCCCCGACCTAACCACCCACCCACCCACACGCACACCTTCCTCCCTATCTGCCTTTGTTTTGTTCTGTGTGTGTGTATGTCCAGACAATTAGCAGTAATTCTAGGGTTCAGGCGGTACCATGGAGGGTTGCTGCTGCTCTTGGCTATGTGTTGTGTGGTTTCAATAGTAATGAACTGGGCAGGTTCAGCAAGACGACTGGTTAATATTCCACTGGTGTCGCTCTTCCCTCTTTCACTCCCTCTTTCATTCTAACAGAGTGTTTGTCGCGCATACACACAGAGACACACGCATACAGCCTCCGCACTGGCTGCTTCACCATGATGTCATCTCGCCAGTGATTGGCTGCGAAGCTGCGGAGGAGGAGGAGGAGGAGGAGCGATTTTTAGGGTGTGAGAGAGAAGGAGGGAGAGGGAGAGAAATGGAAAATGCCGGCAGTAGTATAGCGGTTCTGCTTCCGAGACCATAGCGTTAGGTGTGCATGTAGCATCCTCCCCAGCTGTTTGCGTGTGTGTGTGTGTGTGTGTGTGTGTGTGTGTGTATGTGTGTGTGTGTGTGTGTGTGTGTGAGAGAGGAACACTGGTGTGCATGTCTCTTTGCGTTGAGGTCCACTTTGGGGCAGAAGTAGTTTGGGGTAAGGAGTGGGCAACCCACCACCACAACACCTTCCAGGAGATATGAGGCGTCTCATCTGTCAACGTATCTGTGACCGTGAGTCCACAGAGGGAACATGTCCTTTGGATGGACTACTGGCATTATTATGATTTATTTTTTACATCCTCTATTTTTAGACCTGTGACGCTGCCTAGCATCTAGCTGGTCATCGTAGGGTGGTTACCGTTCCTGGTGGAGCCCTGTGTGCAATGTCAGGCAGCCTCATATGCATGCATGTGCATTTCGATGCGGTCATTGATTTATTTTTGAGTGTGTGTGTGCAGTTTAGTTGCTAATAAGTCAAGGTGTGGGGTGGTGGCGGCTTTGGCGCATTTCTCCATGCTGAGCAATAGGAGTGCGACGGCATTGCTATGCTAGCATTTTGATCTTCAGTCTCTGGGGTCTGGCTGTATCTGTGTGTGTGAGAGTGAGTGAGTGAATATCTGTGTGTGTGTGTGTGTGTGTGTGTGTGTGTGTGTGTGTGTGTGTGTGTGTGTGTGTGTGTTAGTGTGCGTCTTTCACATGGGTTAAGCGATGAAAAGTAAATGTTAGAGATGAATAACATATCAGTGCTGGCTTATATTGATTAATGCTAGCAATCAGATGATTCATGCTAGCTATCACACCTGAATGATCATTTTCTTATTGATTTTGTGTGTGTGTGTTACTCAGTCCCAGTCCGTGGCTATTTATGCTGCAGCATTGCAAAAGTACTTTCCAAAGCGAGGCCTGTTTGTGTGTTTGGTTGTTTGTGGGTAATTAGTATTGATTTTACGGATTGCTGACCAAGCTCTGAACCTTACATCTTGACTTTATTATGTCCTTGTCTCTGTGGAGATTAAATAAGAAAATGTACAGGTCATAAAGTAACAAACAAGACTAAATCCAAGCCTTTAGTTACGCTTTAATCGAAAAAGATGCTACAATCAATTATTCTTTCTTTATATTAAATGTTTTCCTTATGTCAACATATGTTCATTTATGATCAGTCTTCAGCCATAATTCGACAAGATATATAGGATCTGCACGTTTCTTCCTTGCAGTTGGAAATACTTTTTAACCTTTACTGTCCATTATACCAATTTGAATACTTACCCATTTTCTTTCTCTCTCTTCCTGTCTCTGCATGCCCATGTCTCTGTCTCAGACCGGAGTTTTGAGGATGACGACAGTGTGGACGGGAACCGGTCGTCCTCGGCCCAGGCTGCCTTCAAGGTCCCCAAAGTACCCAAGAAGCCTGCAGAGTCTGCAGCCGCCCGCCGGCCCAGCGCCACCGGCTCCAAGCTGGGTATGTCCTCTCACAGTCACACACACAATCCATTTATTTACTCTGGATGTAGTCTGGAATCCAGCCGTCCTACATAGTTTACTGCAGAACTTCGGGGGGGGGGGGGGGGGGGGGGGGGAGGTGCCTGGGTAGGGGGGGCCCTGGGTAGGGGGGCCCTGGGTAGGGGGGCCCTGGGTAGGGGGGACCTGGGTAGGGGGGCCCTGGGTAGGGGGGACCTGGGTAGGGGGGCCCTGGGTAGGGGGGACCTGGGTAGGGGGGCCCTGGGTAGGGGGGACCTGGGTAGGGAACATGGAACTGCAAGGGACCGAGTTACGACTGTGTTGTTATGGAGCTATTCTAACCAAAGAATACTCGTTTGCGTGAGTGGATGAAGCTTTCAGAAGGGGACTTTATTTAGTGTATTTCTACAGTGGCCAGTTTACACTGTGTTGATTTGAAACCTTTACAGACACTTTTTCCTCCAGTTGACCAGTGCTGGCCGACTTTGTGTTCACCAATTACACACTTACGGACCCCTGCTTCCAGCAACATGATTGTTCGTAAAAAGATTGCAAGGTGTGACCAATTCACCCTGATTTGAGCTTGTATGCCATCAGACTTTAGATCAGACTTAAGATATTAATATATAGTCTGATTTGTGAGATTACACTTGATGTGACATCAGAGATATAACAAATAACTATTTAAAATAAAGCCAAATTAAATGGTCAATGTTTTGACTTTATTACAATGGTTTTACAGCTAGAGGTCCTATAGCTCTAACAATAGGTTGACTGCAGGTGCCAGTAGGCACCATGGATGATGCCATTGCCCCTTACAAAGTTACCCATCCATGGCTTTGAAAATGGGTATCAGGTAAATCACAGCACACTTGCATAGGTAAAGCTTATTGCATTTGTAAGAAGATGGTTACCCGACTAATCATAGTTTACATGCTTTAGCTTAATGTTTAGGAGCTTCAGTTTGACTTTTGAATGGTTCTACTTTTTCAAACTTCTTTCTGAAACACACACAGGAATCAATCACCAAATGGGTTAGGTGAATGCAACGCTTTTGCAATTTTCAATTCTTAGCGCACTTAAAATACTTCATACTGGACTGAAAGGTATATGAATTACTAGACAACTCTTGCCAGATATGCCCATTTGGTGTAATCAAGCAGGGCTTATTAGAATCTGCCTTCTGTGCAGAATAAGCCTCTGCATTCATTTTAGGCAATAACAATGGTTGTCACACATTTCCATATTTACTTAATTCACAGCATAATAGACTAAATGGTCTTGCTTTATGTCAGGAATCCTCAATGACTGTTCACCAAATGCACATTGTTCTGTAAGATGGCGGCTATTCCTTTTAGTGAAAATGATGTCCCACATGCCATCAATTTGAATAGAAATAGAAACCATTGATAATGTAGCATAATCTATGGCACACACACTAGATCAGTGCTGCTGGACCTGACCTGGTTGTTAGAATACACTTTCTCAATGCAAATCCATAGTCTTGCTTTTGCTATATTTGTACCAACATCTCTCTCACTCACTCACTCTCTCTCTCTCTCGCTCTCGCCCTCGCTCTCTCTCTCTCTCTCTGCATCTCCTTTCTTTTTTTTTGCCTCTGTCACGATAAATGTGTTTCCACAATCCCACGGTCGATCCGAGGCTTGTTGTTTGGACGTATCAGTGCCTGCGATAGGTTGTCAGGGGGAAACACACACGGTTTAAAATACACTACTTACATGTCCCCTGAACAAGCAGTCTTCAAGAGATGTGAGACACGTTTGCCAGGGGATCTAGGACCCTGACATCTGGTCAGTCGGCTACACAAACTCAGCCAGTGGAATCGCTCAACAGGATTTCAGCCTCAGGAAATCTCGTTAGCCAACCTTTTTGAGAAGGGCACTTTTCCTCAGGCCCTCCCCCACCATGATCTGGCTAAAGGAAATTAGACTTGTCACTGTTTGGTGTAGCAGTCATAGTCTACTTCCATCTTTTCTCATTTATTATGTGCTGTATAAACAGAGTCAGCAGAATTTTTTTTATTTCCTGAGTATAGCCACGATGAGAGAGAAATTTCACCGTAAACTGCAGAGTGATGGCTGCAAAGCTTAGCATATATTAGTTTAGCTTGGTTTTGTTTTAGCTTATCCTATTTTAACTACTGATATTTTATGGGAAGCAAACTTATTTTAAACCCGGATCAACAGTGGTATTTGATTCGTTTCGTTTTTCAGTTCGCTTTCCCATTTAATTTAAACATTGCATCTTTTTAAAATGATTCTTTTTCATTGATGCTTGGCCAACCAACCCATCTGTGCCCAGTTTCAAGCAGTGATAAGCATTTCGGTGACAGATCCCTCCCACACATTCTGCCAGTCCCTGCTGCCGCCGCCCACCCACCCACGCACTCAGATGCAGAGAGAGAGAGTGAATATGCTGTCGTCATTCCAAAGCAAAAACAATAATGCAGAAAACAAAGACATGGTCAGAGCTTAGAGCTAAGCTTAGTGGTCAACAAAGCCTTGTTGTAATGTTTGGTTTCAACAGAACCAACGGAGGCTGACCTGGCATTTGTTTGCTGTTAGATATTTTGTCCCAGGCCCTCAAAAGAATGACTGTGTCATGTGTTGGTATAAACCCGCCACGTCATAATATAGAGGTCAGAGCGTGAGAAGAGCTCTGCAGCGGCCATGTTGTATTCGGTGTGACAACCTTTTGTAGCATTGTGCCGTTCTTCACTCCTTCTCTTCCAGGACTGCCCTGTTTTTATTTTTTACAATCCACTACTCTGACTGCGGTCACACATATACGCACAGTCGGTTTCATCCCCTCTTCTGTTCTGCACTCCCTAGCACACACAAACTCCCTAGCACACACAAACTCCCTTCCACACGCACACCCCTCCCCACAGTGGGTCTGGTTGTTCTAGAAAGCCCTTAGTCCCCAGAGAGCCTTGTCTGAGCAGCCATTACAGGCAGGAAGTCCACATCTGTGTGTGCTGTGGCCATTCCAAACTGAATTAGACAAACCCATGCAGACGTCTATAACTGCTTGTTTTGTGGGCAGCTTGTATACACGGGTGCATATGTTAACTCATCATTAACTCTCATCAACTCTGTTGTGCATTTCCAGTGTCCAAGGAAGGAGGAGCCGGGGGCATTGACGAGGAGGACTTCATCAAGGCATTTACAGATGTCCCCCCAGTGCAGGTAACGCACGCACACACACCCTTTCTTGTATGGAGAATATAGTTTAGTTTAAGTGACTAAACTACTTTTATACATCTGAGGAAGTCACCTGCTCGGCTCAACTTAATGCTAATACTCTTAATTAAATTTTAATTACTAGCGGCATTAAAGGGTTCTGATAGTCTTGCATTTAATTTGAGTCACCCTGGGCAGTCGCTACCTATGGCGTTAGTAAACTGATTGCAGATGGTGATATGTAGTCCAGGACATCTAAGGACTCTCGCGCTTTTATTTTGGAACATTGCCACACCTGTTCCTCACTTCCTCCCTCTCCTCTGCAGATCTACTCGGCCAGGGACCTGGAGGACAACCTGAACAAGATCCGCGAGATCTGCTCCGACGACAAACACGACTGGGACCAGAGGGCTGCTGCTGTCAGTACACACACAGACACATACACACTCACACACACCCCAACCCCCAGCACATCCCCATGCACTCACACACGCCCCAACCCCCAGCACATCCCCATGCACTCACACACGCCCCAACCCCCAGCACATCCCCATGCACTCACACACTCAACTAACTTCATTCATACTGTTTTTAAAATGATATAATTCTCGTGGAATAATCCAGTTTGAGCCAGTCCCACATGAAACCGATATCACTCGACTGTGAATTCTTATTGCATCAGAATTAATGTGAAGGTAACGTTCTTTAATGATCTCCCTCTCTCTTCGTTGATTGGTTCCCTGGTCCTGTCCGTCAACCCACGCAGATGAAGAAGGTCCGCTCATTGCTGGTGGCCGGCGCGGCCGACTATGACTGCTTCTACCAGCACCTGCGTCTGCTGGACGGAGCCTTCAAGCTGTCCGCTAAAGACCTGCGCTCACAGGTGGTGCGCGAGGCCTGCATCACCGTGGCGTGAGTACACACACACACACACGCACACACGCACGCACGCACGCACGCACGCACACACACACACACACACACACACACACACACACACACACACACACAGGTCTTTAGATTAAAATCGTTGAGGTTCAAATCTGGCTGGACTGGGCATTTCATATTCTATCGCCTCATATTAGCTCGACCAATCACATGGCTGGACGCATGGTGCGTAATTAGCAAACAAAACCCACAGAAAGGTGTCTTTTAAAGGCTTCAAATCGACACAGTGTAATCTGGCCACTGTAGAAATACACTGATTAAAGTCCCCTTCTGAAACCTTCATCCACTCATGCGAGAGACTTTTGTCCCTCACAATATCTCCGCAACGAAACAGGAAACAAGGCGTGAATCTGCCCCTTGCAGTTTCTCTTTTCCAGGCTCTGTGCCGTCTCCCCCAACAAGTTCTGCCATAACATAAGGCTGCTGGATCATAGATTAGTTGTCACCTAACTGCCCCCTCCCTCTTGATGTCCTTTTAGATGCGTTATTCAGTGGGTGGCTGCTGAGACAGAATCTAACAAAAGTAGTGAACTAGGAGAAATGTACATGTGCTGTACATCGGAATGTAGAAACATTGAACGTTTTCAAGATATCGCCGGGGACAAAAGCATTGTTGGCGCCCACATATGTGTTCCCAGATGCCATGTCGTGACTCATCTTTTTGTGTGTGCGCAGCAACTTGTCGATGGTGCTGGGGAACAAGTTTGACCACGGCGCGGAGGCCATAGTGCCCATCCTTTTCAACCTCATCCCCAACTGTGCCAAAGTCATGGCCACCTCCGGGGTGTCCGCCATTCGCTTCATCATACGCGTGAGACACACACACACACGTGCACGCGCAATGTCTCTCGCTCTCTCTCTCTCTCTCTCTCTCGTTCTCTCGTTCATAAGCATTTGATTTCAGAGTAAGTCCATAAACCTATAATTACCAAATATCTTATGTCTCAAATGTGACTGGAAAAGCAGAACGTAACAGCTTTTGATATTATCATAGCCATTGACTGTGTCCAAAGATATACATCTGACCTCTCTCTCTGACTCTGTCTCTCTGCCTCGCTCTGTCTTTTTTTTCTCTCTCTGACTCTCTGTCTCCGTCTCTCTACCTCGCTTTGTCTTTTTTTCTCTCTCTCTCTCTGACTCTCTGTCTCCGTCTCTCTGCCTCGCTCTGTCTTTTTTTCTCTCTCTCTCTCTGACTCTCTGTCTCCGTCTCTCTCTCTCTCTGCAGCACACTCACGTTCCCAGACTGATACCCCTCATCACTAGTAACTGCACTTGCAAGTCTGTGGCAGTCAGAAGGTAAGAAAGTCAACCAATGATGATGATGATGATGATGATGATGATGATGAAGATGATGAGATGTGTGACGCGTGATTGATACGTTGACTGTGTTTTTCAGGCGCTGCTTTGACTTCCTGGACCTGCTGCTACAGGAGTGGCAGACCCACTCTCTGGAGAGGTGAGTCCAGTTCCCAAGATACAGTCTCGTATACACAACGTTCCAATCATTTTATAATTGCAGAACATTGTTTTATTTATTTTTATTTCTAGGACTTTTAAAGTTGTCTTATTTCTTCTTCATCCCGTCCAGACACACAGCAGTTCTCGTCGACAGCATCAAGAAGGGACTCGGAGACGCTGACTCTGAGGCCAGAGTCGAAGCTCGCAAGTAAGACGCACACTCATCAGCCCTCTCTTTCCCACACAGACAGTCGCACACTCAACACATCAACATGAAAATATGTGCAGCCGAATTAGCACTATGTGAAACTCCAGACCTATGTCTCACTCTCTCTGTTTTCCCTCTTCTCCATCTCATGCTCTGTCTCCCTTTCTCTACTGTCCTCCTCCTCTCCTGCTCACACTCTCGCTCTCCCCCTCATCTATCTCTCCCCTTCCCTCTCTGTGTCCCTCTCCCTCCCTGTTCTCCTCCCTAGGGCCTACTGGGGTCTGAGGAACCACTTCCCGTCTGAGACTGACGCTCTGTACAACTCTCTGGAGCCGTCGTACCAGCGCACCCTGCAGTCCTGCCTGCGCAGCTCCGGCAGCGTGGCCTCCCTGCCCCAGAGTGACCGCTCCTCCTCCTCCTCCCAGGAGAGCCTCAAGTAACGTCCACGCGTCGCCCGGACGCCCTCGTCGCATCGGCATCCTATCAGCCAAACAACAGAAACAAGCTCACCGACACATAGGCATTAATGCAACGGGAACATCTGTAACAACGTCTGGGAAACATCATCATCTCAGCGAAACATCAGCAACAACCTCACCGCAATATCACCGAAACATCGAAAACATTGTCAATAGGTCACAGTAATGTCACCAACAGCCTCACCAAAATATTGCCATTATACCACCGAAACATCAGAAATATTGTCAATAGGGCACAGAGATATCGCCAACAACCTCACCAAAACGTTGTCAGTATCATGTATTTGGGTTTGAGCTTATCTCTCTCCGTTTTAAAACACTTTCCATGTACCAGATGGCCCACGTCATGTCAGGAGGAGTACACAAGAGTATACGGAAGTTGTTAAAACGGTTAAAAGGTTAGGAATTCCCACCGTTAGTCTAAATCAAGAGACATAAAGTGACAGGGACTTCCTGTGTGTTTTTGTCCGAGAAGTATGTAACTTAACGTAACTATGATATTCTGAACAATTGCTGTTTTCCTTGGGGTCCTTTATACCGTCCAAATACCGTTGGGAAATGGCCGCTTTTAGCAGGCTCTCTGGGGTATATTTGTCACATAGACGCTGTGTAATATATTACTTAGACAGCGGTCTCTCTGGTGTGTATTTGCATAATATATTACTGTAGTTTGTGGTGGAGTCTGAGGCCAAGGGCATCAGGAACGATACTGTTGTGCCGTTTCTGTTCTGACCTACTTTTATCTCCTCTCAGTCGCCCTCTAACCTCCAAATGGTCAGCTGCCCCAGGGAGAGGTGAGTCACACGCACACACTCACACCGTCCCTCTCAGTTCTAAAACCAAGCGCATACTCGCACATATACATATACAAGCTAATATGCTCTCACACACACACTGATACATTTATCAGGCGCACACACACACACACACACACACACCCCAGTCTTCCATGCAGACCTCCATCTCCCCCCTGCAAACTCGTTCACATCTGCCCGTGTCCAGTCTTGTATAGTGAAGTCTACACATTGTTATGATTTTTATATGCATTTTCCATCCACGTTGTTGTACACACATACCATTATGCGTGTCCCTGTATATGGATGTAGGTATATCCGTGTTTTTGTACGTGTCTATGCGTAGTTCTTGCATGCGTTTGTGATGTGTATATCCCCCCCCCCCCTACCCACCCAACCCCTCCTCCACTCCCTCCTGCTCCCCCTCCTCCCCCCCATCAGTCCCTGCGGGGTCAAAGCCTGGCCTGTCGCCGGCCTCCCTGCAGCGTTCCCGTAGCGACGTGGATGTGAACGCGGCCGCGGTCGCTAAGCACCGGAGCGTGGGCCAGGCCCGGGCGGCGGGCAGACTGGCCCCCGGCTCCTATTCATCACTGGGTAAGGGGACCCTGTCAGTCACCGCCGAGACAGCCAATCAGATCGCGCGGGAGCGGGCTGTCTTTTGGCCGATTTGTCAATAGGGTCACTCCATCAGCAGGATAAATGGAAAGGGGCTTCTCTGAAGTGCCCTTAGAAGGCAGAGTGGTGGTGGTGGTGGTGGTGGTGGTGGGTGGGGGGGTCGGAGAGGTGCGCTCGAGGCTGGCGTGTGATCAGGAACCTTGAGATGGACCGAACGCAGCAGCAGCACTGCAGTCGTCGCTGATGGGTTTCCACGTCCTTGAAACGGAGCTTGGATTAGCACTGTCCCCCACCCTTCCTGCCCCACCTCTTTCTATCTCCTCCTCTCCCCTCTCCTCTTTCGCTATACCCTCCCCCCTTTGTTCCTTCTCTCCTCTTCTACTTCACCCTCTCCCTTCCTCCCCTTTCCCCTCTGCTCTTTCACCAAACCCTCCCCTCTCGTCCGCTCCTTCTCCTCTCCTCTCTCCTCCCCTCTCCTCTTTCACTACTTCCTCCCAATGTATCTTCCCCCCTTTTCTGTTCCACTCCTCCCTCGCTCTTCTCCTCTTTCGCTTCACCTGCTCTTTCCTCCTGTCGCCCAAACCCCTCCCTTCCTCCCCTGCTCTCCTTCTCCTCCCTCCTCCTACTCTGTTTCTCTCCTCTGTGCTGCGCCCTTGACGTTCTCCTTGTTTTTTGGTGCCTGTAAGTGTATCACTCCCATGCTTTCTGTTGTTGTGTTGGATGTTCTCTGTGTGCATGTGTGTTTTATGCACTACGATTGTGTGTGTGGGACTGTCGTGACTGTGTGTCTGACGGGTGTGGCCACTGCACCTGCATGCTTCACCTTAGGACGCCAACAAGGTTATGTAACTAACACACACACACTGTGCTCTTCTCCTCTGCCCTCCTCTTCCCTATTCCTTTCCTCTATATCCTTCCTTTGGGTTCTGTTTTCCTTCCCCCTTTTTTTCTTTTTCTTTTGTTTTTTCCGGACGTCCTTTGTTTCTTTTCTACCTTTTTTTTTCTTTCCTTGCACTGTTTTTTGTTCCATGGTTATTTTCTTTCTCTATCATTTTCGACCTCTCTCGCCATTCTCTCTCCCTCTCTCTGCCACTTAAGATGATGCCTCTGATAAACCGGATGGTAAGATCATCTCACTCTTTCAGACCCCCACCCTCTCAGTCACCCACAATGCTTAGCCTTTTCTTTTGTAATCCCCCCCCCTCTCCTTTTTTACTCCTCCCCTTCATCCCTCCACTCCAATCCATGTTAACCAGTCATTTTGATCTAGTGCCACAGCGCCCCCTGGTGTTCATCAATCACCCCTTCTGTATTTTATAGCTCAGCCTAACCTATCGCTTTGACATTTACTAAACAATTATTGTTTAAACTACATCACGGTTAGACTTAATAAGACTAAAGCAAATAACTCTTGGTTGATCTGTCTGCAAGCTTCAGAACAGCTCACCTTTACTGTGATAAGCACTGGTGTAGTTCTTAGATAAAGGTCAGGGGTGTGTGTTGTACATGAATAGGAATTTTGGGGCTCATACAACCTTTTGTTTCTGTATGTGCCTGTAGGGACCAGACCAGATAATGGTAAGGTGGTCATAGGTAGGGGTGTGTTCGTGTGTGTGTGTGTGTGTGTGTGTATAGTCTTGATGCAACTGCTAATGCAACATTAGCAGTATCAGCTTGTGTAGCCCTTAGTGCTCTTGTGCTTCTCCCTTGGCTGTAGATCTAATCTGAGAGGTATCAGCCCATAGGCAATGTGATCTAGATAACTGACTGATATGTTATGATTGTTATGCTTTGTTAGAGATAGCTCTAGCTAGCTGTAAATAGCTACTGGAACAGTTTCATTAGCTATTTACAGGTGACCCATGTTTGTTATCTGTGCCCTTAGTTATCATGTCTCACGGAGTGGAAAATCAGCCCTAAGTGGTAAAACAATGAGTCATGTGATTTGGATCTGGCTCCTACCTCTAGGAGTACAAGCAAGTTATTAACATTCCTACCTCCTAAGGTCGCTCATAACTCTGAGCAGAGTTGGGAGGGGCCAATTAAATAAATTCACTTTTGGGGTTCTTTTGAGAAACTTGATAACTAACGGCCCGGGTCGTCGTGGTCCGTTATGCCAACAATTGTGCTGATGGTTTTAGTGGTGGCTTGGCTGCAGATATTGATTTATGTGTAGATATATAGCCAATTATAGCTGCTTACCTTTCAGTACACACACATATATAAAAATATTTTTATATATTTTAGTTGAGATAAATGAATGTGAAGACCATGCTGGCTAAAGACCGTGTGTGTGTGTGTGTGTGTGTGTGTGTGTGTGTGTGTGTGTGTGTGTGTGTGTGTGTGTGTGTGTGTGTGTGTGTGTGTGTGTGTGTGTGTGTGTGTGTGTGTGTGTGTGTGTGTGTGTGTGTGTGTGTGTGTGTGTGTGGCCCCCGTAGGGCGCTTGAGGACCAAGCAGCCTCTGTCCACCCCCACCCCCAGCATCAGCAGCCAGGTGGACTCCCGCGGCCGAAGCCGCACCAAGATGGTGTCCCAGTCCCAACGTATGTACACTCACACACACACACACACACGCATAAAAAAAAGCACGCACAAATAAACACACACACACCCTCATACCCACTCTCTCACACACACACGCACATTGTCACTCAAAAAAGTAATCAACGCTCACACTCATTGTCACAGTGACACTCATTTTGTTTTTGAATATCTGACCCTATGTGCCGCTGTTAAACAGATGACATATATAAACATACAGACAACATGTCTGCTAGAATTGCGGTTTGCAAATGTATGTGCGTGTGTCTACAGTATGTATGTGCGCGTGTCTACAGTATGTATGTGCGCGTGTCTACAGTATGTATGTGCGCGTGTCTACAGTATGTATGTGCGCGTGTCTACAGTATGTATGTGCGCGTGTCTACAGTATGTATGTGCGCGTGTCGACAGTATGTAATGGTATGGAATAATATCTGTGCCTGTTGGTTTCTACGCTGACAATACCCTCCATATAAATGTTCTTATGCCTTCAGGTTCTGACGAATCGGATTGCACGCCAGGTATTCTGTCCTGTCTTGTCAGGTCCAGAATGTGTGTGTGTGTGTGTGTGTGTGTGTGTGTGTGTGTGTGTGTGTGTGTGTGTGTGTGTGTGTGTGTGTGTGTGTGTGTGTGTGTGTGTGTGTGTGTGTGTGTGTGTGTGTGTGTGTGTGTGTGTGTGCGCGCGCGCGCATGTGAGTCTGTATCGTTGTTCCCATGTACCACAGTGGGCATACTGTCGCTCTCATTTTGATACATGTTGTGAATTTATTATTTCTGTGGGTTGTTTTCGGGTGTGTCTGCGTGCGTTGTGTGCGCACACGCGTGTGACTGCATGGGGTCTGACAGCTGAATGGCCGCCGCCTCCGCCCCGTCACAGTGATTGACGGCGGCGTAGCAGCGAATCGCTGAGCCGCGCCGAAAGTACTGCAGTGCTAAAGCTAAAAGGAATGGCCGCCTGCCTTTGCAGAGTGATGCAATCACCACCAATAAAGAGAAGTGCCACCGGAGCGGGGCCGTTCGACAGACACGCCTTTCCCAGGTTGACAGGGCCAAGAGGCCGGCTGATGCACCCCAAGGCCAGAGAAGTCAGTGCATCGTGCTTGTCGGGTCTTAGGTGATGTAGGAGGCACTCCGATCAGGGGCTGCACCTTGGAACAACACAGGGATCAGTTCAGGAATGGGTTGGACAGATAGACAGCGATGGAGTTGCGTCAGAGTGTGTCTGTGTGTGTGTCTGTGTGTGTGTGTGTGTGTGTGTGTGAGTGTGTATGGGTTCTCTGCATTTTTTCTTTGGTGCATTGCTTTACATTTCCTCTTGTTGAACAGGCTTCCCTTTCATTCACGCGGCGTTTCCGCAGTCCCATCATGCGCTGCTCTTCCTGGTTCATTGCCCGCAGCTGCTGCTTCAGTGCTGTGTGTGTGGACATTGCGACGAGTTTGTGTGTGAGCGTGTGTGTGTTTTAGTGTCGCTTATTTTAATTTCCTTCTAATAAATGGACTATCATTTTGATAAAGCGTTTTATTTTAAGCCTCGCCATCATTCTAGATGTGGCATGTTGGGATGGCTTCCCATCGTGTTCGGTGTTCTAACTCCCATAATGCTTTGTTTGCTAATGCCCCCATAATTCATCTGGTTTAATCTGCTGTTCCTTTCCCCTTCGTTTTCCGCTCTCCTTCCCCCCCCACCCCTCCCCCCTCCTCCTCCTCCCAACCAATGGGCTTAATGAATCAGGATCTCAGTCTGCTACCCCCATTGGTGGTAAGATTACAACGCTTATTTTCCTTTAACCACCCTTTATTCTCTCAGTGCCCATACTCTGTTCCTCCTCAACTCCTCCCCCTCACCTGCGCCCAAACTTTTTGCTACTGGCCCCTCCCACTCTGGCTGAGGCATGCTGGGAATCAGGTACAGTGATGTGGCAATCACTGTACTGGTGACATAGCTGCCGTACGATAAGTTAAGCCCACTGCTTTTTAAAGGCTTTAAGTAACTGCACTACATTTGTCTGCCTGCCTGTGTTTTGGTTTGGATCGACTCAAATCTTTAGTAAGGATGGGAAGAAAAACATTAAAAGAAGCTAAAAATTATTAAAGCCAATGCAAATATAAAGAGAGGAAGGTTGAACACAGTGAAGTTCTATGGCATCAGTGCAGAAAATAAAATGTGTTTACCCAACAGAATATTTACCTTTTAAATGATTTGTATATATTTCCCTCATAGCTGCCTTTGTTTCCAGTAGACCTTTATTTGGTTATAAATAATTGTTTTCATTTATTTTTGACAAGTCCCTATTTGGGTGAGGGTTGAGGAAGATGTCAGAAATAGACGTGTTTATATTCGTATAATGTTTAGCCTGATATGCTTTAAAACATTTGTGGTATCTAGTATATTATGTCTGTGTGTGTGAGTGGTGCACTAGTTTCAGTTGGTCTGGTACGGTGGTAGAATATTCCAGATGGGTAGGCGCGCTTGCTTGTTGTTCACCAGTCTGTCCGGACGGTTTCCCAGCTCAACCTTATTGTCCATAACTGCTTCCGTAAATAAGCACTTAGAAATAACAACTATATTGCAAATATTTTTGCTTCCATTTTGGCACTGAGGTCCCATGGGACAGAAGTGTGGGGAGCTAGAGCCAAGAACTGTATTGATTCCATCTTCCAGCCATCCCACTACTGCTTCTCCCATGAATCCTCCTTTTATCCTTTTAGCTAGTGTGTCACAGCATCACCTATAGGACAGTGGCATGTTTAGACCCACACGTTTAAACAGTGTGTATTGCGTTTCTGTGACTCTCTAAAAGTGACATCGGGTTCTCCAATGTCAACAGCAGAGAACCCCGACGTTAAAACATCAAGGCCCCGATTCATCTCCTATGCTCCTTCATTTGATTGACGGGGCTTTAAAGAGTCAGTGAACCCAAAACCGTTTATATATATATATATATTATTTTTTTAAACGTGGTTATTTGTCTTATAAGATCGTCAACATAGTTATCTGTGCCATTTTATTAATGTTATTGAAATAAGTCCCCAATTTAGAGAAAAAGGGGTAAAATCCTAGGGTTTTGCCCTTCTCCCCAAAACACGACGTGACCGTTCCACTCTGCTGGGAACGCAGGCGGCGTTCTTTTCGTGACGTCTGAGGGCCTTTTTTCCGAGGCCCTCAGACGTCACGACCAAGGGGCCCCGGTGGCGCGGTGTGTGTGTGGACCTGTGGAGCTCTGCCTGGGCAGCGGTTGACTGCGGCGTTCGAGAGAAAGTTTAGCTTTTCGGACACTTATAGTGTAACGCTACGGTGTGTGTGGATGGTGAAGCTCCGTCTGAGCAGCGATGGATTTAATGTCCTCCTCCGAGTGAAGGTTAGGATTCCCGGCTGTGTGGCGCATTTCACAAACACCATCGCTCATTATAACGCTCATACAAAACGACGGCACTAAAAAAAGTACCACAAAGTTGGCGTGGGTCGTAACCATGGGGATAACACGTCATCCTCACCCTAAAACTCTCAACCCAAAATGCATCTTTTTGTTTTTATCTCATAGTGTTCGAATTCCGGCTGAAACAGTGGGTTCACTGGCTCTTTAAGGATGTATCGGCGGCTATTCAGCCAATAGCGTTACAGTTCAGAACTGAAAGTCTTCAATACATCCAACGCTCTTTAGTGACTCTTAGTCTACCTCTCTCTCTCTCTCTCTCTCTCCCTCTCCCTCTCCCTCTCTCTCTCTCTCTCTCTCTCTCTCTCTCTCTCTCTCTCTCTCTCTCTCTCTCTCTCTCTGTCTCTGTCTCTGTCTCTGTCTCTGTCTCTCTCTCTCTCTCTCTCTGTCTCTGTCTCTGTCTCTGTCTCTGTCTCTCTCTCTCTCTCTCTCTCTCTCTCTCTCTCTCTGTCTCTGTCTCTCTCTCCGTTTTCCTTCCTTTCTTTCTTCCTGTGAGTGTAGCCGGCAGTCGCAGTGGATCCCCCGGCCGCGTGCTGACCAGCACGGCCCTCAGCACCATGAGCTCCGGGGCCCAGAGGGTCCTGGCGGGGGCCGGCGGGGCCGCGGGGCCCGGACACAAACGCAGCCGCATCCCCCGGAGCCAGGGCTGTTCCAGGGACTCCTCCCCCACCCGCCTGTCTGTTGGTGAGGACACACTGCACATGCACACACGCAGACCTGGACTCTTACTTTTAGCTATTTATTTAGTTTTTAGTATTTTCTTTTATAATTTCAACCTTCAAACACATACAAATAAACATATCATTCTGATACGGCATTGTTGCTTTTCTTGGAAAGTTCCCAAAATGGCCCCACATTTTACCGGCATCCGACCCCCCCCCCCCCCCCCCCCACCCCCGACCCCCGTAAGGAATATTGTCTCTCTTCAAGTCACAGACACGTCGTGATGTCTGTACGCCTTTGCGAGGAAATTTTGCGGCACATACTCTGGAGTTTATTCTGGTTATTTTACCACCTCTTTCAGCCTTTCGACAGAGTTTGGGTCCTGCTGGGGATTTAAATTTGTTGTGAGCGTGATTGACAGGCTATGATTGCATATTGTTCTAACCCAGTGGTTCCCAACCTTGGGGTCGCCTGATATATAGATGGGGTCGCAGGAGATTGCTGACATAAGTTATAGATATTGTATGATCCATTTTCGCTAACACTTATAGATCACGGGCCTAAAAAGGTTAGGAACCACTGATCTAACGCTGGCTGCTCTGTGCCGTGAGTTCTCTGTGTTGGTCACATTAAATGGATGCCTTCAATGTGCAAAGTGTTTTAAAGTGTCACGTGCCTAGTGACCGATGAAAGGCTGTCAAACACGCACACTGTACGAAAACACAAACACTCGACTATACCCCAGGACCTCACCTCTCTCCATCCACCCCCCCCCCCCCTCCTGTCCTCGTTGCTATTCTCTCTCTCTCTTCTACACTTCCTCCCCCCCGCCCACTGTACTCTAGCTCCCTCCAGCATTAGTTCCATCTACAACGGAGCGAGCAGAGGAGGTAAGAGCCCGGCCTCCATCCCCTACCGCTCCTCCTCACACTCGTATTTACTCTCGGCCAATCGTCCATCTCCACTCCTCCACCTCTCCATCCATCCTTCCTTCCTCGACCACCTCCCTCGCCAGTCCTGTTCCCGCCAACTCCTCTCCTTCTGCTCTCAGCTTGTCGCTCTGACCTCCTGCCTATTGTTGTTACGGTGATTATGGTTCCCATGGTGATCCTTGGCTCCTTCATACTTTTATTATGGACGTTTGCATGTAAAGAGAATATCCTCCCCCCTCATCCCCTCCGTCTGAGCTAACCAATCAGATGTCGGCTTGATCCTTGACAAGGGAAAGGATAGGCTGTGATTAATCTTGATTGGCTTGGCATTTGCTAATCTTGGCCAATTAACAATCTGATTAATTATGTTGTGATGTGGTAAAAGTGTGAATCGACCCCCCCCCCCCCCCCCCCATTCCTCCCACGATTCCCACCCCCTCTCCTCACCCTCCTCCCATCTCCTCTCCCTGTGATCTATAAAGCTCATCTTCAATCCCTTCCTCTTTCATTCTGCATGTCATGTTTGCATGAGAGTGAGAGAGATGGAGTGGTGTGTGTGTGTGTGAATATTGAATCGTTGTTTATATATATGTATTGTTTATGTATATTTCCGAGTCCAGAATTCATGTGCTCCTCGTTGGGGCGGGTCTCAGTTGTTCAACCCGACCTCCAGGACAAGGAGAGTCGTCTGAACTATTGGGACGCGCCCCAGCTATTGCTCGCTTCGGGCTCACAGTCTCTGTCAGCTGTTCTCCTGTCACTTTGTCACTCTGGCCTCTATTCTCTCTCTCTCTCTCTTTGTTGTTTATGGACCCACCTTCCTCCCCCCTCTTCCCTTGTCCTCCCCTCCTCCATTTCTCTCTCCCTTGTCCCTGTTCCTCTCTCGTCTCTTGTCCTTTCTCTACCCCCATCCCCCCTCCCCTCCCCTTACCTCCTCCAACACCACCCACCCCATGCCTTAACAACGACCCCCCCCCCCCCCCCCCCCCCCCCCAAAAACAACCACACCCACCCATCCCACCCTCCTGGCGCACGGGGGTGACACGGGGGTGCCTTTAGCTCGGGGCAGTCGTATCCCCCGGCCCAGTATGAGTCAGGGCTGCAGCCGGGAGGCCAGCAGGGAGAGCAGCCGCGACACCAGCCCCATTCGCTCCTTCACACCCCTGGGTGAGTAGCCCGCACCGAGGGGGGGCGGGGGGGGGGTGCTGGGGCCACGTACCCCGGGGCCCGGCTCACGCATACAAAAGTAACGCAATGAGGAAAAATGCACGAAGAAGAAAAATACAAAGAGGAGATGGCTGTGTTATCCATGGCACCATGAGTCTCTTTATGATGACATCTGTGGGGAATTAGCTCTCGTTTTCTTTGCAGCTGGGCATGTATTTGTTTTTCCGAGAGATTATTTCCACATCTTTATCAGATAGCTGGGAATTTCTCTCAAGAGGCTTGAATCCAGAGTGAATCAAACTGTGGGTTGAGTTGATTCAGAAGGAAACTCTCTGAAACACAGGCGTGATTCTGCATGGATAGCACTTTTTCCCCTCCTGCCTTTACACTCTGTTATAACAGTTGGGGGTTGCTTCTGTTTCTCTATCCACGATGTGTGTGTGTGTGTGTGTGTGTGTGTGTGTGTGTGTGTGTGTGTGTGTGTGTGTGTGTGTGTGTGTGTGTGTGTGTGTGTGTGTGTGTGTGTGTGTGTGTGTGTGTGTGTGATGGAAAACAATGTTTGCACATACGTGTGTGTGTGTACATGTTGGTGTGTGTGTGTGTGTACATGTTGGTGTGTGTGTGTGTGTACATGTTGGTGTGTGTGTGTGTGTTTTGGGTTGCAGCGGCGCGGAGCTATTCTCGCTCCACAGGGGCGCTCCACACACCTGATACTTTTGGGGCTGCAGGTGAAGGATGAGTACTACAGCTTCCTTGTGACCCACCCACCCACCTGCTCTTCTTTCCGTTCAACTCTTAAATTTCCAATCCTCCAAAGTTTTCTCTTTTCTTTTTCTGCCTGCCTGTTCTTTTTATTGCTTTATTTCTTGTCATGTTTTCGTTGGAATTTTTGTGTCCATTGCATTCTTCCACGGAAGGTCAACGCTTTCTTGCAGAGCCGCATGTGTCTGCCTGTGTTCAGTTGCCATGATGACCATCCCACCACTTCCTCCACCAGTAACAATTTGTTTTCTTCTTTTTTAACCCCGCCCGTCCCCCCCAGTGCGGGGGTTACATGCGTGTACCGACGGCCTGTTTTAAACCATGCTTTCCCCCCCAAATGGCACCCGTGCTATCAGGGAATCCCATTAAGCCTACTTAACGAGTCATGACGTCGACCTACGGGGGGGGGCATATCGCTCTGTTTCTCTGTCTCTGTCGGTCTATCTGTGTGTCTGTCTCTGTCTCTCTCTGTCTCTGTCTCTCTCTCTCTGTCTCTGTCTCTGTCTCTCTCTCTCTCTCTCTCTCTCTCTCGCTCTCGCTCTCGCTCTCGCTCTCGCTCTCTCTCTCTCTCTCTCTCTCTCTCTCTCTCTCTCTCTCTCTCTCTCTCTCTCTCTCTCTCTCTCTCTCTCTCTCTCTCTCTCTCTCTCTCTCTCTCTCTCTCAATATATTCATGTCTCTCCGTGTTCGTCTCCAGGGACGACAGGGTACAGCATGAGTCAGTCTAGTCGCTTGTCATCTTCGGTCAGCGCCATGAGGGTCCTGAACCCTGGCTCTGATGTGGAGGAAGCGCTTGCAGATGCACTGGTAGGACCCCACACACACACACACACACCCACACACACATTGTACACACATTGTACACACATTGTCCAAAACCTGATACACACAATGAACATTTTTACATTGACACTGTGGGAAGTTCACACCATGAGAGTGTGTGTGTGAGTGCATGCAATCTTGCACGCATGTGTGTGGGAATGTGTGTGCACCACAGTGCTGTTTGGTGTCTCCTCTGTCTAACCCCTGGTTTTACCTCCTTGTGCTTCAATGCTCTCAGCTGTTGGGAGACATGCGCTCTAAGGTCAGCCTCTTCTCCTTCCTCCTCCTCATACATAACTAGTGTGTGTGCATGCCTGTGTGGGTGTGTGTTTAGAGCTGTGTTTTTTCTAATGATCTTTGGCTGCTCTGTGTGGAAGATGTGCTTTTGAATGCTGAAGTGGCTCTGTGATTGAGTCAACTCACCTTGACCCCCTGTCCTGTCTGTCTGTCTGTCTGTCTGTCTGTCTGTCTGTCTGTCCCCCCCTCCTCTGTGTTTCTCACTGTATACATCTCCCCCCCCCCCGGCAGAAGAAGCCTGCGCGGCGGCGCTATGAGAACTACAGCATGTACTCTGACGACGACGCCAACAGCGACGCGTCCAGTGCCTGCTCTGAGCGCTCCTACAGCTCCCGCAACGGAGGGGCCATCCCCACCTACATGAGACAGACGGAGGACGTGGCCGAGGTGAGCACGCACGCATGCGCGCGCACACACACACACACACACACACACACACACACACACACACACACACACACACACACACACACACACACACACACACACACACACAGTGAGACACACACCCACAGTGAGACACACACACCCACAGTGAGACACACACACACACACACACACACAGTGAGACACACACACACACACAGTGAGACACACACACACACACACACACACAGTGAGACACACACACACACACACCCACAGTGAGACACACACACACACACACACACACACACCCACAGTGAGACACACACACACACACACACACACACACACACACACAGTGAGACACACACACACACACACACCCACAGTGAGACACACACACACACACACACAAACACACCCACAGTGAGACACACACACACACACACACACACACACACACACGCTCACATTCACTCACATATACAAACACACAATTGTACACACTCACATATGCATACATGCACCCCTTCACTGCTGTGTGACAGCATGGTTTGTAATAATAATAGTAATAATAATGAATTGCGTTTATCTTGCATCTTTTCACAATACCCAATGCTTTTGACAGTGTGTGTGTGTGTGTGTGTGTGTGTGTGTGTGTGTGTGTGTGTGTGTGTGTGTGTGTGTGTGTGTGTGTGTGTGTGTGTGTGCTCATCATGTCTGATTTCATTCACAAGATGATCAGTTTCATCAGAGTGAAGTGTGAGTTTCCTTTGTGGAGGATGGCTGTCGGTATGCTACCTTAATGTACACAATCTGTGTACATTAAGGTAGAACAAAGACATTGTGATTGTCTAAAAATGCAATTATGCCTTAGGGACATTTGTTAAAATGCTAATGATTTGTTAAGAATGTCTGCCATCACACACACAGCACTACACTTTCTCAATGTGCATGCGTGTGTGTGTGTTTGTGTCACTAGGTGCTGAATCGCTGTGCCAGCGCCAACTGGTCCGAGAGGAAGGAGGGACTTCTGGGCCTGCAAGCGCTGCTCAAGAACCAGCGCACTCTCAGGTCAGCCAATCACAGAGCAGGACAAGACCACAACGGCCTATCAAAAACAGAGTTCCTGTTCTAGGTTTGAAGTTTTCACCCATTCTAACAGAAGCATTGTTCTCTCTTGTCTCTCAGTCGAGTGGAGCTCAAAAGGTTGTGTGAAATCTTCACCAGAATGTTTGCAGACCCTCATAGTAAGGTATGGGTGCATGGAACGCAAGTACTAGCTCACTCACTCGCACATGCACACACACACCCACACACACACACACACACACACACACACAGACCCACATTTGTACCCCTTCCAGTCTGTGTGTACTTTGTTCACATTCGTTTGGCCAGGAATGGCCACAAGGTACACAGAGCCCTTCACAATCATGAATTCATGTTTATTTTTCATCCATTTTGATTTGATTTTGTTTATCCCACCACCCCTCCATTGTACCGGATTCTGCCAATAATAAAACAAATAAACCAATAATAAAACAAATAAAGAAAAGAAGATAGGCTGTATAACTGCCACATGCACACACTTAGATAAAATCATGCCATACTATATGTATGTATGTATGTATGTATGTATGTATATACAGTATATGTATGTATATATATATATGTATGTGTGTGTATATATATACAGTATATATATATATATATGTATATATATGTATGTATGTATTTATATATGTGTGTATGAATATATGTGTATGTATTTATATATGTGTGTATGTGTATATATATATATGTGTATGTATGTATGTGTCTGTATATATATATTTATATATATATATATATATATTTATATATATATATATATTTATATATATATATATATATATATATATATATTTATATATTTATATATATATATATATATATATATATATATATATATATATATATATATATATATATATATATATATATATATATATATATATATATATATATTTATATATATATTTATATATATATATATATATATATATATATATATATATATATATATATCTCTGTGTGTGTGTGTGTGTGTGTGTGTGTGTGTATATATATGTATGTATACATGTATGTACAGTATCTCACAAAAGTGAGTACACCCCTCACATTTTTGTAAATATTTGAGTATATCTTTTCATGTGACAACACTGAAGAAATGACACTTTGCTACAATGTAAAGTAGTGAGTGTACAGCTTGTGTAACAGTGTACATTTGCTGTCCCCTCAAAATAACTCAACACACAGCCATTAATGTCTAAACCGCTGGCAACAAAAGTGAGTACACCCCTAAGTGAAAATGTCCAAATTGGGCCCAAAGTCTCAATATTTTGTGTGGCCACCATCATTTTCCAGCACTGCCTTAACCCTCTTGGGCATGGAGTTCACCAGAGCTTCACAGATTGCCACTGGAGTCCTCTTCCACTCCTCCATGATGACACCACAGAGCTGGTGGATGTTAGAGACCTTGCACTTCTCCACCTTCTGTTTGAGGATTCCCCACAGATGCTCAATAGGGTTTAGGTCTGGAGACATGCTTGGCCAGTCCATCACCTTTACCCTCAGCTTCTTTAGCAAGGCAGTGGTCGTCTTGGAGGTGTGTTTGGGATCGTTATGTTGGAATACTGCCCTGCGGCCCAGTCTCTGAAGGGAGGGGATCATGCTCTGCTTCAGTATGTCACAGTACATGTTGGCATTCATGGTTCCCTCAATGAACTGTAGCTCCCCAGTGCCGGCAGCACTCATGCAGCCCCAGACCATGACACTCCCACCACCATGCTTGACTGTAGGCAAGACACACTTGTCTTTGTACTCCTCACCTGGTTGCTGCCACACACGCTTGACACCATCTGAACCAAATACGTTTATCTTGGTCTCATCAGACCACAGGACATGGTTCCAGTAATCCATGTCCTTAGTCTGCTTGTCTTCAGCAAACTGTTTGCGGGCTTTCTTGTGCATCATCTTTAGAAGAGGCTTCTTTCTGGGACGACAGCCATTCAGACCAATTTGATGCAGTGTGCGGCGTATGGTCTGAGCACTGACGGGCTGACCCCCCACCCCTTCAACCTCTGCAGCAATGCTGGCAGCACTCATACGTCTATTTCCCAAAGACAACCTCTGGATATGACGCTGAGCACGTGCACTCAACTTCTTTGGTCGATCATGGCGAGGCCTGTTCTGAGTGGAACCTGTCCTGTTAAACCGCTGTATGGTCTTGGCCACCGTGCTGCAGCTCAGTTTCAGGGTCTTGGCAATCTTCTTATAGCCCAGGCCATCTTTATGTAGAGCAACAATTCTTTTTTTCAGATCCTCAGAGAGTTCTTTGCCATGAGGTGCCATGTTGAACTTCCAGTGACCAGTATGAGGGAGTGTGAGAGCGATGACACCAAATTTAACACACCTGCTCCCCATTCACACCTGAGACCTTGTAACAATAACGAGTCACATGACACCAGGGAGGGAAAATGGCTAATTGGGCCCAATTTGGACATTTTCACTTAGGGGTATACTCACTTTTGTTGCCAGCGGTTTAGACATTAATGGCTGTGTGTTGAGTTATTTTGAGGGGACAGCAAATTGACACTGTTATATAAGCTGTACACTCACTACTTTACATTGTAGCAAAGTGTCATTTCTTCAGTGTTGTCACATGAAAAGATATACTCAAATATCTACAAAAATGTCTGTGAGGGGTACTCACTTTTGTGAGATACTGTATATATCTCCAACAGCACATTCAGACTCGGGATAAACATTTCTAAATCAGCCTCAAATTGATAGGATTTACAATCTCACAGCAACATACACGCGTGCACCCATCCACACACTGGCATGGCGAGTGTGCAACAGACTAGTCTCTTAACGGCATGCCAGGCCTGAGTTTGCGTGCGACCTCCTCACACTCTGTGTGCCGTCTGGGTGGGATAACCCCTAACCCCACCAACCAAATCCCCCTCTTGTCTCCCCTCACGTTACGTCAGCCTCGAGATGCGCCCTATCACCCCCCCCACACACACACACACAAACACACACACACACACACACACACACACCACTCTCACCACTCTCACCGCCCTCCAAAACAATGCTGATGACACTGACTACACACACTCTGATATAAACACTCACACACTCACGCATACATGCACACATAGACAAAGCCATACTGGCTGCAGTGGGGCGATTCCAGGTTCCCAAAGTAAAAGTTCCTTTCTGCTGATTTCCCTCACTAGTATACACTCGGGCGAATCCAGGTAGTTGTGTGGAAATACCGGGGTAGGGACTTTTACTTTGTGGACCTGGATTCTCCTGCTGTCCTCGTGCTGATTTTAGTCGTTTTGGCTGCGGCTTCCTCACTAACCTGTTGCAGTTCCTCCCCTCTCTAACTCCGCCTCTTTCAATGGGGGGGAGGGCCCACTGAGGATCACTCCTCTCCTGCTACGCCCCCCACCCATTACACACACAACTCTTATTTTCCTCTCCCCGAACCCACACGCGCACACACATTCACACACTCGAGTGTATGAGGACCCCACCCCCTCCCCTTTCCTCCTCGTTTCCCGCCTCGGTTGACATGAGGATTTGGTGAATTGCAGCGAGACTCCGGCAGAACGTACGGCACGGCAGAATCCGGTATAAGCTCTGCTTCCTTCAAGGTACATCTTATCATGGCTCCTTCCCTCTCCTCCTCCTCCTCCTCTTTATTTTACCCCCCTGTCCTTCACCTCTCCTCCTCTCATCCCTCATTCACCACCTTTTCTTCCATCTCATGGTTCTTCAAATCCATCAGTGTTTTTTCTGAGGTTTGAACACTCAAAACACCTTGAGCAAGATAGTTTTGGACTGTGACTTGACCGTTTAAAAAGTGATGTTTGTCATGTAATTTTCGTTTTTTTTTTTATTTATTTTGCAGATACTGTTCATTCATTGTTTTGTTATTTGACTGAATTTGTCTTCTCTCTCCCTCCTGTCATGCGACCATCTTCTGGAACTCTCTGTAGAGAGTAAGTGTGGACAGTCGGTTGTTTACTTTCTGCATCAATAATCTGATTAGCTGACTAATTTGTGTGTTATCACCAAGACAAATGACCTACTAATCCGACCAATCAGCATGTAGAATGGTTTTAACTATGCACAGAGCCAGGGTTGCTTTTCCACTAGTGCCCGTGTCGCAACTGTAGCAGAGGGGGGAAATGGCCTTTAAAGGGGATGGCGGAGTGTCCCTTTAACAGGGAAATACCAGCCAGTGAGGGACAAGGCTCAAGCCAATGAAAGGGCTGTTAGAAATATATGTATTATAATACTGTGGGGAAAACAAGTGGACGAGGTGCATCAAGCCAACGTTGAGGTCCCTACCATTAAAACCTGGACACCCCAGCACACAAAAGCGCACCCCTTTTCCTGACATTCACACACTAGAAATGTGCATTTTGGTTGATATATGTACATGAATGGGGTAGTTGTAATTGTGTGAAATAATTGAGTATTGCTCTATTGAGAATTGATGAATTACATTTGAGGATTTTCTTATAATAAATCAAATAAAATTGTGGGTTGATTTGATGTGAAGATCAGAGTTTCCGTTACAAGTTCACAGAAGAAGCAACCCCTGCTGTGTGATGGCACAGTGACCCATCCCAGTGGCTCATGGTGCAATCTGGCGCTGGCCTCCAGATGGAAAAGTGGCACTGGCCTATTTATTTGCGATTGATCACCGGTGTGAAAAACCCCACTTGGCTCTTAATGAGTTGGTTAGTTGAAGAGTTGGTGACGGAGCATGACTAGGTTATGGATCAAATGGGTGATGACTAACATGGTTCAGTACTAATACCACCAATTCACTTCTTTTTGTTTCTACCATTTCCTGAATGCGATTGTACAGTATCTGCTGCACATGCATGTCTGGGTCTGTGTGTGTATACCAACGTGTACATATATGAACGATACGATTTTAGAACAAAATACAAATAACCCAGAAATATATATAACGCATAGCTATCTCTGTGCATTTGATTTGTAACCTGTGTGTGTGTGTGTGTGTGTGTGTGTGTGTGTGTGTGTGTGTGTGTGTGTGTGTGTGTGTGTGTGTGTGTGTGTGTGTGTGTGTGTGTGTGTGTGTGTGTGTGTGTGTGTGTGTGTGTGTGTGTGTGTGTGTGTGTGTGTGTGTGTGTAACACCTTGCTGTCCCCACCGTGTCTCTCTGCAGGTGTTCAGCATGTTCCTGGAGACCCTGGTGGACTTCATCGTGGTCCACAAGGAGGACCTACAGGACTGGCTCTTCGTCCTGCTCACCCAGCTGCTGAAGAAGATGGGCGCCGACCTGCTGGGCTCCGTCCAGGCCAAGGTCCAGCGGGCCCTGGACGTCACGCGGTGAGTCTTCAAACACGGCCCCCGCAGGGGTCTCTTAAACGGTGGGTCGCGATCCAGCGGGAAGCATGGAACACTCTGGGAAAACTCTGCACTCCGGGATTCATTGGGAATCCCGGACTGAATTCATTCAGTCATTCCGGTGTGCCGGTGAGTTTTCAAAGTGTGCGGTCGGGTCCCACAAACACACTGAAATAGTCTTGGATACCGAGATAATAAAGTCTACACACACACATACACACAATTTACTCTCTACTATTTAGTCATTTAGCAGGGGCATTTTTCAAATCAACCTGGATGCATTTTATTAAATATATATATTAAGCGGAAAAACTCTTAAGATGGCTGGCGCAGGATAGTTTAGCGGTTAAGCTGTTGGACTCCCAGCCCAAGGGTTCTAGGTTTGAACCTCACTAGTCTACCTGTAGGTGTCCTTTAGCAAGATGCTACCTGCTCATTAGTGACATGGGTCGCGTCTTCTCCCTAATGACGCGGTGGCAAACGGTCAGATCGGCTGAATGCTAGTAGTTGTGATGACAGGGAATCGCCGCTGTCATGAACGTCTGCTCTGTGAGTGAACGTATTATGGTCCCCTCTCTGCAGCGAGTCTTTCCCCAACGACCTGCAGTTCACCATCCTCATGAGGTTCACCGTGGACCAGACGCAGACCCCTAACCTGAAGGTACGACCCCTGACCCCCATCCAAAGCACTGTGTGGATGAGATGAAACACCTTGACGTGCTTGTATGTGCATATGAGTGTGCATGTTTAAATGAAAGGCTTTTGAGAGGGGCAGGATGAGGGGGTGGGGGGGGGGGGGCCGATCGGTAGCTGGAACCGGGTAACCACGGTAACTAATACACTTTTAATGACCTCCTGCCTGCCCATTCTACACGCCTCAAAATCCCAGGGTGTGATTTTGAAATGACCGCCAATAAGCTTTACTTTTGGCTTTGTCCTGCTTAGGCTGAGCTCGCTCCGCAAAGCTCTTACAACTCCCCCCCCCCCCCCCTTCCATCCTTCCTTGCTACAAGACAACCTCCCTCCACTCCCCCTTCTCTCTCCCTCTGTCTTCCCACCTCACTCAACCCATTGTCCTCCTCTGCCCACTAACCCCAGAGCTCCACACTTCCAATAAGCCGCGCGCGGTTGATTGCTATCACCCTCTTAGCCCTCCCCCCAAACAACCTCACAGTCGAATCCCACCTCTCCCTCCTCCAGTTATGTATCACCCTCTTAGCCCTCCCCCCAAACAACCTCACAGTCGAATCCCACCTCTCCCTCCTCCAGTTATGTATCACCCTCTTAGCCCTCCCCCCAAACAACCTCACAGTCGAATCCCACCTCTCCCTCCTCCAGTTATGTATCACCCTCCCTGACCCCTGGTGCTGTCTGGCTCTCTGTTGCTCTCTCCCTGTCTTTCTCTCGCACTCTTTCTTTCTCTCTCTCTCTCGCAGTCTCTCTCGCTCTCTCTCTTGCTCTCTGCCTTTCACTCTACTTCTCGCTCGCTCTGACCTTCACCGCCACCGCTGCTCCGCCCCACCACCCCCTCCCCCCCTCCGCCAGGTGATTGACGCGGTCCTCTGCTCTCTCTCTCTGAAGCCTGGCCGGAGCTCGTGTTGCGGGCGAGGCAGGGCCCGGGCCGGGGTTAAATTGTTCCCCCCCAGAGTGCGCCGCCACGCCTGCTCTCTAGACGAGCAGGCTGCAGCCTGGAACCAATCCTCCCAGGTCAGTGCGCTCCAGGGGGGAGCAATTCAGTGGCGCACCAGGCTCAGGAACGTATTATAATTTTATTTTTGGACTTTCTTTTAAAAAAAAATACAAAAAGGGCCGCAAAAGAAAGGGCAAGAGAGAGAGATGAGAGAACGCAATTTTTGACGTCTGTCACGCAACATCCACCAAATTTCTTTGATCCATTTGTGTTTCTTGCATTGCTTACTTATTTTAAAGCATCTTCTCCGCCAGTGACCTTTGACCTTTACCCCCTGCCCCTCACTCACCACTATGATTTTCCCTAGCAGGAGTGCATCGCTTCCTTCCACTCGGTCATATCATTTGCCAGCTCCACCGCAACAGACGCCCATCCTCCCGTTCCTGACCTGTGAATGCTGATTGGTTTAGAGATTTCATGTGCATTGCTTTACTTTTCGTTTTTCAAAGAGCAGTTAACATACCTCAGCTTTAACAGCGTGTGTGTGTGTGTGTGTGTGTGTGTGTGTGTGTGTGTGTGTGTGTGTGTGTGTGTATCTCTCTGCTTGTGTGTGCAGGTGAAGGTGGCCATCCTGAAGTACATTGAGACACTGACCCTGCAGATGGAGGCGCCGGACTTCGTGAACCTCAGCGAGACTCGCCTGGCCGTCTCCCGCATCATCACCTGGACCACCGAGCCCAAGAGCTCCGAAGTCAGGAAGGTACCAATCATCATCATCATAATAATATTAATGCATTTCATTTATATTGCACTTTTCCAGAAACTCAGACACTTTACAAGGGCAATGACAATACAATGTTTATTCCTGTATTTAGTCTTGTTGTAAATTGACTGAGTACCTAGACAAGTGCAATAAATAAACAGTATTATTTCAGGAAAACTGATGTGTGTGTGTGTGTGTGTGTGTGTGTGTGTGTACCAGGCGGCCCAGGCGGTGCTGATCTCTCTGTTCCAGCTCAACACCCCAGAGTTCACCATGCTTCTGGCTGCGCTGCCCAAGACCTTCCAGGACGGCGCCACCAAGCTGCTGCAGAACCACCTGAGGAACACCGGCAACGCTGCTCAGGTACGACACACACACAAGCAGAGAGACACACCACACACACAAGCAGAGAGACACACCACACACACACACACACACACACACACACACACACACACACACACACACACACACACACACACACACACACACAAGCAGAGAGACACACCACACACACAGCGCTCAGAGATGCACACTGACGCATACACAGCAGAGACGCACACACACACCACTCAGAGAGACGCACTGACACACACACACACACACACACACACCGCTCAGAGAGACGCACTGACAAACACACACAGTGCTCAGAGAGAGACACACACACACCGCTCAGAGATACACACATTATTTTCTCAATATAAATTCTCCCCCCCACACACACACACTCTTCTCCCACACACGTACACAGACAAGCACCCTCTTCTCTCAGACACACACTCTCCTCTCCCACACACACACTCATCCTCACCAGTGTGTACGTCGCCTGACCGGATGACCCGTTTCCTCAGGCAACAATGGGCAGCCCCCTGACTCGCCACACCCCTCGCTCGCCGGCCAGCTGGTCTAGCCCGCTCACCTCCCCCACCAACACCTCCCACCAGAACACGCCGTCGCCCAGGTAACACACACACACACACACCACTCCCAGTAGACATGCACTACATCTGGTACCCAACATCCCCATTCATTCCAGGCGAGAGTCTCGTTTAGAAAGGCCTGCTGGCCTCTGCTAGGGACGGCTGGTGCAACTTAGCATCCGCTATAAACACTATAATACTTGCATTGGAAGCTGAGTCAGTTTGTCTATGTACACTGTATCTGTCCCTATCAAATAAACCAGAAATAAATAAATGGGGGGAAAAGATAAGTTGGATCGTGTGTTATTGATTATTGAGGGGAAATTCAGAACACATTTTCACATCTGAAGCATTGGCTGTTTTTGGCTTTTAAATGAACTCCTCGTGAATTGGCTTATTCAATAGGAAAAAAGAAAAAGCTATCTGTTTTTCTTCCCTCATCTTTGAGAGTTTAATAGCTATGTGTCTCTCCTTGTGCAGTGCGTTTGACTACGACACGGAGAACATGAACTCAGAAGACATCTACAGCTCTCTGAAGGGCATGACCGAAGCCATCCAGAACTTCAGCGTGCGCAGCCAAGAGGACATGAACGAGCCCACCAGGCGACGGGAGGGAGAGGAGGTGGGTGGAGCGTAGGATAGCCCCTCCCAAGTAGGCTTCGGTTCACACACACACACACGGATCTTGTATCCTGAACGGAACCGTTGATCGCTGCAAATCGGTCCATAGTTTGCTAGTTTATATTCGGCCACTCAAGTGCACTGTGATATTTATGTCAAATTGGAAAGGTTTTGACAGTCACTCACTCACCGTTGGCATCAATAATAAGTGGACCAGTTAGCATAAACAGGGATTAAGTGTAACTCAAGCTCTCATTGGTTTAGCTAGCTGGAGAAAAGGGATACAAAGGCATACATTCAGGCCAAGAGCGCGGCCAGTGGGCAAGATTTAAACAGTAACTCAAGCGATGGTATTGGAGTATGCACTTTATAATTTCCAATGATTGTCACTTGGATGATTCTTCTGTAATGGAAGACCTTTGCGACGAACTCAACCCCGACCCCGTTCCGACACCACGTATGTCCCAGTACAGGGTGGTGGTGACCCCCTGGTAACATGCTCTCTCAAAAGTTGTGTCTGAAATATAACCAGCAGGCATGTCGTCAGCCTGCCGATCCCAGAGCACCTGACTCATCAGACTGCCAACAGGAGAGAGGCTATTAGACCGGGTTCAAACGCAAATACAAACCGGATTGGCATCAGCGACCCGTTGCAGGGGTCCGACTGACCCGTCTCGGTTTCTCTCCTGGCCCTTTGACGTCCCATGTAGGTGAACCCAATCCTGCTGAGCGGCTGGTAAATAACCTCTGAGTCAGGACCTTGGCAGGAAACCACACCACATCCTACGGGGGGGGGGGGTGCTTGTGTAACCTGCAAACTGGTTTGCTGGGACACGTGTATCTGTCCCTGGTGAGATAAACACTTTTCCTCTTGAAGCCTTGTGCACGTAGTGACATTTCAATGTTGCAATTGACATACACACGAGATCTTCTGAACCTGCATTGGAGGAAGAACTGTTGGCAGAGCAGGGAGAACAGAAAATGGATTTGTCCAACAGATGTTGGCCAAGACCAGACTGGAGAGCAGGAGATTATGGCTAGGGTTTTGACTCCTAGATAAAAGGTTCTGGGTTTAATCCCCAATGTCTGCAGTCTACCTTTAGGCATCCTTGACCAAGATGCCTTATCCCCTACCTGCTCCTTAATAACATGGATCAGAATTCATGACACTCTATGCCGTCAAAGGTCAACCCTCCCGGCCACCGCTATAAGCATTGGGCCTCTCCCCACGATGGAGCTCCAAACAGCCACACGCAGCAGAAACACACCGGGGGCTCATACTATACATGCCTGCACATGTTAACCCTCCGTGACATCGCTATTAACATGAACCGCTGCCCCGAAGGAGCTCAACGCTTCCACACGCACCGGACCATAAAATATGAACACGCATTTTTTCCATTTATTTGTTTTGACAACCGCTTGCTTCTAATTCAAGTTGTGTTGCAGTTATACGGTGTGATAATCGAATTATTAATAATTTAATAAGCTTAAATTGGGGGCAGCCCTAGACAATGTTGTAGTTTTCCTCTCAGAGTGCAGCAGAATACTTTGTTAAAATCACAACAATTATCTTCTGGGGGGACAATGCCCCCAGACCCCCCCCCCCCCCCCCCCCCCCCCCCCCCCTACAGGGGTTGGGTGTACAAACATGTCACGTTTTCTACCTCCTATGAGTTTGCAGGTCTGCTTTGTTGTTGTTGTTGTTGTTGTAATGTGTGTCTCTGGCCAGCAGGGCGGCAGCGGACCAGAGGGCCGGTCCGCGGACAGTGTGGACAGCGGCCGCACGGCGCTGGACAACAAGACGTCCCTCCTCAACACGCCCCTGCTCTCCTCCAGCCCCCGGGGAGCCCGCGACCACTTCTCCGACTCTCCCTTCAAACACAGCCTGAAGGACAGCAGCATAGACGACTCGGAGCCGCACGCAGATGGTAAGCATTTACACACACACACACACACACACACACACACACACACACACACACACACACACACACACACACACACACACACACACACACACACACACACACACACACACACATACACAAGATCAGACACACACACACACACACACACACTTACTCACACACACATACACAAGATCAGACACACACACACACACACACATTTACTCACACACACATACATTTACATACACACACATTTACTCACACACACATACACAAGATCAGACACACACACCAACACACACACATTTACTCACACACACATACATTTACACACACACACACATTTATTCACATACACATACACAAGATCCGCACATTTACTCACACACACATACACAAGATCCGCACATTTACTCACACACACACACATTTACACACACACACATACACAAGATCAGACACACACACACACACACACACATTTACTCACACACACATACATTTACACACACACACACACATTTACTCACACACACATACACAAGATCAGACACACACACCAACACACACACACACATTTACTCACACACACATACATTTACACACACACACACATTTACTCACATACACATACACAAGATCCGCACATTTACTCACACACACACACATTTACACACACACACATACACAAGATCAGACACACACACACACACACACACATTTACTCACACACACATACATTTACACACACACACACACATTTACTCACACACACATACACAAGATCAGACACACACACCAACACACACACACACATTTACTCACACACACATACATTTACACACACACACACATTTACTCACATACACATACACAAGATCCGCACATTTACTCACACACACACACATTTACATACACACACATACACAAGATCAGACACACACACACACACACATTTACTCACACACACATACATTTACATACACACACACACATTTCCTCACACACACATACACAAGATCAGACACACACACCAACACACACAAACATTTACATATACACACATTTACATATGGACACTTGGACACACCAGCCACATTTAGTTTGCCTATGTTGTGCTTGCATCCTGTCCGTTTCCCCCCTCCCACCGATCCTTCCCCCTTTTTCACTCAACAACAGACGGCAGCAGCCTGGACCAATCGGAGCTGGTGGCGGAGCTGCTGAAGGAGCTGTCCAATCACAACGAGCGTGTGGAGGAGCGGAAGGGGGCGCTGTTTGAGCTGCTGACGCTGATCCGCGAGAACACGCTGCAAGTGTGGGACGAGCACTTCAAGACCATCCTGCTGCTGCTGCTGGAGACCCTGGGAGACAGAGAGGTACCCAGGACGCACACACTGTGTTTCACTCTCTCTCACTTACGCCCATTCACTCTCTCTCACTTACGCACACGCCCATTCACTCTCTCTCACTTACGCACACGCCCATTCACTCTCTCACACTTACACACATGCACACGCCCATTCACTCTCTCTCACTTACACACATGCACACGCCCATTCACTCTCTCTCACTTACGCACATGCACACGCCCATTCACTCTCTCTCACTTACGCACACGCCCATTCACTCTCTCTCACTTACACACATGCACACGCCCATTCACTCTCTCTCACTTACACACATGCACACGCCCATTCACTCTCTCTCACTTACGCACACGCCCATTCACTCTCTCTCACTTACGCACACGCCCATTCACTCTCTCTCACTTACACACATGCACACGCCCATTCACTCTCTCTCACTTACGCACATGCACACGCCCATTCACTCTCTCTCACTTACACATGCACACGCCCATTCACTCTCTCTCACATACACACACATGCTCACTCAAATGCACTCTCTCACACTTACACACACGCACAATCCCTTATTCACTCACTCACGCTGTTATTCTCCCTCACATACACACATGCATGCTCTCTTAATTCCCGGAGTTGCTAACGAGGTCCGTGTGTGTGTGTGTGTGTGTGTGTGTGTGTGTGTGTGTGTGTGTGTGTGTGTGTGTGTGTGTGTGTGTGTGTGTGTGTGTGTGTGTGTGTGTGTGTGTGTGTGTGTGTGTGTGTGTGTGTGTGTCAGCATGTGATCCGTGCGCTGGCCCTGCGGGTGCTGAGGGAGATCCTGGCCAAACAGCCGTGGAGGTTCAAGAACTACGCTGAGCTCACCATCATGAAGGCCCTGGAGGCACACAAGGACCCTCACAAGGAGGTACACGTCTGTCTGTAGCTCTCTCATCTAATCACTTAGGAGTGCTTGTCTTGTGCTGATATTGATGGTCAACTTTGATTGATCAGTGAGACGCTTTGGATAATGGTGTCTGCTAAAATGCTAAATGGAAATGTATAACAGACAGCAAACAATTCCATGTACCAATGTTGGAGATCCAACGTGTTGAATCTAATCACGTGTGTGTGTGTGTGTGTGTGTGTGTGTCTGGCCATGTCTGTCTCTGTGTGTCTGTGTGTGTATCTACGTCTGTCCGTCTGGGGCATGTATGCGCATCTGTGTGTGTGTGTGTGTATGCCCCTGTGTCTGTCTCCAGGTGGTGCGGGCGGCGGAGGAGACGGCGGCCATGTTGGCTCTGTCCATCAGCCCGGACCAGTGCGTCAAGGTGCTGTGTCCCATCATCCAGTCGGCCGAGTACCCCATCAACCTGGCCGCCATCAAGATGCAGACCAAGGTGATCGAGAGGGTGCCCCCCGAGGGCCTGGGCGCCCTGCTGCCCGAGATCGTCCCGGGCCTGATACAGGTGAGCCATGATGTCACACGTGGTGGTCAAGGACGTGGGGGGGGGGGGGGGGGGGTCACTAATGTGGGGTCACTCTTCATTTCATTCTGTGCTGTAGAAACGATGTCAGATCACGCAGTAGAGGTTAGGATAGTGTAGTAGTGACAACTAGGGTGCTTGACTCCCAGCTGAAAGGTGCTGGGTTCGATCCCCAACATCCACAGCTTACCTGTAGGCATCCTTGAGCTAGCTATAACCTGAGCCGTACCTGCTCCATCATTTCGTGTTCCTGAATTTACGGTATTTTACTTTGGCAAAAATACATCCGCTGAAGGAATAGTAAATAATATGTTAGATATAAAGAGATTTCCGTGTTAGGATTCTTAATGAGGTGTTGGTCCTGTAGTGTGTAATGTTCAGTGGACAATAGGCCTGAAAGAATCAGGAAGTTGTTGTTGCGACATGAGAGAATATATATCTATATTCTCTCATGTCGCAACAACAATTTCCCGCGTCTTTCAGGAAGTGCTACAATAATGACATGTTTCAATTCCCTTTGTTCTTTGAACTATGATTTAAAAACATGGCGTCCTCCGGTCTGACATGTGCTTCCCAAGTGTTGTGTCGGGTGTCCTGGGTAACCTTCTGGTCCGTCTGCCTGAACAGGGCTATGACAACTCTGAGAGCAGCGTGAGGAAAGCGTGTGTGTTCTGCCTGGTGGCCATCTACGCCGTCATCGGAGAGGAGCTGAAACCACACCTCAGCCAGCTGTCCAGCAGCAAGGTGCCTTCCAGTCCCTTTAGTTCCCCTTTAAATGTTAACACAACAAATCTGTTTTTTCACACCTCCGAAACAGCCTTTTTAGTGCTGAGATAGAGTGTTAGAATACTCTTGACATTCTTTCGATAGGTTGGTATTTGAATCACAATTCAGTATTCAAATGCTTATTGTTTTATTGTTTTATGAAAACAATATATATATATATACAAAACATTTAAATAAAAAATAAAAAAGTATGTCTATGCATATTTACGAACCACAGGTAGTAGGCTAGGTTATATTTTGCTTGAATAGCCCAGGGATATCACAGGGATAAAACTACAATATTAATGTGGGGGTGCGAGACATCTCTCAGTCCGAGAACGCTTCACCTCAACGCTTCGGTTGAGGTAACGGTAGGTCATCAAAATGTCCTGGCCAAACATGGGATGACCAAATTATTTTGTATTTGGATATTAGAACATTATTTGAATACTTCGGGAGCACATTGACACCTTAGAATCTACCGACAGAAAGACTTTTAACTAACTGGTTATAAAAATAAGAACATTCATTAAATGTTCTAGGGTTCTCCCCAAGATTAATTTTTCCATGGTGGCGGTCCCACTAGTCGGTTGCATCCATAGAAATAAGATGTTGCGGCAAGCAGGAGGGTTAATGGTTTAAGAAGGGATTTAATAATGAACGTATTTAGCAGCTATTTCAATGTTTAAACAAGGCCTAAAATACCAAAAAGCTCTACCTAATAATAATGCGTTGATCGTTTAATAAACATGAATGGAGCTTTTCTTTTCCTTTTAATGGTGATTCCTCCCCTTCAGTAGCGCTTGTGACATTTCTCTTCAGGTAATTAACGCTAGACCTGCAGTGCAATTTCATCAAAACGTTGTACAATGTTTGAACCCCCTTTTTGCCTTGTGATCGTCGCACTATGCAAGCCGTGTGTCTTCGGAAATGTTTCGGCTGCGGTCTCCGTCGGCTCTGATTCAGGCAGGGAAACTAACTAATATGCGAATATTCGTTCTAATAAAACCTTACGAATATTCAAAGCTTGAGGGCCAGCCCGTAGCATTTTAAAAGCATTTCTCGCTCATACTCACTCTCTCACTCGGCCGTTAACGTATTCTCTTGTTTCTCTCCCTGTTCTCTCACAGCTGAAGTTGTTGAATTTGTACATCAAGCGCGCTCAGTCGGGCTCCAGCGGCGAGCCCTCAGCCGAGGGCCTATAGAGGAGACGGCGCCCCCCTGCAGGTCAACCGTAGAACTGCAACTCTGCCCACTGAACAACAACAACAACAATAAGAACAACTTGCACATCCGTTCACGAACTTAGAGCCACACTACCAGACCAGAGAACGAGAACCACAATCTAACACACGTGCAGAGACAAAAAAGCTTACACCTGACAGACCCTCGCCCATCATTCGAGTTGTTATTCAGCCTCAAATTACTTTCTTCCATAGAAACATGATGCACACCCACCAAAAATACAATGATTTAGCCAAAATCCACAACCAGGAGTGGGACATGGGCAGGGTTGTTACATTTCTCCTGGAACTGCGCCAGCACCTGGGACCAGATTAACAGGGGTCTGTGCATGTGTGTGTGTCTGTATGTGTGTGTGTGTGTCTGTATGTCTGTATGTGTGTGTATATGTGTATATACACTCCCACTCTTTCAAAAGGTGCTGATGAGCCGAAAGGTACGACCCCCGACCCAGCACAGCACAAGGCTCATGTTCAACGGCGGCCCTAGCAGGTCATGCGTACTCTTAGCGTTCACATAGAGGCAGAGTCCCGCGTATAGGAGGCATAATGTGCTTGGCTATGCATGAGACGTTCTTCTTTTTTTTTATAACTTTTTATCCAGATACAACCTACAGTGAGTATGGTGGGGGGGGGGGGGGGGGGGGGGGAGGGAGGCTAGACAGAATGTATGGCAGGAGATGGGTGGGCGGAGCTGTTGACCACATTAAGTATGGCAGGGGCGTGGCCTATCGTTGCCTAGCGAATATATATATCTACATATATGACATTAAAATGGAACCTCTGATAACTGTCATTGAGTGAAGTCCCCATCGGAGGAGGGGGGGGGTGCATGTAGCGCACCAACATCCATCCTCATTTTATTTCCGTCTTTTATTTCTCTTTACCCTTGTGTACCATTCGTTCCCTCATGTGAGTAACATTCTAGGTTTCACCGTTGTGTTTTCCTTGTGCATTTACAAAGCTGTGCTTACAATTAAAGAACTTGTACAGACCGTGAAAAAGATTATCTTGTCTCTTTTTGATTACTAGATTGTAAGGATTAAGTCATTGGAAATGTATTCTATTGATGGAATAGTAATTTTACTATTAATAAACATTATTTTAATGTTTATTTGTCTAGATATAAAATAAATATGAGGGAGGCCTACAAAGGGAAAAAAACATAATAAAGATAGTTATTTGACATTGTGAAGGGGTCAAATACCTTTTCAGTTAAAATGTGTATATAGCTTTATAATTTGACGTTTTTGTTTTAAGAGATGGACCACGTTTTCTCGCGACGGCCTTTACAACCAAACCATCTGGGACATGGGACAAAAATGTAATCCGTCATTAAAAGGTTTGTTATATATCCATGGATTTTTCTGGTCATCTGACCTATACTTTATTGCATGCGAAACTAAATACTAGCCCCTGTAGATTACATAACTTACTGAACGACTCCAGGATCCCACTGTGGGTAATGTTTGACCGCACGGATAAAAAGAAACACTTTAAAACGCTGGACTAGTATCGATAATGAACAAGCCGCATGTCGGAGCAGTACGAGGTTTTGCCGAGGCAGACAGCAGACACACACAATGTAGTTCTGACTGTCGTTCACTGAGCACTTGGGTGACTTGTCCCACCGAGTTGGCTGCTCCACCTGCACCCGGTAGGCTCACCTCAAGACGAATTATGTGTAGGCCAAATATACGTAGTGTTTTGACCTAGAACGCAACACGAGCCTACTAATATTAATCAAAATGCCTATTTGTTGTTTAGTTGGGGGTTTTCTTTCGCTTCTAGGGATCAAAGTTAGTCTCTCACATTTGTGTTAAGATTTACACGAAATGATAACGCCTGCTGAACTATTCACGAAAAGGTTGTCTGGGAAACCAGAAGTCGCAGTGCCAATATAGAAAAGAAATCCTAAATAAATATAACTTTAAATGTGACTATTTTGTAATAATTTACTTAATTTAATTTAATTCGAATTATATATATTGTTGCAGTTGGATTATACGCAATACGCATATGATAATAATGTGTCAGACTGAGCTGTGAATATTGTGCGTGGCTATCGAATGATACTGCATCTTTTGGAGCATAATGTGTTGTTGCCTGTGTTATTATGCACGGACCACAGTGCACAAGCAGATGTGGCTCCACTCCAGCTCAACGTTGACGTAATGACGAAGGCTCGGGGCTAGTTGATTGGCCAAAAGAATAAGCGCTGGGGACGAGAGTGGGTTTCTGATTGGCTTAGCGCCACCCATGGCATCTTCCCTGCGGCTAGTCGTGTTGGGGAGCTTCATAGCGACACTGTGTGGTGTGGGAGCCATGTTGATGTTCCCTGATTTTGGATCAGCTACTGCACTTTGGATTATTACATAGTCGTATTTCACACAGCCGACAGCCGTGGTGGTTATTCGAGACGTGATGAAAAGCGAAGAGCACTGGATGAAAGCGTACCGTAGGATTCCGTACACCATTAATTCATAGCAAGTGAAGTTTGCTACGGCAAGTTACATTGTCTCCTACTAGACAGCCAGCTAGCAACAGCTGCAGAACGGCTACAGGGGATGCGGTTTAGGGACCCGCTCCCTAAAGCGTTGTCACAACAAGGATTGTTTTATTTTATTTATTCATTTGCTGCAGATTGCCAACACGTGTGGGACTTAGTATGTTTTTGGGCAGATCAGCGTTTTGCTAAGGTAATGTTAGCTTGCTAACTTGCCTCTTTGTAAAGCCTGCTAGCTGGTAGCTAGTATGCTGACAATCAGTTTGTCTCACGACTAACATTTCCTGCGGAGTTTATCCTAACTTCTGGTTACTTTCAGACACCTTGTCTGTTGTGTGCGACCGTGGACTGTTTAAATGGACGACAAGTAGTCAAGCAGTGGAGATATGGCGCGTTATCGATGCTGCATGGGATGCTATCGATTCGCCTGTCCAACTTGCCAAGGCACGGTTAACTGGCTTGTAGCATAACTTTGACGTTCACCGCAACGTAACTTCGGTTCAGCAGGAAGCTCATTTGGTCGCTAGCTGTTGAAATCGCCTCGCCATCAAGCTGGCGGCCCTCCGAGTAGAAGCGGAAGAGAAGGAGCTGGGAGCGATGGCCTGGGTGTTGAAGATGGACGACGCCTCCATCGAGTCGGGGTTGGTGCACGACTTTGATGCCAGCCTGTCGGGCATTGGGCAGGAGCTTGGGGCTGGCGCCTACAGTATGAGGTTAGAGAAAGCGCAACATGCATGCACAAATCTCCCTGACCTTCTATAGTTCTCTCTCTCGTTAAGCAGAGAACACAGTCACATCCAACTGCCAGGTGGGTTAATGTGTATCAATGGCCATCTTAACACGTGTGTGCAATGTGCAGTGGACTCGGCTGCCATGCATGTTCGTGCCTCACTGGATCGTTTGTATTTGGTATTCCCTTTCTTTCCACTGTAGACGGTCGGCCCTTTGTTTTGGAGGATTTGGAATGGGGGACAGGCTGTCATGATCCTGGATAAAGATTAGGGAAACACACAGCTTGTATTCTGCAACCCCAACCAATATGATCCAGTGACTTTAATTCAACCCACACACAGGTCCGGCTTGCAAAATACAAGCTATGTGTGTGCGTTGAAGAAAAGTCACTGGATCATATTGGTTGGGGTTGTGAGTGAAATTGCAGGGTAAAGAGAAGACCCTTACACAGACCTGTGCCACAATGACCGAAGCAGTAAGAGGCTGCTCGGTGCCCCCCCTCCCCTCACAGTGATGACATCATCTGATCCTTGTCCACCCCCACCCTGATTTAAGACCCTGTGATGTACAAAGGGGACATTTTTCTGTCAGGATAGACGTGCCTGTCAACAGATCTCAATCGCAGACATCCATTACGATATCTTTACCTAACCTGTTAATGGCACAGGATTCCTACCAATAATGCACTGCAGCAGCCGTCCCATGAAACTACTCATTTTCAATCATGCATGTTCTCTGAGTAGATGGTCACATGATCTCTGTATGTAATGGGCAGCCCGGATCACACGGCCATGAGAGAAAGTGATGTTTTTCTAGCCATTTGCTGTGTCAGGTGCTTTTGGATTTTTTTTTTTTTTTTTTTTTTGTTAAGTTGGTAAGGATTCCCAGAAATGGGAGTTAGTGTGTGTGTGTGTGTGTGTGTGTGTGTGTGTGTGTGTGTGTGTGTGTGTGTAAACAGAAACCAGGGTGTGTGTGGGGACAGGGCTTTGGGTTCCCAGAGGCACAACTGCCTTATCAGCAGCCACCTTACGGGCCCTTGGCCCCAACTCTGCTGGAAGCCAGCAGAGTTTTGCTCTCGCATTAGCCTTAGGGACTTTTGCATGTCTTTTGAAGAGTATAACATAATTTATATAGCACTGTTTGTTTAATGTGTATGGCCTTCCTCCCTCCTCTATAGACATGCATGGTAGGTTAGCATGAGGTTGTTTTGCACAGCATAGCATTTAGTGTATGCTCTTTGGGCGTAAATACAGGTGAAATGAATACATACTAAAATATGGATGTGTGCCTGCAGTGGAAGGGCAATCTGGGGTGGGGGTTACCGTGTCGGGGAGGGTCAGCAGCTGGTGGGGACAGTAGGAACGGAATGTCTCGCTGTCAGAGGCTCCTCAGATTTCAGGAGGAAGATGCGGTTTTCTGAGCAGCAGTTCTCCAACTGCACCCCCCCCAGACTCACCCGCTCACCCATGACACAGAAGGTAGTGTGGTAGAGGAGAACAGTGCTCGGCCAGTTGTTATTTCATAACGGTGTTTGCGGAAGCTATTGACTACCGAGGATACCTCAGATTGGTTATGCTTTAATTGGAGATCTGCTTCATGTTCCACCAGTCTGTGGGGTGGCCTGGGTCAAATTCCATTGTGCACATAATTAATAGGTGACTCTTTCCAGCACAGCCACAGACCTGGACAGTGCATGAACCACCAAACCTACGCAAACGCACAAACCGCAGCATGCACAAACTACAACACACAAAACACAAAACCCTCGCATACACAAAACCCTCGCATACACATGAGGGTCTCCTTGACACTTCTGCTGTGTGTGTGTGTGTGTGTGTGTGTGTGTGTGTGTGTGTGTGTGTGTGTGTGTGTGTGTGTGTGTGTGTGTGTGTGTGTGTGTGTGTGTGTGTGTGTGTGTGTGTGTGTGTGTGTTGTTCTTGCCTCTTAAAAGTCACCTTACAACAGGACACTGATACATCTCTGTTTAACCTAGCTCTTAATGTTTTCCTCAGCCAGAAGGGTGTCTCAATCAAATTCTACCATCCCATAATATCTTGGGTGGTGTTTCTTTTCTAAGTTGGTTAGTTGACCTGTAAATCTGCAGGTGGAAATCTGACTTTGTCAGTGTGCTTGCATCAATAATTCCCAAATTCACATGCGATAAGCAGTGACAGTGGTGCTTGTGGCTAATGTGAATAATAATGATAATAATAATTAAAGCTGCAAGCAGCATTTAGCGGGTGTCGAGGTTTGTGCAGACGAGGCAGACCAGTGAGACTTTGAAAGATTTTATACAGTTGATGAGGTTGGAATGGCCTCAGCTCAATTGCGGTGATTGGCCTTCAATGTTTTGTGAAAGTGTATCAAAGTCAGGGTTGAGCAGTTACGCTTCTTTAATGCTTTAAAATAGAATGATAACCGGCATAGCATTTAGACACACACACACACAAAAGTGGCAAGTGCATTGCATCAACATTGCAAACAGTTAGGTCAGTTCTTACTGCTGACATTGTACTGTATTGTTTTTGGTTTAAATCAAGGAATAAGCTTTACTTTGATCAAACACTGTTTAGAAAAGTGAGAGAAAAGTATTATATATTGTCATACAGTATGAAGATAATGATAGTAAATGGATTGTTTTTAATGTAATGACAGCTTCAGACACACACACACACTTTAGGTTTACTTTGACCAAACACTGTAATGGATTGTTTTTAATGTAAGGACAGCTTCAGACACACACACACTTTAGACTGTTTAGAAAAGTGAGACAAAATTATTATATATTGTCATACAGTATGAAGATAATGATAGTAAATGGATTGTTTTTAATGTAATGACAGCTTCAGACACACACACACTTTAGGTTTACTTTGATAAAACACTGTTTAGAAAAGTGAGAGTAAAGTTTTATATATTGTCATACAGTATGAAAATAATGATAGTTAGAGTGGTTCAATGGGATTGGACTCACGGCATTCTAACCGGTTTGAGCCTCTGGCAGCCATGTTTTTGGGCATAGTTGGAAAAGTGAGAAATCTATCTTGTTCGGAATTTCATGCTGAACAACTTTTCTATTAAAGTCAAGATGATTAGAGTCCATATGGATTTTTTAAAACGCATTTTAAGCCCAATTGGACGGTGTTTTGCTTCTGGCGGCCATGTTGTTTTACCAAAATTAAAATCACAAAAAGTAATGTTGTTCAGAATTTCATGGCCAACAACTTTTATATTGGACACAAGATCATAGGAATCCATACTGATATCGAAAAACGCATTTACGTCCATTCTGACCGTTGTTAGCCTCTGGCGGCCATGTTGTTTTACCAAAATTGAAAAAGTGAAAACGTCATTTTGTTCAGAATTTTATGGCCAACAACTCATCAATTTTACTTAAGATCATAGGAGTCTTCCTTGATGTCGAAAAAAGCATTTACATAAAACTTTCTGTTTTTTTCGTCTGGCGGCCATGTTGTTTTGTCAATAAACTTATATCTTATTTAAGCATTTGAGGTTTATAATCCTGATTGTGTGACAGTTGATCCCACTCAAATCCAACACTTCCTCTAGGAACTGTGGTCAATTTAGTCACAAGCCACGCCCTATTTTATGCCACGCCCCAATTGAAAAAGCATGGGTACCATGTTGTTCAGAATTTAATGTTGAACAACGTTTGTATTGGAGCCAAGATCATAGGACTCCACCTTGATGTTGATATAAGCATTTTTGTGTTCGGCGTTGTTAAGCCACACCTTCTTTCAAAGTCAATGGCTCCTGGGGGCCTTATGTTTTACTGCACAGACTTTTCAAAAGTTCAGATTAAAGATATTGGTCCAAAGAGTATGTGTGCCCAAGGATTTCTGTGTATCTCAAAAAAGCTAGGGCTTTTACATTTTTTCATGTTTCTCACAAAATTCAAAATGGCGGAAAATCCATCATGGCGGAAGTCATAGGTTCTTGAGGCATATTTGTTCAGCATGAGAAGATGCATCTATGGTCAAAGTTTCATGACTGTAGGTCAAAGTAGTCTGGAGATATGATTTGCCAATTTTGGACGATTGCAATAGCGCCACCTTTGGGCCAATAAGTGCAGTTTTTTCACACAGATCTTCTGTAGTCCTCCTCTACAGCTCTATTAAGTTTTTATAAGAAGTTATCAAGCGGTTTAGGCTGTGTAAGTCGATTTTACGCTATATAATAATAATAATAAAACCAGCAATAACAAGAGGTTGTCTTGGACTTCGTCCTCGACACCCTAATAATGATCATATACTGTACGTTCTAAGCATAACCAAACAAGGCATACTTCCTGGGGTTTCAAAACCTACAGGTGGATCACCAAGACCATATGTAGCCTTAAAACAAATGTTAGGCTGTATTGCACCAAAATGGGCATTTCTACCTTTTTCCTCTGTACAAATTTCGCGGTTTCTTTTCATGTCATTTCTCACTCACTGCCTCTGCCGGTCTCTCTCTCTCCTACCGCAGCGACGTGCTCGCTCTCCCCATCTTCAAGCAGGAGGACTCCAGCCTGCCCGACGACGTCGAGACCAAAAACCTGCCATTCCAGTATGTGCTGTGTGCCGCCACTTCGCCCGCCGTCAAGCTGCACGACGAGACCCTCACATACCTCAACCAAGGTGAGGACCCCCGCCACCATACCATCCAGCCCCAACGTTTGCTGCTGTTACTTTGCCAAGTCATTTTGAGGACGCTTTTATCCAACGTGACTTATGGGGATTGTGTGTGTAGATAATAAGTGTTATTAATGAGCGGTCATCCTGTGCAAGGATGCCTTACCAGGGTAGACTGTGGACATTTGGGACAGAACCCAGAACCTTGCGGCAGGGCGTCAAACGCTACAGAGCCCAGACTATCCTGCCAACATGAGAGTGAATCCCGTTTTTCCTGTTTAAGCGGAATCACGTGCGGGAATCACCACATCCTTGTCCAGAGTCAGTCAATACACTTCTTCTGTAACACCAAGAAGACAATTTGACTTTGCAACGGTAGGCTATTGTGTGTACTCTGCCATTTTAAATCTAGCTTAATCTAAATAGCTTTTTATGTTCAGTGTAGGAGATGGCTTTTAAGGAGAAGTTGAATGCATCGATCAAACTTTATGGAGCAGAAAATGGCTGATTTTATTACTGAGCAGTAACACTACTGTTCCTGCTGGTCTGACTGGGGATTGTAGAGTTGCTTTGCTCCAACTGCTGTTTGATGTTTTTCCCCCAATAATTGGGCATAAAAGGAACAATATTATGAAATTGACGAACCGTAGTTGGCCACGACACCTGATTGGATGATCGTTGAAGTCCATTTATGAAGCACGAGCGGGGTTTCCTTGCTGTTTGACATCAACATCGTATTACCACCGTGATATCCCATGGTGCACTCCTGCTGTGGTATAGTAAACTCCAATGGAACAACGCTGTTTTGCACTGCTTGGCTGTCCCCAGACCAGTTGTGTCATCCATTGATTGTCTACGTCAGCGGTTCTCAACTGGTGGGTAGTGACCCATTTGTGGGTCACTGGTCTATTCGGAGTGGACCCTTGTCATTGCCATGTTGTTGCTTGCAGGGCCCATTTTACTTTCAATGCATTTGATTGATGTTCAGTTTGAGCTGGTCAAGGTTGATGGAGTGTAGTGTCTTGCTTTTCTCAGCCTCCTATCGTGTGACAGCAGGCCCTAGTGAAGGAAGAACTTGTGATGCGAAAGAGAGGAAACTCCGTGTTGTGGCAACACCCTCAACAGATGTTCAAGTCCTGTTTTTTTTTTTCACCACTGGGCATCATTTGTTACTCTTGAGTTTTTGCAACATCTTATTTTCTTAAGCGTCTCTTACATCTCTTCCTCCATCCTGTTCTCTATCTCTGTCTTTGTCCCTCTATCTCGCCCTCAGGCCAGTCTTACGAGGTGCGCATGTTGGACAACAGGAAGCCAGGGGAGTTACCTGAGATTCACAACAAGATGGTTAAGGTAAGGCCAACGCACAGGGAGATGAACACCCCTTTACCATTAGATAACCCGTGTGTTGCTATACTAAGTGTGTGTGCGTGTGTGTGTAGAGCACGGTGCGTGTGGTGTTTCACGACCGCCGGCTGCAGTACACGGAGCACCAGCAGCTGGAGGGCTGGAAGTGGAATCGCCCCGGCGACCGTCTCCTTGACATCGGTAAGACCGCCCCATTTGTTGTTGTTCGTCGACGTGGGTTCTCATTGTGGTGAGATCCCCAGTCATGTGTTTTCTACTGTTTGTTGTTCTCACCCATGAAATGGGTGCTGTATTGCAGGATTTGTCCCCTTGCAGTAGTTTGTAGTTTGGCCTTAGTTGTTTTGTCAAGTCATCTACAATGCTTTATCCACCTTGTTGGCTCATATGGTATTTTCAGGGGTGTTGGAGGTGTGCAAAATCAAAGTGTGTGTGTGTGTGTGTGTGTGTGTGTGTGTGTGTGTGTGTGTGTGTGTGTGTGTGTGTGTGTGTGTGTGTGTGTGTGTGTGTGTGTGTGTGTGTGTGTGTGTGTGTGTGTGTGTGTGTGTGTGTGTGTGTGTGTGTGTGTGTGTGTGTGTGTCAGACATCCCCATGTCGGTGGGTATTGTGGAGCCTAAGACGAACCCCTCCCAGTTGAATGCTGCGGAGTTCCTCTGGGACATCAACAAGAGAACCTCTGTTTTTGTACAGGTATGTACACACGCACACAAAACAAGATGGTACCTGTTGTGTAATTGCTCAACATTATGTAACTTTATAGTCTGGCATGCAGACGGACGGACACGTGACAGAACAATAACATCCAGACCAATAAGTGTTGTAAGACAGATAGTTTATGGCGGTGCACATTTAGCACAAGATATCAGACTACGGGTCTTTGCCAGACCCTTGTTCTTCCTTATCTATAGCAGATAGATGGAAACCTCCCTATATTATAATAATAATAATAATAATAATATCTATGTATACAATCCAAATAAAAGTGCTTCTTTCTGTAAGGTAGCCCAGCGCATCGTTCGGCCTTGTACATTCGTCCTTGTGCTCTTGAATTCAATAAAGTTGTTCTCGCTTGTATTCTCACCCAGATCGGAGGTTTGAGTGCTTATTAAGTGAAGAGGTGCATTTCCCCCACCACAACACACACACACACACACACACACACACACACACACACACACACACACACACACACACACACACACACACACACACACACACACACACACACACACACACACACACACACACACACACACACACACACTTATTGCGTGTGCGTGTGTGTGTGCGTGCAGGTACACTGCATCAGCACCGAGTTCACCCCCAGGAAGCACGGCGGGGAGAAGGGGGTGCCCTTCCGGATCCAGATCGACACGTTCGCCCCGGGCGAGGTGGCCGACTACACCGAGCACCTCCACTCCGCCTCCTGCCAGATCAAAGTCTTCAAGGTACACACGACACGTGGGGCTACTTCCTGTAGAGCGGGGGGGGGGGGGGGGGGGTTACGATTCAAGATTCAAGCATCTTTCTTTGTCACATACAGGATATACAGAGAAATGAAAGTGGCAACGCTTATAGGATTGTGCAACAAAAATACAACGGCAACAAAAGTTTGTTGAAAGAGCCAACACTATTTGCTATAGTGGTAGTGTAAAAAATGAGTAGTGTAAAAAGCCAATATGCTTGTAGAAGTGGTTCCAGCCACACGCCACCTAGGTGGCTTTACTGAGCTACTACGGGCTCTGAACCTACTGGTGTATTAAGTCCTGCAGGGAGGGGAGTGTAGTTCCACCAGTGCGTCCGCCAAACGCACTGATGTCTGCAGAGCCCTCCTATCCTGAGCTGAGCTGTTACCAAACCAGGCAGCGATGCTTCCAGTCAGGATGCTCTCTGCAGCTCCAGAGTAGGACTAAAGGAACCTCAGGGAGACACTTGTCCTGGCACCAGAGTGACAGGTCAGCCACTTTCTCCAGGTAGGCCTTCTCATTGTTGTCGGACATCAGGCCTTCTCGTCGTGGTCTGAGGTCAGGCCCACCACCACTGTGTCATCCGCAAACTTGATGATGGAGTTGGAGCTGAACCTGGCCACAGTCAGGAGTGTACAGTAGGGGGCAGAGGACGCCGCTCTGGGGGGTGTTCAGTGTGAGGTGGTTAGAGCTGTGTCTGACTACCTGGGGTCTCGCTGTCAGGAGATCCAGGATCCTGACACACAGGGGGTGTTCAGTCCCAGCTCAATCAGCTAGCCAGCCACTCTGTTGGGGACTAGGGTGTAGAAAGCTGAACGCTTTGTCCGATATGCGAACTGCAGCGTGTCCATGGTACGAGGGAGGAGGGCCCCGATTTTATCCTTCATCAGCCCCTCGAAGCATTTCGTGACCACTGAGATGAGGGCCACCAGTCGGTAGTCATTCAATCTGGCTGGAGAAGCATTCTTAGGCACAGGGATAATAGTGGATGTCTTGAAGAACTTGGCTGGCTAAGTAGCCAGGGAGAGGTTGCATATTGTGGTGAACACTGGGGCTAGCTGATTAGCACAGGTATTCAGCACTCGTCCCAGATATGCCGTCCGGACCTGCAGCTTTCCTCCACGCTGTGCTCAGTCACAGAGAGTATGTGCTCATCCCCAGCGGTGGAGCTCGCTCCAGCTGCGCTACCATGGTTATTATTAGCCGGCGAGCTAGCGGTGTTGTTGCAAGCCTCAAACCATGCATGAAAGGAGTTAATGTCATCAGTCAGAGATGCGTCTGCACCCACAGTTGAGGGGTGCCTGCCCTGGGCGTCTGTTAGAGTCCGTAGACCCTGCCCTGGGCGTCTGTTAGAGTCCGTAGACCCTGCCCTGGGCGTCTGTTAGAGTCCGTAGACCCTGCCCTGGGCGTCTGTTAGAGTCCGTAGACCCTGCCCTGGGCGTCTGTTAGAGTCCGTAGACCCTGCCCTGGGCGTCTGTTAGAGTCCGTAGACCCTGCCCTGGGCGTCTGTTAGAGTCCGTAGACCCTGCCATGGGCGTCTGTTAGAGTCCGTAGACCCTGCCCTGGGCGTCTGTTAGAGTCCGTAGACCCTGCCCTGGGCGTCTGTTAGAGTCCGTAGACCCTGCCCTGGGCGTCTGTTAGAGTCCGTAGACCCTGCCCTGGGCGTCTGTTAGAGTCCGTAGACCCTGCCATGGGCGTCTGTTAGAGTCCGTAGACCCTGCCATGGGCGTCTGTTAGAGTCCGTAGACCCTGCCATGGGCGTCTGTTAGAGTCCGTAGACCCTGCCCTGGGCGTCTGTTAGAGTCCGTAGACCCTGCCCTGGGCGTCTGGCGTGGAGCTTCTCCATCTGCGACTCCACTCCACTCTGACGTGTTTGTTTACTTCCTGGTTGTCCCCCCAGCCAAAGGGAGCAGACCGGAAGCAGAAGACGGACAGGGAGAAGATGGAGAAGCGCACAGCACTAGAGAAGGAGAAGTACCAGCCATCCTACGATACCACTATCCTGTCAGAGGTCAGTCTGTTGCTTTGTTTGGTTGGTATTGATATTTTCCAGCACATCATTTTGGAAGTGGTAGGACAAGGATTTAAGTGTAGGAATATAGCGAGATATCTGTAAATTCAGATGAGTTGTTTAATTCTGAATTCATCATTGTGCTTCCAGAAGGGGAGTTTGCTGGGTTAGCATTTGTTTTCGATTAGCCACTTGACTTGCAGAGTGACTGTAGCCTAGCTTCTGTTCATGTGCGGGGAATACACTTTTAATTACATTTGAAAGATTTTCAGTGTGTTCCAAATAGTCGCTCAAAACTAGTGTCAGTAACAACCATATAATAATCACAAGGCGTTGTGATTATTATTAGCCGCTTCTGAATAGGAGCTAGGCTACTGTAACTCTGCAAGTTAATTGAAGCTGCAAACGAAAAACAAATGCTAACCCATCAAACTCCCCTTCTGGAGGCACAATGATGAATTTGCAATTAAACAACTCTTAATCTTGGTAAAAACAGGCAAACTCCAATTTACAGATGTCTTGGCGTATGTGTGTTTCTGATGAGCACAGTAGGATTCAGAAACGGTAAAACATAACCTCATACGTAGGTGCAGTACAGGGTGTGCATCATACAAGTTGACATAACATAAACTTTAATTTATAGTTTGGGCTGCATGCTCTCATCTAACCTGCTTCATGCAGTGCATTATAGCATGTGCCCTAGGCCTTCTACTTAGTGTGTCCGTGTGTCCATCCGCCCAGATGAGACTGGAGCCCATCATAGAGGACGCTGCTGACCACGAGCTTAAGAAGTCAAGCAAGCGGACGCTACCAGCTGACTGTGGCGACTCCCTGGCTAAGAGAGGCAGCGTAAGCTCTTCCTTTTGCTCTCTCTTGTCTGTCTTTCTTTTTCTTTATTACGGTCTGTCCGTCTTTCACTTTTCCACTCCTCCATCCCTCCCTTCATCCACCCACCTTCCCCGAGCCACTGGGCTTCCAACCACCTGATCTTGGGCAGATTGGACATCTCCGTGAGAGAGTAAACATGAAGGCAACGGCTGTTTGTTTTCTTTCAGTGTTCCCCATGGCCTGACAACGCCTATGTCAGCACAAACCAGGCAGCTACCCCCTCCTTCACCTCCTCCCCCCTCTCCACCTACACAGCCTCCTCGGTGCCAGACAGGTGAGTGGGTGTAGTTTAGGTGTTTTCTTCAACGGTTTTGAGTTGCATTGTAAATTGTATGAAAGTCAAAATGCACAAATGGCAAATTTGTTGCAATGTTATGTTGTATGATAAATGTTATTATTTGTGAAAGTATTATTCACACAACACAGAAAAAAGTGTGTGTGTGTGTGTGTGTGTGTGTGTGTGTGTGTGTGTGTGTGTGTGTGTGTGTGTGTGTGTGTGTGTGTGTGTGTGTGTGTGTGTGTGTGTGTGTGTGTGTGTGTGTGTGTGTGTGTGTGTGTGTGTCACACCTTAAAAGAGGCTGGGTTTGAGAGCGAGAGTGCGTGTGGGTGGGTGTGCGTCATCATTCTTTGACCTAATCGTTTGGCGTGTCTCTGGATCTGCTCCAGCGGTTTCCTGAGTCCCTCTAAACACTCGTCTCTTTCTCTCCTGTTGTGTTGCAGCGAATCTTCGTCCCCCAATCACCAGGCCGACCCGGTCAGCAGTGTCAACACGGAGGTCCGTGTGTACACGCACTCACGCACTCACAGACACAAACACACGCACCTCTGGCACGTATTATTCCTTGTGGTAGACATTGGATGTTTCAAGTTCAGTTGAGTGGGTCGTGTGTGTGTGTGTACTGATGAGGTACCTGGTTGCTGTCCCCCCCCCACCCCCCTTCCCCCACTGCAGCAGCTCAGCCCGACGGCCTCCATCCAGGACGCCCAGAAATGGCTCCTGAAGAACCGCTTCAACTCCTACACGCGCCTCTTCACCCACTTCTCAGGTACAGCACCCAGAGCCCCCTCGCAGGCACGCCAACATGCACACGCTGATAACAGGCAATCCACAATAGGGAATCGGGTGATATCGCTGATACAGAGTTGGCATGGCAACAAGCCAAGATAAGACTTTGGCCTACATTTGATTATATGTCCATGCTTGACCATAAAGGTTATGATCTTAAATCAGCATGGACCGAGTTTAGTAGTAGAAACATTCCTCTACATGACCGTATGGCGCTGTGGGAATGTGGTGTTGACTACCTCTGCCCCTCCCCTCCCTCCTCCTGCTACAGGTTCTGATTTGTTGAAGCTGACCCGGGACGACCTGGTCCAGATATGTGGAGCCGCCGATGGCATCAGGCTCTTTAATGCACTTAAATCCAGGTATGTTACCTAATTATGAAGGTTTTATCATTCTAACCTTTATTTGTGTTTAAGATAGATTTTCCCTAAACTGTGTCTGTCTGTCTTCCTGTGCCTGCAGGTCAGTGCGTCCCAGGCTGACTCTATACGTCTGCCAGGAGTCTCTGAGCGAGAGCCCCCTGCTGGAGAGACGTGGCAACAGCGAGAACGGAGAGCCCAGCAGCCCCTCCAGCCTATACGGTACTAGTCTCTGTGTCTACTAGTCTCTTGTTCTCATACATCCCCGGTGTTGACACTGGGGTACAAACAATTCTGTACATTCTTTTGTATTTTTATTCTTATCTAAAAATATATATATGTATGCCTTTTTTTTCTCCATTGTTATTACTATAGGACTGTAATAATAGTGACAAAGATTAAAACAAAATTTGTAATAGCAATTTAATCTACAAATCTTTCTGCTTTGACACCTGAATTCTTTATCTGGGATTATTAGATTATTATATAAAGTACTATACTATTATTATAGTATAGTACTCAGGCAAATATAAGAAGTCTGGCTGTAGTTCCAAATAAATCTAACATGAATTGCATGTGTGTTTGTGTGCGTAGTGTACCACGCTCTGTACCTAGAGGACTTGACCGCGGCGGAGCTGATTCGCAAGATGGCATCCGTGTGCAACCTTCCCCTCTGCACCATCAACCAGGTGTACCGCCAGGGCCCCACGGGCATCCACATACTGCTCAGTGACCAGGTACTTGGTCTTCTCTCTCTCTCTCTCTCTCTCTCTCTCTCTCTCTCTCTCTCTCTCTCTCTCTCTCTCTCTCTCTCTCTCTCTCTCTCTCTCTCTCTCTCTCTCTCTCTCTCTCTCTCTCTCTCTCTCTCTCTCTCTCTCTCTCTCTCTCTCTCTCTCTCTCTCTCTCTCTCTCTCTCTCTCTCTCTCTCTCTCTCTCTCTCTCTCTCTCTCTCTCTCTCTCTCTCTCTCTCTCTCTCTCTCTCTCTCTCTCTCTCTCTCTCTCTCTCTCTCTCTCTCTCTCTCTCTCTGCCTCATTTGATGCCTCCCCATCTGCAGTGTGGTTCTGTTCCTTTTCTTCCTGTTCTTCTACTGCTGACGGACAAGCCCTCTGAAAGCTCTGACGGTTATTCCCCCTCCTTTTCGCCAGATGGTGTACAACCTCCCTGACGAGAGCTGCTTTTTGATCTGCTCTCTTAAAGGTAAGACGAACGCACGCTTCACAGACCAGCAGCACTGATGATACTTCCTATTTTGAACCCACTACCTTATGAGATCTGTATTAGGTAGAATTGTCTCTCACTAGGAATATCATCTCTCTCCCTCTCCCAGATGACCTAGGCGAGGGTCTCCATCTGATCCTGAAGTAGCGTGATAAAGTGATGTCATCACCAACCACTCCACCCTCTTGTTTTTGAGCAGAAGCTGTTCTCGCTCTTTCTCCTCTCCCTGGTACTGTGTGTCTCTCTCTCCCACTCTCTAAATGTTCAGATTGCTAGGTGGAAGACAGCAACTGGGCGAAGACGTGTAAATGTTGGAATCTGACATGGGTGTGTCTGTTTCATATTGAAAACACTTAACAAGAGAGACATGGCGGGGGGGGGGGGGGGGCTTTCGGAATGAGAGAAGTGTGGGTGAGCGGGCAAGGTTTAATTTAATGCCTTTTTTTTTTCTTTGTTTTGTACTCCTGTGTTCAGAGAGAGTGGGGATGAGTGAAGAAGGGATGGGGACTGGGTTAGGTAGGGAGAATACTCCTATTCAGCAACCCAAGCACTAGGCCAGTATATTGATTTTCCACATTGCTGGACCGCTTGCTTACATTGGTAGTGGGAACCCCCCAGGCTCTGGTCTCCGCATGCCCCATGAGCTGTGGTCCCAAACGGGTGGATACGGTGTTTAATTCCTCAACCCTGCCCTATCCCCACCCCACCCCCCGGGGATGTTATTGGTTTGGTTTTTAATTTGAACGGACGAAGTCCGGGTTGTCGAGTGATCGAAGTTGTTCATAAATGTTTCCAGTGTGGATGTTGTCACTGACGAAAAAAGTGTTTTTATTGTTTTTTTTATCGTTTATAAAAGTGCGGAATGTGCTGATGTCATGTTCCTGTTATCATGTGGAAAGTAGTTTCCCAAATCAGGCTTTGGATAAATATATTAAGTCTGATGGCAAACAAGCTCAAATCTCTGGGTGAACGGGTGTTTCATTTTCTTTTCACGTCACATTTATTTCGACCAATCATGTTGCTGGGGCCGGGGATCTGCAGACGTGCGCGACATGGAATGGGTCTCTACTAGAAACAACCCGACAGGCGGAACCACAACAAACGTGATATGGCATGACCATTAATCTGGGATCCAGAAGATGACCGATAACTGAAACGATGGCGTCGTATTCCTGTTGTCCAACGTCATCGTCCCTTGGCCAACGGCAAACACAAACTCAGCCAGCACTGGTTAACTCAACTTTTCCTGTAGCAGGCTGAAAGAAAACCACGTCTTTAGGCAAAGTGTCTGTAAATGTTTTAAAATCAAACCTAGCAGCCACTATAGAAACACATTTGTTAAATCGTTTTCTGAAACCTCCATCTTGCACTCACGATTTTTTTGCGTAGAATATCTCCATAGCAAAAACAAGAACCGCTGTGTAACTCCGCCCCTTGCACTTCCTGTTTCCGGTCCAGGCGCAGAAGTTTGGCTATAGCATTGTTGAACTTCTGGATCCGAGATTATGTGGACGGTGCCATAGCGTTTGCCCTCTCCACTTGAATCTCTTAAATGATCATTTATGTTTTGCTACGCTTTTATTGTTCTGAGTTGATGGCTCTCTTAATTGGGAGGCTATTTCTTATATGTTTATGGGACAATACATTGTTTCTGGTGCCATTTGAGTTTGGGTCACGCCCACGTACATAACTACCTACACACCCATAACATACACCTCTTGCCTCCTGCTTGCAGTGGTGAGCTAGAAATATTTATGGGCATCATATACATTTTGCCTTCTGGGATTGTGGCCATAACCTTTGAGGACGTTAGTTTTATAACTGCTAGAGGAACGGTTCCAAAGTTTAATCTAATACAAATCATAGGAGACACAATACGAAACACCTATAGAAACCCTACAATGAAACGGACCAAACTGGTTTTAGATAGGAATGCTCTGTGGGGTGTAGACACTAGATGGTTTCGCATACAGCTGGGGGGTAGCTGGGAGCATACGGCGCTTTAATAGCTAGAATACAGTGTCTGGTGGAGTTGCTTTTTTGTACTGCATGTAGAATATAATTGAACGCTTAACTGCGGCATCTACATCCACTAGCATCTTTCAATGTATTTGATACCGGTGGCCAATAGGCAGGGGTGTTGTGTGTGTATACAGAGTTGTACATGTTGTACATGTCTGAACTGACACAAAAAAATAAGATGGTGGGGGGAGGTTCTGCCATGTGTCACCCTCACCTCAGCTGTGTGTGTGTGTGTGTGTGTGTGTGTGTGTGTGTGTGTGTGTGTGTGTGTGTGTGTGTGTGTGTGTGTGTGTGTGTGTGTGTGTGTGTGTGTGTGTGTGTGTGTGTGTGTGTGTGTGTGTGTGTGTGTGTGTGTGCGCGCGTCCTTGAAGAGGACTTGGTGGACTTGTCGTCAGGGTAGCTCTCCACCACCACGTTATATGCCCCCCCGTGGTTGGCATGGTAACGGGTTAGTTTGATGTGCAGTAAAATGCTATATAATCTTCTGGTGTCATCTCACCACCTATATGAAAGCGGACGTTTTTTTGTTCTGGGTTAGGCATGTGCAGGGATATACGATGTATATCAAAATGACTGAATATATAGTTTAGTGAGGTCCCCTGGCTCTAGGCCGACTCTGTGAAGCCGTTAGAATGCCCTCAGAGCCTGTCCTCCGTCCCTGTGCATGTCTGAGACACTAGGAGAGAGGGGGGATACCCGGCGATGTACAGCCCGAGGTCAACGAGGATGCTTCTCTTCTGCACAGTACCGTATGCTGGAGATGTACACCTGTGCTGGAAAATAAATGATTTCATACATCTTTGCCTGTGTGCCTCTTTAACTATACAACACAATGGGGATTATATGCATTTTCAGCATATACATTTTCTTTCCGTTTAATTGTATGCACTTGTTTATTGTTGCTATTTTATACTGCGCCAGACCCATGTTTTGTCTTTCCCTCCCCCCCGCCCACAATCCTATTTTAAAAGTATGCAATTGCTAACTTGGATGACATAGCTGCCACACAAACGTTATAGCAACTATAATGTATCCAAACATACAGATATAATCTGTCGTTTTCTGGCATGACGGCTCCAGACATATTTTGATAAACAAAAACACCGGAAGCCATCCCACCATGGCCACTGGTGATTCTGCGCAGTGCGCTTCTCTATCGCGCTTGACGTAGTCTGACGTTTCCCAGCAAAACCCAGGAAGTGAGTGGCTAGCTGTTTTCGTGAAACAGTACTTTGTTTTCGTCCCAATAGAATTGCGAGCCGTCGATTTCTTTTTTTACATTAACGTTTCACGGGCCGAAATGGCGACGTTTATTACAGTGCCGTTAAAGAAGTCTTCTGAAGTCGACCTAGTTAAACCACTGTCGAAATTCGTCACGTTGTCTTATCCTGCGGGCGAGGAACAAACGGAATACATTCGGGCTGTGGAGGAGTTGAACAAGCTCCGCAAGAACGCACTCGGGAGGCCGCTCGACAAATACGAGAGTAATTTGGAGATCTTGTTGAGGTTTGAATTAATCCATTACTGGCACCGTGTAGTTAGCCAGCACACTGCTTATTGAACCTAGCCACCTCTTACCTGTAGCGGGGACGCTGCCGCACCCAGACCCAGTGTTGGGGAGGTATTGATTGTCGTATAATGCTACAGTCATTAATAATGCTAACGTTAGCCCTGTGCGGAAGCACTCAACAGCGTTCACATGATTAAATCCAGGACACACGCACATCTGTATTCATTTATATCACATTTCCATTTAACGTCATAAAAACATGTCATTATATTGACAAGTAAAATGACGACCATAGTCGAGCAACTCCTGGTTATGGCAAAAGTGCGACGTCACCCAGTAATATGTCAACACAGGATTTATTTACCCCTACTGGCAGTTTTACTATGGGACATAATCAATCTTTTTGCCAAAATCTCAATGTTTTGGTCTATCTGTAACGCAGATATGATGGTGACCATGTCTGCCAAATATAGAAGAAACTTCCTCTGTATTGTAAATGGATACATGTATGTTTTCTAGGGCTACTTATGTGATTCTGGTTTTAGATCTTTTATATTCACATAGCATCTCACTAAGTTGTACGTTATGTAATAAATAGAGTAACAACGCGTTTTAATCTTCAGTGATTATTAACCACGTTGGGAAGAGGAAGTCACCGTTCATTTAAACAACGTCAGATAGCCGTGTTTTTTGTATAGGGCCTACCCGTATTCCGTTCCCGACATTCACTAACAGAGGGGTGTGTTCTGTGGAGTGGGCGTCCCAGCCATATCATTTTCTGGAATGGTCTATAGCAAACCTTATAGGTTGACTAATATACTATCAACCAGTCCGGTAGACCTAGACTTTGCTCCTTGTTAACGGTATGGCCATCATTGTCTGGATGAAGTCACCACTATGCAGTATAGGAGCCTGTACATTTCTCCTCTTCAACAGTCACTCAGTGCTGCAGGCTGCACTAAGTGCAGTTGTCCAGCCAGTGCCAAGATTACACTTTGCCCTTACATTGTCACATGCAATGTCACCTACTGCAATAAGACTGCTGATGTAGTGTCAGGTGTGAGCCTGATATGCTGGGGACTGGAGGCGGAGCATGGACCAATGGGAGTTTTTCCTTAGAGCAAAGTGATAGCAATGATAGGATTCAACGTCCATGGAGAATTCTGTGGTATGATTATGAGAAAGTAGCGTGAGGACCATCACATCTATTTTCTTTTGTTTTATGGGCTGCAATACAGTGATGTAACGGCAGACTTTTTCGGCGGCAAAACACTGAGTTCATATTGAATGTTCTATCATTTGCTTGGTTTTTGTAATAGCTAGGTCTTGCGGGAAAAACATGTAATGTCCATTAGATTTGTCATTCCCACCCTTCTTTTCATAGTCAGTATCAAAAGGATTAGCACACGGGCTAAAGTAAACTCTTCAGCTAAATCTAGCTGTGGTTGGAATATTGGCGTGAGTGAGTGAGTGTAGTGAATGTAACTCTTCTCCTGACAGTGGGCTGAATTACTGAATGTTGCCATTGTAGCTTCTTTGGCTGGTTCTATGACTTCCCATGCACTCTGCAAGCCATGGCAACATGGCTTGCCTACACCTTTTAACTTCTAAACAAAAGGACAGTGGTTGTGTCGCCCTGACAACCATTGTTTGGGTAGGGGTTTCTTTTTTTCTTCCAAAGACACAACCCATCTCAGTGTCCTTCTGCTACGCGTGCGTGTGTGTCTATGGAAAACCCTCCACACAAAAACCGCCTCTTATTTCACGGTCGTGCTCTGAACTCCTCATTGAAGCAGGGTTGTAAGTTCAGCGATCGCCTTTTCTGGGTGTTGTCATTTCTGTTGACACATTACTGGTAGGGACAGAGATCGACTGTGAACACCAGTGGCTGATTGACCGATTTGTCATAACCTTTTTCTGAGTCACCGTCATGTCACATGTGTCTCTCAAGCAGCAAACTGTTGTCTAATCCCCAGTGCTACAGTTCCGCTACATAGCTGACATTACTAGATTACTTTCACTGAGGTTTTCTTTACTAACCCTACTTCTTACTGCTTATTTTCTCTCCCTGACGTCTGTTATAATGAGTCTTTGAGTTATCCAGCAGGGAAAACATTCAATGTTTCTTTTGTATTTATCAGTTCTAGTACTATTATTATTAGCTTATGACAAGCAAAATTATGTCTGATGTAGGACAAGATAAATAATAAGTGTAAATAGGTGAATAACCTGATCAAATAATGAGTAACCAAACCTGACATTACCATATTATATTCTACAGTACATTATAATCACCTATGTAACTCTACTTAATAACCATATACATCTCCTTATTTATAATGAAATACACATATCAATGCATATAATAATACCATAACTATGTACCTACACATAGCCGAGAGTAAAGGACCGTCCCAACATCAAGGCCCCTAACCACTCTGTCACCCTTAGACTCCAACAAACTATTTTTGTTCTGTTCCCTCATACATATCCCATAACAGTCTTACTATGTCCTCCATGCTAACGTTGGTTTGCTTATATATAACTATTCCTCTCTGAGAACCTCAGGGAACTACAGGACGTCTTAATGAATGTGCAAATTAAACGTGATAATGGCTGATCCTGGGTCTGCAGGATCTTCAGTCAAGTCTTTTGAAATCCTTATTTTTATTATTGTATTGTAAATGGCATAATGACCCCCCTGCCTCTCATCTGCAGGTACTTCGACCAGCTGTCTGCTGTAGAACCCAAGTTTCCCTTCTCTGAAAACCAGGTACGGTGCCAGAGGACATACGCGCATGGTCAGACATGCTGAATAGAAGAAACGGATGCAAATAATGTTTGCTCTCCCTTTCCCCACAGCTCTGCCTAACCTTCACATGGAAAGATGCCTTCGATAGAGGCTCTCTGTTCGGAGGATCTGTCAAGCTTGGTAAGTGTGTGAGAGAGAGAATTTGTATGTTTGGCATGTGTGGGAAGCCCAGTAATTAACATACCTAATCTGGATTTCAATCGGCACTCAGAAACGGGGCCAGGTCAAGATTCCGGATATCGATTTTGCTGTGGTTAGGTGCTTGATGTGGTATGTTTTGTTAACGTTACTCATGTACATCTATTTGTTTTGCAGCCCTTGCCAGTCTGGGCTACGAGAAGACCTGTGTGTTGTTCAATGCCGCCGCGCTCGCCAGTCAGATCGCATCAGAACAGAACCTGGACAGCGACGAAGGGCTGAGGGCTGCTGCTAAATACTACCAGGTAGGCAGCCTTGATCACACACAAGTAACCAGGGAGACACAAACCATCTTTATGTGCACATAGAAACTGGCTACAATGACATATTGTCCATGTCTTCACCCCCCCCCCCCCCCCTCTTGCCTATCGACCTTCCATTTTGATTCATGCAGTCCTATTGGCCTTTCCCACATGCACCGAAAGTCGGAACTTCTCCGTATAATCCCCGGTGGGGCTGTATGTGTGAACAAAAATGTCCGGATCCGCCCCTCCGGAGTTAACTCTACCAGGCCCCTAGTCTAAAGACTGTGTCTAAGAATTCACAACGAGCGAGTGGGCGTGTTGCTGACGTGTTGGTGACGTTTCTATCACACGGCTGGTGCTAAACCAGGAGCACGGAGTGTAGGTGCTTCGTACGTTTCTCTTCTCGCCTGTATTTTGCGTTCCGACTTCTTTCTGCTTTCCACTCTTCTGTTGGTATTGCGGATACGTCTAAATAAATGCAGCGTTGATATCACCGCGAAAAGAGTGGGCATCACGGAGTTGGTGGCCTCGCCCGCCATCTTCGATGTGCTGTAAACAATACACTGTGACTTCCGCCGCATACTTTATGCGTTACGTCCTGCCTCCTACACGCTTTACCCCGGGCGCCACCTCTCACCTAACGTATACGGAGTATCTCCGATATGTGTGAACACGTCTGATGCGGCTTAACTCATGTTATCTGTTCATGTGTGAAAGGGCCACTCCTGATCATCTCTGGGCCTGACTCTCTGGACCTCATCCTGAGTTCACGTGTGAAAGGCCTACTAGGGCTGCCTTTCTGTGGTGATTCCAGTTGTTTTACCATGTGACTGACTGTGTCCCCAGCTGGCCAGCGGGGCGCTCCTCCACATCAAGGACACGGTGCTGTCCGCGCTCAACAGGGAGCCCACCATGGACATCTCCCCAGAGACCGTGGGGGCCCTGCACCATATCATGCTGGCCCAGGCCCAGGAGGTCTTCTTCCTCAAGGCCACCTCTGGTACTTGCGACCACAGCACACAACAACAGAACAGCCATGCACGTGCGCGTGCTAATACTTGCATGAAGCACAACAGGCACACCGTCTGGATCAGCCTGCACTCTAAAGCTAACTGGTTTTCCACACGGATCTTGTTATCAAGCAGTTAGCCATCATCCTATTGAACGGGAGAGAGATACAGATAGGCAAATGAAATGGTTTATTACAGCGCACTACATAGCAGAGCTATGGAAACTCTCTGTAATCGCAGTGGAATAACGTACAGTTGTCGTACGTTTATTACACATTTCCAAATCTTTGGTTTGACTACAAGAATGTTGCATTGAAAGACTTCGATGACCATTACAGAACGCGTTGTTGCCACTTTGCGTCTGATTTGCTGTCACCGTAACCAAACTGTAATAATCAGTTATCAAACCACAGCACGGTGTGAGACCTTGTGATGTTGGGGAAACTACGTTCACTCCAATTTACATTTGGTTTTATCAACCAACAGATAAAATGAAAGATGCCATCATTGCAAAACTGGCCAATCAGGCTGCTGATTTCTATGGCGAGGCCTTCAAACAATGCCAGTACAAGGAGAACCTTCCGAAGGTATGTTGAGGACACACATTTCGTTCATTACATGCATCAGTGCGTGCACTCCCTTGTGTAGACGAATGCCTGGCTTTGCAATATTTACGAGCTTTTTAGAAACCCAGTCGACCTCCCATTAGTTTGTTCTCCTCCTTCATTTACACAGTAAGGGTTGAGTTCTATTGTGTTCTGGGGAACAATCTGAATGTATGTGCGTGAGTGTATTTGTATGAACACACAATTCAAGAGTGGCACTGGGATGTTGAAATCACCGCACCTCTTTGTCCTCATTGGTCTGTTTCTGCCCTTCTCTGCATTCTGGTTGGTTGTTGGTCTTTTTTTTATTTTTTTCTGTTTTTACTATTGAACTGTGATTGGATCATTCTCTGCATTCTGATTGGTCACTTACCAATGGGTTTTCGAGAATTCCTATTGAGTCTCCCCTGACCCTTCTGACTTGACCAACGCACACACGTTAACACACACACACCTTCTACAGTTTAGCTGACCAATAGTAAAAGTAGAAAAGTAGCATGAGCTAACCAGTGCTTTTTAGCCAGTGTGGGCTTTCTTTTGCTCCGTGAATATCAAGATTTGACCCCCCCCCCCCAGGTTACTTTTCTTTAAAAGAAAAGGGGGGGGGATATTTCCATGTTGATAGTTCTTGATAAAATACTATAGATATACCGCTGTGTCCACAGTCTTGCCTGTAGGCATCTGTGAGCAGGTAGGGTCAGACATCCTACAAATTCCTTCAAGTCGCCGAGTCTGCAGCCAAATGACTAAAGAGTAAATAATCTGAGGCACACAAACCAACCGGCCCACACACACGGCTGGTGACTGTCCGGCCTGGTGAATGGAGTTTGGGCGGATGTCACCGAAAAGGTTTAACCGGTCATGACCTGTTCTCTCTCCTTCTCTGTCTCTTTCTCATTTTCTCTCTCTTTCTCTTGTTGTCTTCCTTCTCTTCCTCTTCACCCCCCATGCTGCTATAACCGTTTGGCCGTGTGTGTGTGTGTGTGTATGCTTTTCTGCGTCCTTTTGCATGTGCGCACTCGACTGATGGGTTGTGCCTCTGTGGGATTGGCTTTCTTCATGTCTTTCGTGATTTGAACTCGCCACTGTGTGTGTCCCTGCTCTTTTGTGTTGTATTTTTGGTTTGCCTTGCTCGTGTTTGTGTGTGCATACGTGTGTGTGTGTGTGTGTGATGCGTGTGTTGTGTACGAAAATCCACACGTGTGTTTGTGTGTGTGTTTGGTTGTGTACGAATGTATGTGCGTGCGTGTATATCTTTTGTGTGTGTGTATGTGCGCTTTGTGGTTGCCTCTCCCTGGTCAGTATTTTTATTTTCAGGAAGTGTTGCCGGTGCTGGCAGCCAAGCACTGCATCATGCAGGCCAATGCTGAGCTGCACCAGAGCATCCTGGCCAAACAGAACAAGCACTTCGGGGAGGAGATCGCTCGTCTGCAGGTAGGGGACCGGCCTGTCTGGCTGCTGAGCATCATTCCTATTGCAGTACAGAGGAGGCCAAACCCTTGGGACGAATGGGGTCCAACATCCAGGGGCTTATAAGTTAGCATTTTCTGTGATGCACAGGAGCCACTTTAACTCTCTTCTTAGAAGGAGTCATACACGGCCGCACCCTTTTTGCTATCACCTGAGATAGAGCACCAAACGATTGCTTTTGCTGCGTAGACTTGGACTTGGGTCACTGTCAGGTGACCATTTCCGCATTGTTCTTGGCACCCGTTCTCCTTGATGACGCGGATCTACAATGGTCCCCTTTCACAGAGGCGTCACCGAAGGACAAACACAGGCGTCGCTCATGACACTTATTCTTTTATTGACCTGGATACTGGTAGACTAAACTAGTGAAGATTAGTCTACTTACCTGTGCTCTGGTCCATGAAAGGAGCAGCCCCATAATTAGTTTCATGAGCAACACCTGTGTTTGTCTTATGATAACACACCATGCACATATATAATGGACGCCGCATTGACTGCTTCAACCTGTTGCTGCGATACTTCAACATTGCCACCACATTGGAGAGGCCAAGACTGGCCTGTAAAGAAAAGTTAACGGGGGAGCTGCCCATTTTCTGGGTGAAAAGCCCTATAGCGTTTACACTCCTCAAACGATTCAAATGAGTCACTTTACACCCTATTCAATCACAGCATATACATTTAATATAATAACCTTTTTGTTACTCCACGTGGAGCGTAAATCATTGAACTATAACAACGATCCTGAGGAAATGTAAACATTATAGTGGTCTTTATCCAGAAAGACCGCAGCTCACCAGTCTACTTGTATTTGTTTACAGGCCAGTCTTGGCCTCTCCAATGTGACGTTAACGTACCATCCAAAGGCCAATGCGTATACACGTAATGCTATGTATGTATGTCTTTGATGAAACCTGTGTGTAACGGGTATACTCCACTCTGCATGAAAGCCTCTTCTAAAAGACTAGTCATAACTAACCAGTAGCGGTATCCCCCCCGTCCCAGCACGCCGCAGAGCTGGTGAAGACGGTGGCGTCGCGCTACGACGAGTACGTCAGCGTCAAGGACCTGAGCGACAAGATCAACCGGGCGCTGGCCAACGCCAAGAAGGACAACGACTTCATCTACCACGACCGCGTGCCCGAGGTGAAGGACCTGGCGAGCATCGGCAAGGCGGCGCTCGCCAAGGCCACCGCCATCACACCCCCCCTCAGCCAGAAGTTCACAGGTAGGCCGCGGGGCACACACACACACACACACACACACACACACACACACACACACACACACACACACACACACACACACACACACACACACACACACACACACACACACACACACACACACACACACACAAGCAGAGTTTAGTAGGGCTGTAACAATACCCCCTTTTCCCCGATATTTACCTGGAACGCAAATATTTCCATTTTTATGGTCCAGGTAAAATTCCATTTCAAATGCGTAACGTTGTATTCCGTTATTTATTATTATATAATTATATTATATATTATTATAATTGGAGGTACATAGTAAAAAAGCGTTTTCAAAGGTATTTCTGCTGTAAACTTAGTTTGCGTTTTGTATTCTGACCTGTTTTATTAGTGGCCCTTCATAACTCTTTGTTTCCCGTCGTTGTCCCCAGACCTGTTTGAGAAGATGGTTCCGATGGCAGTGCAGCAGTCCATGAGCATGTACAACCAGAGGAAGGCTGAGACCGTCAACAGACTGGTGGGCACCATGAGGGAGGCCACCAACCTCTGCAACGGGTACGCTGCCCTGTGTGTCTGTGCGTGCGCCTGCGTTAGCGCAACTCAAGGTTGTCAAACAACCTCTGTCACAACCCCAATGTGCGGGTTCTAGCTGTTGATGTCCTTGAGCCAGACGCCTAACCCCTACCTGCTCATTACTGACCTGCATCTAGGAAAACAGTCACGGCAGGTTGCTTTGAAAAAAACCTGTTGACAAAATGATCACGTAGAATAGCAGTTGGAAATGCAGCAGGGAGAGTCCTGTTTTTGGTGGCTCTGGCCCCTCTACGGGCCTTTCATCTATGCCTGCAGTCTACCAAGAGCAAGATGCCTCTTTCTGCTCCTAAATGTTAAAGTGACTTTAGATGAATGACCAACTGGTCAATTGAAACCTTCTCATTGTTCATCTGGACCTGGTTCTTTCAGCGTGTTGGCCTCCCTCAACCTGCCTGCGGCCCTGGAGGACCTGTCAGGGGACACGATCCCACAATCCATTGCAGAGAAGTCCAGGGCTGTCGTGAGCAAGGGGGGTCTGCAGAGCATCGAGCAGCTGATCCGAGACCTGCCCGAGCTCATGACCCGCAACAGAGAGATCCTGGATGAGGTAACTACCGAGAAAGTACTGTAGTACTAGTGCTGTAGTAGTACTGCTGTGGTACTACTCACTGTCAAACCTGCAGCCAAACTCCAGCCAAACCTGCAGCTGTGTGTGTGTGTATATGTGTTTGTCTAACAGTCTCTCAAGATGCTGGGTGATGAGGAGACAACAGACAACGAGCTGAGGTCAAAGTTCAACCAACGCTGGAACAGAACTCCCTCTGGAGACCTTTACAAGCCTCTCCGTGCAGGTACACACACACACACACACACACACACACACACACACACACACACACACACACACACACACACACACACACACACACACACACACACACACACACACACACACACACTAAACACGCTGGTAGGTCTTTAAATAGAATAGAAAATGATGAAATTACACGCTGAATCCTTTTTGTCTATTAAGTCTGTAAACAATATGATGATTCAAGTAGAACGTGATAATGGTAAATGAGCTACTTGTAAAGATTCTGGGTAGAAGTGGATGAAGGATAATGTTCAGTCTATGCCGACGTCATTCTACTCTCTCTTTCCACCCCTCCAGAGGGCGGTAACTTCAGCAGCAAGCTGGACGTGGCCACGCACGCGGACCAGGTGGTGCGGGAGCGCTTCAACACCCACTGTGACATGATCGCCCTGCTCTGCAAGCCGGAGAACGAGCTCAACGCTGCCATTCCCTCAGCCAACCCCGCCAAGACACTGCAGGGCAGCGAGGTCCGTCCACCCG
>JACYXH010000135.1:1638592-1657333 GCA_026745465.1 Lota lota | reverse complement strand
CCCGTCCGCCTGTCTGCCCGTCCGCCTGTCTGCCCGTCCGCCTGTCTGTCTGTCTGTCTGTCCGCCTGTCTGTCTGTCCGCCTGTCCGCCTGTCTGTCTGTCTGTCTGTCCGCCTGTCTGTCTGTCCGCCTGTCTGCCCGTCCGCCTGTCTGTCTGTCCGCCTGTCTGTCTGTCCGTCCATCTGCCTGTCCACCTGTCCTTCCACCTGTCTGTCCACCTGTCAGTCCGCCCACCCACCTGTCTGTCCGTCCATCTGTGTGTCCGTCCCACCTGTCAGTCCGCCCACCCACCTGTCTGTCCGTCCATCTGTGTGTCCGTCCCACCTGTCTGTCCATCCCCCTGTCTGTCCGTCCACCTGCCAGTCCGTCCCCCTGTCTGTCCGTCCGCCTGCCAGTCCGTCCTCCTGTCTGTACACCTGGACTGGTCAATGTTCTGTGTACTTCCATAAAGGTTTCTGTTCCAGCCCGGTGACCCAGTGGTTAGCACTGCTGTCTAACGGAGAGAAGTTCCTTCAAACCCTCCTTGGTGCCTCAATACACTTGTACCTCTGGGGGCCCCTACCTGATCCCATACTAACAATACACTTGTACCTCTGGGGGCCCCTACCTGATCCCATACTAACAATACACTTGTACCTCTGGGGGCCCCTACCTGATCCCATACTAACAATACACTTGTACCTCTGGGGGCCCCTACCTGATCCCATACTAACAATACACTTGTACCTCTGGGGGCTCCTACCTGATCCCATACTAACAATACACTTGTACCTCTGGGGGCTCCTACCTGATCCCATACTAACAATACACTTGTACCTCTGGGGGCCCCTACCTGATCCCATACTAACAATACACTTGTACCTCTGGGGGCCCCTACCTGATCCCATACTAACAATACACTTGTACCTCTGGGGGCCCCTACCTGATCCCATACTAACAATACACTTGTACCTCTGGGGGCTCCTACCTGATCCCATACTAACAATACACTTGTACCTCTGGGGGCTCCTACCTGATCCCATACTAACAATACACTTGTACCTCTGGGGGCCCCTACCTGATCCCATACTAACAATACACTTGTACCTCTGGGGGCCCCTACCTGATCCCATACTAACAATACACTTGTACCTCTGGGGGCCCCTACCTGATCCCATACTAACAATACACTTGTACCTCTGGGGGCTCCTACCTGATCCCATACTAACAATACACTTGTACCTCTGGGGGCCCCTACCTGATCCCATACTAACAATACACTTGTACCTCTGGGGGCCCCTACCTGATCCCATACTAACAATACACTTGTACCTCTGGGGGCTCCTACCTGATCCCATACTAACAATACACTTGTACCTCTGGGGGCTCTTACCCCCAACACTCCTAGGCCCGCCTAGAGGTTTTAAAATTGAAGAAAGAACATAAAGTATCTTTCAGAATAATCTGTCCGCCCTGTACTGTGCTGCCCTGTCGGCCAGGTCACCATGGCCGTTTCATTGTGTTCTCCACCTGGATAAATAACGGTGAAGTAACATCTGCGTGTCCCGTGCAGGTGGTGAACGTGCTGCGCTCCTTGCTAACCCAGCTGGACGAGGTGAAGAGGGAGAGGGAGGGCCTGGAAGGGGAGATCAAGGCGGCCACCTTCGACATGACCACGTGCTTCCTGACGGCCATGAGTCAGGACGGCTCCGTCAACGAGGAGACGCTGTCCCTGGCCCAGCTGGACCAGCAGTACGGCCAGTACAATCAGAAGGTCCAGAGCACCCTGCGGACACAGGAGGAGCTTCTGGGAAAAGTGCAGGTACGACCACAGATAGACACACACTCTGATACTGCGTTGGGTATGAAGAGACCAGTTGGATCAAGGGAAGTAACATGAGAATTAAGTTATCTTCAATGCAACGCACGCACAGAACAGACAGACACAGACAGACAGATGGACAGACACCACTTTTACGAGAACAGTTGGATTAAGTTATTTGACTTTTATAAGTCATTCTATCCTCCCACATACACTGTTACCCAGACAAACCTTATCCGTTCACTGGTGAGAGTGAGTCCTCATCGCCTCTGTGTGTTCTCCTCCAGACAGCCCACCAGGAGTTCAGCAGCCTGAAGCAGTCCAACTCTGAGGCCAACAACCGGGAGGAGGTGCTGAAGAAGCTGGCCTCCGCCCACGATAGCTACGTGGAGATCAGCAACAACCTGAACGAAGGCACCAAGGTACCCGGACCTCCCCACCCACCCAGCCCCATCCCAGCTCCCTCTACTTAGTCACACTCACACTAACAGTGGGTAGATAGATAGGTTCTTTATTCACCCCCGAGGGGAATTGGAGGTGTTACATCAGCTCACATTAAATAACACAATAGTTATAATAAAGTAACAATATAATAAAATAATAGAAACCCCTTTTATTAAAAATGTAAATAAAACATTTACATTGAAATCCAAGTTAGCTGACCTAAGATGCACACCAAAACGCTGACAAAAAGCTGTGTTGAATGTGCAGTTGGTAGGTAGACGGGTCGATGGTTCAGTATGTCGTATCTCTCCTCTCTCTCCTGTTTAGTTCTACAACGGCCTGACTGAGATCCTGCTCAAGTTCCAGAACAAGTGCAGTGACATCGTCTTTGCCCGCAAGACGGAACGCGACGAACTGCTCAAGTATGACCTGACTTTGATCAAAATCGATGCCCTTTTCGGTTGAGTTTACCGTAGTTTAATGAATAGAATGTCCTGCTTTTGTAGAGATACCTGTATCCGTACAGTAGTATATATTTTTTGTTTTGTTACATGTTACGTGTAACATATTTGACAGTTACGTTTTTGAATTGAATTATATTTTTTCACAGGTGTCATCGTAGGACATCCCTACTTTAATCCACCACCAGTGCCCTGCTACATAAAAGTAGAATAATTAGCATTATGAGTGACACCTGTGTTTGTCCTACGATGACGCCCCTGTGGAAACATTCTATTGCATAGACATATATATCAAAAGACGCCACATTGGACATTGTATCGTACGTCAACATAGCCGCCATATTGGAGAGGCTGACACTGGCCTGTAAACAAACACAAGTAAACGGGGGGGCCTCGGTTTTTCTGGATAAAAAGCTATTTAACGTTTTTCATTTGTCAAGCAATTTCAATGAGTCGTTTTTGATGTGGGTTTATGATCTATGGTGAGTAAATAAACAAATTGTGTGTGTGTGTGTGTGTGTGTGTGTGTGTGTGTGTGTGTGTGTGTGTGTGTGTGTGTGTGTGTGTGTGTGTGTGTGTGTGTGTGTGTGTGTGTGTGTGTGTGTGTATATCTATATCTATAGATAGATATATAGATATAGATATATATATATATCTATATATATATATATATATATATATATATATATATATATATATATATATATATATATATATATATATATATATATAAAAATAGGATATTTAAATATTTAATATGACTATAAAAACAACAAACAACGCAGCTCCCCGGTTCACTTGTATTTGTTTACAGGCCAGTCTTGGCCTCAACAATATGGCGTTGACGTTTCGCAGCATGGGGTCTATGTATATACGTCTAGAGTCCTTTGGGGTAACGCCATTGAAAGGTGGGGACGGCCTGTAGGGAACTGAACCTAACGAGGCCTGTGTCTGTGCTGCCCACACGCTGACGGTTGGTGTTATGGTAGTGAACTGAACCTAACCTGTGTCTGTGCTGCCCACACGGTGACGGTTGGTGTTATGGTAGTGAACTGAACCTAACCTGTGTCTGTGCTGCCCACACGCTGACGGTTGGTGTTATGGTAGTGAACTGAACCTAACCTGTGTCTGTGCTGCCCACATGCTGACGGTTGGTGTTATGGTAGTGAACTGAACCTAACCTGTGTCTGTGCTGCCCACACGCTGACGGTTGGTGTTATGGTAGTGAACTGAACCTAACCTGTGTCTGTGCTGCCCACACGCTGACGGTTGGTGTTATGGTAGTGAACTGAACCTAACCTGTGTCTGTGCTGCCCACACGCTGACGGTTGGTGTTATGGTAGTGAACTGAACCTAACCTGTGTCTGTGCTGCCCACATGCTGACGGTTGGTGTTATGGTAGTGAACTGAACCTAACCTGTGTCTGTGCTGCCCACATGCTGACGGTTGGTGTTATGGTAGTGAACTGAACCTAACCTGTGTCTGTGCTGCCCACACGCTGACGGTTGGTGTTATGGTAGTGAACTGAACCTAACCTGTGTCTGTGCTGCCCACACGCTGACGGTTGGTGTTATGGTAGTGAACTGAACCTAACCTGTGTCTGTGCTGCCCACATGCTGACGGTTGGTGTTATGGTAGTGAACTGAACCTAACCTGTGTCTGTGCTGCCCACATGCTGACGGTTGGTGTTATGGTAGTGAACTGAACCTAACCTGTGTCTGTGCTGCCCACACGCTGACGGTTGGTGTTATGGTAGTGAACTGAACCTAACCTGTGTCTGTGCTGCCCACATGCTGACGGTTGGTGTTATGGTAGTGAACTGAACCTAACCTGTGTCTGTGCTGCCCACACGCTGAGGGTTGGTGTTATGGTAGTGAACTGAACCTAACCTGTGTCTGTGCTGCCCACACGCTGACGGTTGGTGTTATGGTAGTGAACTGAACCTAACCTGTGTCTGTGCTGCCCACACGCTGACGGTTGGTGTTATGGTAGTGAACTGAACCTAACCTGTGTCTGTGCTGCCCACACGCTGACGGTTGGTGTTATGGTAGTGAACTGAACCTAACCTGTGTCTGTGCTGCCCACATGCTGACGGTTGGTGTTATGGTAGTGAACTGAACCTAACCTGTGTCTGTGCTGCCCACACGCTGACGGTTGGTGTTATGGTAGTGAACTGAACCTAACCTGTGTCTGTGCTGCCCACATGCTGACGGTTGGTGTTATGGTAGTGAACTGAACCTAACCTGTGTCTGTGCTGCCCACACGCTGACGGTTGGTGTTATGGTAGTGAACTGAACCTAACCTGTGTCTGTGCTGCCCACACGCTGACGGTTGGTGTTATGGTAGTGAACTGAACCTAACCTGTGTCTGTGCTGCCCACACGCTGACGGTTGGTGTTATGGTTGTGTTCAGGGAGCTGCAGCAGAGCATCGCACGGGAGCCCAGCGCCCCTTCCTTCAACGCCCCCGCCTACCAGAGCAACCTGGCCGCCAGCGCCACCAGCCCGGGCCCCGCGGCCGGGCCGGGGCCCACCCCCGCACCCAGGACTGTGTTTGTGAGTGGCCAGGTGGGGGCTGTCTTGAGGGTTGTCTCTTATAGGGCAAACATTTGCCAATGCACACACACACGCACACACACGCGTACACACTTGTGCCACACCTTAATCGTTTTGCAGATGGTATGCCAATGTTGCACTTCTGTTAAGCGCTCACATATGAACTGTATGTATTCATTTATTTGTGTTTGATGTGTTTATACGTTTTGTCTAATACACTTGAAGACCTCACATTATTGATTCGTTCACTAGCGAATTGCTGCGCACGTAACCGTTACCTTATCTACGTACTGTAATGGCATACCTGTGGAAAGCACATCAAGCACACATTGCACTCGGTGCACAAGCCAGCGTGTTGATGTCCAAGTGTTTCCGTTGTATATGCAGGAGGGGTGATGGGCCGGTGTATTTATCCATCCCTCTCTCCGTCTCTCCCTCCGTGCAGCAGCCACAGCAGCAGGAGACCCAGGCCAAGACCCAGCCCCCGGCCAGACCCCCGCCACCCAGCTTCACCCCCCAGGGGCCCCCCTTCAACCCCAGCAACATGCCCGCCGCCGTGCAGCCAGCGGGTAACCCCCCACCCATGGCCCCGCCCGGTCAGGCCCAGGGCCCTCCCTACCCCTCCTACCAGGGCTACCCCGGGTGAGTTGGTGGGGTGGGACGTTTGTTGTCTCGACTCTAGCTTCATGCTGTGCTAATGTTATGCTAATGCCATGCCGAGGTGTCATTTTCTGCGGCCCAGGAGCGGCGGTGCTGATCTGCTCTGTTTGTGTTTGTGTGTGTGCAGGTACTACCAGATGCCCATGAACTACAACCCCTACCCCATAGGCTACAACTTGCCCTACATGCCTTACCAGCCCCAACCAGGACAGCCGGGCTACCCTGGGGCACCGCCAGCCGGGCAGCCCTACCCAGGATACCCCCAGCAACCTCCCCAGCAACAGCCCTACTACCCACAGCAATAACTACCCCTCCCCCCTCCTCACCTCACTCCTCCTCTTCCTCTATATCACACTCACACTTGCTATGCCCCACCCCAAGTTCTTAGCTGCCCCGGTTTCTACTCTTCTCTTCCTGGAGACTTAATAACCCCCAGCAATAACACCACCCCCCCCCCCCCCCATAACCTTCTTCCCATGTCTCACAGCTCTCCCCCTTCTCCTGGTTTGGTTGAAGCTGATACATTGAACCAGCAGTTTGAAGAGGGCTCAGAGCTGCTCTGCACTCCACCTCTCGCTTTGATGGCCTTTTTATTCCCTTTGTTTTTTTGCACTTCTTCCCCCACTACATCGTTCAGCCTCTCCTCCTGTCTTCCCTTGCTCGACCCATGCACTAACTCTCTCCCTCCTTGCCTGTACTTTGTTGTTGGTTTTGTTTTAGTTTTTTCATGGTTTTATTATTATTTCTCTGGTTAGTAGTTTTGTTAATTATTTTTGTTAATCAATTGTTGTTAGGATTATTTTCCCGGTTTGATCATTGAGTTAAAATTCAAGCCTCAGGCCCGGCTGAAGTCCCATCTCTCTCTCGTCTGGGGTCTGGACTGCTGTGCGGCATATAGGACACGCTGCAAAGGATTGTGGGATAGTGCTCAACAGCTTCCTGGACAGGTGGTGGCAGGCTTGTGGTCGACTCACCTGCTTAGGGAATGTGCAGCGAGGTTAGAGATAGGGGGTTCCACATCATCACCCCCTTGTTATGTTCACCCACCAACCCGTGAGCGCTTCTGTGTCGACTATAGCCCTATTTTTATAATACTGATACATGGGCAATGTATAAACCTTAGAAAGAAATGAATAAAATTGCCTGCAGTTTTTCTAATGTAGATGACTCTCTGTCCATCTCTGTCTTTCTCTCAATCACCCAGGGAACGTTGGTATAATTACAGTTCTACAATCAAAAGCTGTATATGGCTGTAGAAGAAGTGGGAGAAATTGTCCTATGATATAAATATATATAAATATATATAAATGTACGACTCTACGTGGTTAGAAAAAATTCAGTGTACTACACTCATGCTTATGTGTTGTTTTTTTCCTCTAAGTTCTAATATGATTAAACTAATCTGCTGCATATTTCCAGTCTTTTCAATTTTAACGACTGGTGTCCATAAGAGTGTGCGTGTGTCTATGTTGCTGTTTCTATATTAGGACACAGGGGGGCACTAATGATGCCTCGACGCAGAGCAGAATTACGTCAAGTAATTTTGTACGGGGCCACAGTTGTCCCATGGCCCAATCGGTGAAGGAATTGTTTCCGTCCGACCAATCCAGGTTGCATTGACCTGCTGAGCCCTGGGTGCATACCCATTTAGAACGCATGCAAATTATCCTTCGCAGAGGTCCTGATCTCATCCAATCATATTTCCCCCAAGGTGATTTCTCAACACTAGACAGATCTCATATCCATATATTTATTCAATTTCAGGGTATGCTAATGTTGCAGCATTTCTCATCTGTGTGTGTGACGGTGTTTGAGAGCGTGTGTGTGTGTGTGTGTGTGTGTGTGTGTGTGTGTGTGTGTGTGTGTGAGATATGTTATGTGTGTAATAAATAGTTTGTGTCGTGTCAGGAAAGAGTGGATTGGAGCGAAAGAGTGCAAGTGTGGAGTGTGTGTTTGTGTGAGAGAGGGATATAGTATGTATATGTACGCGTGTGAGAGAGTGTCTGGCTGTGTGAACGACTTGATTTTATAAGAGTATATATTTTTGTGTATGTGGGCGAAAGTATATTAAAGTGTTAATTATTTAATGAATGTGTTTGTGAAAGTGTACTTGGTGTGATGTGTGTATGTGAATGTGTGCACGTGTGTGAGAATGTGTAAGAAAACCGTGTGAATGTTTGTATGAGTGTCTAGCGTGTGTGAAAGAGCGATGATTTCATTCGTGTGCATGTGAGTGAGAGAAAGGGAGTGTGAGTGTGTGTGTGGGGGGGGGGGGGGAGGTTGTTCTGCAGCGGCAGATGGCAGCCCAGTGTGATGTCTGGTAGGCTCAGAGAGCGGCTTCTCCTCAGCTTCCATCCATCACTCCACCTCCCTCTCTTTCCGTTCTCCTCTCCTGTTTCTCCTCTACCCATCCCTATATCTGTCTCATCTCCACTCCTCATAAAAAAAAGATCATTTATAATTCTATCTAAACTGCATGAATATAATCATTACCCGCCGAATACCCATCAACCCATAGATCTATCTGTGTTTATCTCAGTTCATCTTTCTGTTTTCCGGTCCGTCTGTCCCTGGAGTTTTGGCCACCAATTGTTGGAACTTTGCCGGCCTCTGCTGCTGACGGTCCCCTGCCCCATAGCGTCCTTGATAAAAATCGGTGTGTGTGTGTGTGTGTGTTCTTTCTTAAAAATATTAATATTGCCACTTCATCTAACTGCTCATTTCCCCAGTGAAAGTGATGTGATACCACTCCGTTCTCTCTCCCTCTCTCACCTCTCTCTTTCTCTCACCTCTCTCTCTCTTTCTCTCTCTCTCTCACACCTTCTCCCTCTCTCACCTGCTCTCGCTGCCGCTCTCGTGTGTTTTTCCTGCGCGTCCTGTAGCATACCGTTGCTGTCAACCCCAATCCAATCGCTGAATGTGTTTATCAAAGGTGTCCGTACATCGCGGGCCCTTCATTTTAACAAGGCGTGCTTTACCAGTGGGGTGTCATATTTTAATTGGTCGCAAATGCAATAAAGCTGCTCTACACAGCACGTGTGACGGGTATTAATTACATGCACATTAATAGCCCACAAACTCCACACTGCCATATTGTACTTCCTGCTGTTTTGAATGTTTTTTTATTTCTTTTTTTTACATTGCTCTCTATATTTCCTCCTTGCCGTCACTACTTACTATTGTCTGACAAGATTATCAGTCGCCGTAATAGAAAACGGAATATAACTGCCTGTGATGATGTAGCTCTGTGCTATTGCGACTCAACCATCCCTACAGAGTCAAAGTTTATATTCTGGGACTTGCACACAGATATATTTTCATTCTGAAATAGGATCAGGTGTGTGTGTGTGTGTGTGTGTGTGTGTGTGTGTGTTAGAGAGAGCGTGTGCAAGAGAAACCAGGTGTCCCACCCACATTTTATGTTAACAAAGGATCACCAATGCAATGTCCCCACATTAAAAATCATTACAGCTATTAACTACATCTCTCTGTCTCTCTGTCTCTCTGTCTCTCTGTCTCTGTCTCTGTCTCTGTCTCTGTCTCTGTCTCTCTCTCTCTCTGTCTCTGTCTCTGTCTCTCTCTCTCTCTCTCTCTCAATCGCACCTCTCCCTCTCTCTACTGTATAGAGATAGGGTGAGATGTGTGAAATAACGTACCAGTATGAGGAGATGCAGTTACTACAACAACTAACATGAGAGTTCTCCTTCTCTCCCTTCATTTAGACTTTTATTCCTATTCCCTGCAACTCCCCCACCCCCCCCCCCCCCCACCCCCCCCCCCCCCCCCCCCCCCCCCCCCCCCCCCCCCCCCCACCCCACCCCCTCGCCTGCCACCCCCTAGCTCCTTCTCTCCAAACAAACGTGGGTGTACAGGAAGGTAGATTATGAAAAGAGAAACGACGGCTCCAGGATTCCTTCCTGCGGAGATGGTATGTTGTGTGTTTTGAGATGCTGCCGCGGTGATTACTGCCTTAACCTGTGTGGGAAGTATGTGCGCTGGAGTGGGAAGTTGTAATGATGTGGTTATACAACGGCAGCTGACACGCACACACACACACACAAACATGCCCTTCTAGGAGTGTTTCCTCCTCTTGTATAATCAAGCCGCCACACTCTGGTGTGTATGGGAGGGGGGGGGGGGGGGGGGGTGTATTTGTATGTGTGGATGCATTTGTGTGTGTGTGGGGGGGGATGTATTTGGTACTTGTTTGTGTGGATGTTTTGTGTGTGTGTGTGTGTGTGTCTGTGTGCACGCACACTTGTCAACAAGCAGACACGGTGCCACGATCCGAGGGGTTGAGTGCATTTGAAGAGCAGGAGAATGAATCTGGACTGACATCAGAGAACACAGAGAGTGAAAGTTATGCGTGCGCGGGTGCACGGGTGCTTGCCCGCGCGGGCTTATGTATGCACTGCTGGGAAGAGTGCAGACGTCACTAGTACCACCTGCTGCAGTGGGGGCCGAGGCAAGAAGCGCACACACAAGCAGACCGGCCCTGCAGAAGTCAATGCACAGTGTGAACCATTGGGATTTACCATTGACTTCTTCCAGTTAGTTGTTTATTTGTTTTTTCCTCTCCTAGTCCCTTACCACCACCACTGTCTGGAACTACTCTCTCCTCACTTCCTCTACATGTCTGGGTCTGTCTCTCTGCTTTTAATGTGCTCTCCTTTCATCTCTTTGGCTGTCTGAGACATCACAGACTAAGAGGGTGTCCCAGGGCAGGGGAGCAGTCAACGCACCTGTCCTTCACTGTCCGTGTGTGTGTGTGTGTGTGTGTGTGTGTGTGTGTGTGTGTGTGTGTGTGTGTGTGTGTGTCTTTGGGGTCTCTGTGTCTTTGGGGTCTCTGTGTCTTTGGGGTGTCTGTGTGTTTGGGGTCTCTGTGTGTTTGGGGTCTCTGTGTGTTTGGGGTCTCTGTGTGTTTGGGGCATGTGTGTGTGTGTGTGTGTGTGTGTGTGTGTGTGTGTGTGTGTGTCTTTGGGATCTCTGTGTCTTTGGGGTCTCTGTGTGTGTGTGTGTGTGTGTGTGTGTCTGTGTGTGTGTGTGTGTGTGTGTGTGTGTGTATATCTGTGTCTAGTTGGAGCATGCATGTGTGACATTTGGTTTGTGGGTTTTAGTTGTATGTCTGTCTGGTTCAGGCATGTGTGTGCGTGTGTGTGTGTGTGTGATTTATATCTGTCCGTACACCAGAAATTGTTAACTAACCGGCTATTCACTCCTCATAGAGGACAAACCTTTTTTGTTTTGCTGCTCTCTGTATTCCTGTGAAACAACCACGACACATTCTCTGTAACTGCTGTGTGCAGGATTTGCTCAGCTGCGTCGCGTTGTGGCAGGAAGTGACTTCTGTGGGTTGGAAACACCTGCACGACCCCAATGACGGGTGGTGGGTGGGGGGGGGGCTTTCTAATGATGCGATTCCTCAGCCCATTGGTCTGACAAATGTTACAGCTCAACATGGGTCGGCTTCAACCAGATCAATGGAGTTATTGTACAGCTTTATATATTATATATATTAAGGTGTAAGGCTCCTTGTAGAAAGGTACTGGGTTCGAGCCCCAAAGACGGCTAAGATCATTTATCAGATCATAATATATGAATATATTATGTGCTATTATATGCTAACACATACTTTTAAGTTTCATTGCAATCTACACATTAAGTATATTCTTATAAACGACACCCTTGTTAGTGTCATGGCAGGCAGTCAGCTGCTCAGACCACAAATGTGTCAGATGGCTTGGGCGTGTGTGTGTGTGTGTGTGCGTGCGTGTGTGTGTGACAAGGTTTTGTCTCGCATCAGACCGTGACTGTAGCATCTGTAAAGGTTTCCGGTCTGCTGATCTACTAGTGTACTCAGTTTTTAAAGATCGCTGCAAGATGTTATCACGTCCGCCTCGGGTTCACCAAGTATCTCCACAACCTGACGATTGAACTGTTTAGTCCTGCGGAAAAGAAAACACTGTTTTAGATTAAAAACCCCAGTGGCACTTCTTAGGACCTTCTGATCAGCTAACACACCCATCTTCCATTCACATAGAGATATGAAGCGCGAGAGAGAGAGAGAGAGAGAGAGAGAGAGAGAGAGAGAGAGAGAGAGAGAGAGAGAGAGAGAGAGAGAGAGAGAGAGAGAGAGAGAGAGAGAGAGAGAGAGAGAGAGAGAGAGAGAGAGAGAGAGAGAGAGAGAGAGAGAGAGAGAGATGGAAGGAGAGGGAGAGAGATGGAAGGAGAGGGAGAGAGGGAGATGGAGAGAGAGAGAGAGAGAGAGAGAGAGAGAGAGAGAGAGAGAGATGGAAGGAGAGGGAGAGAGGGAGATGGAGAGAGCGAGATGTAGAGGGGAGAGAGAGGTATGGAGAACAATTGAGAGAGAGAGAGAGAGAGAGACACTTTGCTATCATTCAGAATTAATTAGGCGAGGATACACCGGGAGGTATATAGTCAGCACCTCAGCACCACCAACGATAGGACACATTTAAAACAGAATGGGATCCGGTATCCAGGCACGTGGGTATCCATAGAGACCGTTGCTATGGTGGAGAGCAATCTCACCTCATTAGGAACAAATATAAATAGCAGTGCGACTCAGCTTATGCCCATGACGCCCACAGCTGAGAGAACTGTATCCCAGTCTCCCGTGTCAACGACAAGAGATAACTGCACTGGAACACTGAGGAGGTGGAGAAGAGAGACAGAGGTGGAGAAGACATGGAGAGGGAGAGGTGGAGGAGAGGGAGGTGAATGGAGGAGGGAGAGTGAGAGATATGGATGGAGAGATATAGTGAGAGAAAGAGGTGGAGAGCGTGAGAGCAAGTGGGGGAGGGAGGTGGAGGGAGGGAGAGAGAGAGGGAGGTGGATGAGAGAGATGGAGAGAGATAAAGAGGTGGAAGCGGGAGAGATGGGGTAGAGAGAAGGGTGGGAGAGAGGCAGAGGAAGGGAGAGAGATTAGTGTAAGAGAACAAAAGTGAGTGAAAAGGGATGGGGGAAAATTAAGTTAGCAGTTATGTTAGAAGCCCTCCCTGGCACACGGACACACACACTTTTGAATTTAAATTGGCAGTTTATTTGATTCATCGCGTGCTCTGCAGTTTTGTGATCAAACGACCTTCTGAACATATACTCTCCCTTCCGAAATGAATTAAATGCCCCTAACCATCTCTAGAGGACGTGATTGCGTCAATTTCGGACGATTTCTTTGTATAACGAGACAAAGATGACATCTAGCCTACTCTCGCGCGCCCACTCGCTTTCTGCATCAATCTTCGTTCCTAGGTATGACTCAATGCGCAGCTTCCGTTGAGGGCCATATATGTATTATTTCACCATCTCAGGCAGATATTATTTCCGTATCAAAAAAGGTTTTAACGCGGAGGGATATGTAGTCATGTCAACGGTTTTCTGTTGCATAACCTTTTGGCAATTTACGATTGTACGTTTATAGGTTTAGGGCTATAGCCCAAAAACGAAAAACAATGACGTTTCCATTTTGATATCTTGAATTTAATATTTGAAACATAGAGATTACAGGGGGGTTGTGTTTTACATTTCTGCTATGTTTAAAAAATAATAATGTTCCAACTTCGGAGCAGGCATATAGGTGTGTATTACTTAAAAGAAACACTGATGTTAATTGTTTTTCCCCCTCAGCCAGACCCAAGATAAACATTGAGAAAACTAAAAGATACGTCGACTGATTGTGGGAGGGAAGGGGTGCTCATCTGGTGAGATCATCAAGAGATACGCGGAGGCCTGTCTGGAACACTGTGCCTCACAGTCACCCGTTCAAATTTCCGTTTAGACCTCAAACCCTCTGAACCTCCGTGACACAGGTGATCTGACATCCATTTCACACCTGTAAGCGCGAACCGATCACACATTCAAAGGCATTCTCTGACGCAAAGAGACGCAGTTCCTTGGGGGGGGGGGGGGGGGGGGGGGGGGGGGTGCTTTCGCTTTTGATTCCGGTCTAGCTGTCTTGGAGATAAACGCAGATCAAACCCCTCCGTCTTTTCAGAGGAAGAGTCGTTGCCTACTCGTCGAGCATTGTTGGCGGTCCTCCCGCCGCAGTTTTGCCATCTTAACGTCTGTCGTAGCATAGCTGAGAGTCGTAGGATAGGTAGCCATATAGGCCTAAACAGGCTGTAGGCTGAAATGCTGCAGTTAAGGCTGTATGTGTTGTTGTCAGTTGCAGGGGGTCAACGGAAATGAGGATCCTTGAGGACGGGGTGTAGGCCTATAGGCCTAGGCCTATGCTTATACAGTAATCATTCAAAAGCAACGATCGATCTTTTTAATCGAGATCTTCAGCACCAGGCAAAGAAGGTCTATTTATCTGTTTCCTGTCTGCTGCTGGCTACCGGTTGAAGAATGATGGTTGAAATATTCAGACTCTAAGATCTGCATATTCATGAGGCCATTGTTAATATTTATGAAGCTAACTTACAGGAATGACACTCTCGCTCGGTACATTATTTTGCACAAACGCGCGCAGCACAAATAGACATTCGCCGTGAATCAAAGTAGGTGTGCTGCGAGGAGATTCATTTAGGAGGCGACTATCCGCCAGAGATAGACTATTTCCCAATTCCCGCAAGCGCTTTGAAGACCATTCGTCGCTCCATCTCAGTCAGTGGCACGGAGGTCAGGTCCCCGCGAGCCCTTGAACTGATGTAACCGTATACCAGCCACGCACTCTCACACTCACACAAGCACGCAAAGGGCTCCAGTCCAATCTCAAGCGCTCAGCTGTGTGTGCGTGTGTACTTTCTAATAAGACATAACAAACACTACACTACATGTGCACGCGCAGCGGGGAATAGCAAGCGCCACCGAGTCGCCAGCGAGCGCGCGCAACGCCAATCATACCGCCAAAACCAGGAGCCAGAGACCAAAGGGCGAGGAGGGTGAGATGTCTGCAGTACGAGAGTGCATAGAGTGTGTGTGTGTGAGCGCAACAAAGCGCCGTGCCCGAGTCGCCCATATATACGCTCGCTCATATACCAGGAGAGCAGTGCTACAGGGCGCGTGCAACGGCCAATCATACCGCGCCAAAACAGGAGAGCAGAGAGCCGCGCGAAGGAGACACAGGAGAGAGAGCGAGAGAGAGAGAGAGAGAGAGAGAGAGAGAGAGAGAGAGAGAGAGAGAGGGAGGGGGGGGGGGTCTCGTGCATTCCGATGTGTGGGCGCGTGGCTTCTCATCTCTGACAGAGAAGCATACGCGGTGGACGACGGTGACTTCACTACAAGACACGACAGACGGACAGACGTGCTCAGAACACACAGGCACGTTACCGCGGTCATTCAGCGGTCTCTTCTCAAGGTAAGACATGTCGTTGATGGAGACGACGTCAACGAAAATCACTATTTGTTGACGACGACGCTTTTTGTTGTAGCCATGTATTTGTTTTAAACGTTTCCTGCTGTCGGGGTCTGATGGAAAGTCCCCGCAGTAAAGTTACCGTTAAGTGGTTCAGGGAGCTAACGCAGAGAACACGACGCTTCCAGGGAGTCATTGGCTGAAGACAGGTTTTAGTTTTGCTGGTTCGTTATCATGGAGGAGTTACTGCGGTTCACACGCGCGAGGCTGTGCCTCGGAAGCGATTTAATCAACGCGGGTGATAACATTTTTGGAGTGTTTTTAAGTGTCGTCATATTTTCTAGATAATTACCCGCTAGCCTAGCTAGTTTGTTCTCTGGCCGTGGACTGTCATTGTTCGTGTTTAGTTGCGAGACTTAAGAGAGTGTGTGAAGTGGGCACCGGTGCAGTGTCACTGAGTGCGGTGTCCAGCTAGCAGAAGGGCTTCAGATGTGCAGTATAAATAGCCCGAGTGGCAGCGTGGTCCAGTCTCAGTAATGCGACACAGTGGTCAAGGCTCCTCTCACCAACAACAACGCTCGTCGTCTGCGGGCAGGTGGAGGAGAAACACGGAGAACTAAACGCGCACAATCCCTGCTGGCACCACAGGTCCACCGTTATTTAAGGTGCGCCCGATCTGGGGGCTCCGGTCGATGAAGGGGCCGCCTGTTATTGGAGCCAACTTATTTGATTTTATTTGAAGAGGAAACACGAATCCTCCGAGTCATCCCTTTTAGATATTTCTTCTTGGATTTTACGTCGATGCGCTATTCTTTGTTTCGAATTGAATGTCGGGCTATTGCCCAAATCAATAAGGTTAGCTGTCGGTGTCATTTACCCCCGTGCCGTTTTATATTGTTACCTGTGTAAGTTAAGATATGTGAGACTTTTTACCCCAAATGTTTGAAAATGTTTATTAGTTAATTACATTTTTCGATACCGGGCTGATAGTTTTGGTGCTGATTCTGACTCCCCGTCAGTATACTGGTGGCAATTTTGGTCCAAATGGCAGGCGTGGCAATTTGGCATTTTAATTAAATCAAACAACATTCCAGGCAATTACACACACGGACACCCGCACACAAACAATGCATAAAAAAATAGTAATACATCTAATATTATCTTTAAAATATCATTAGCCATAACTCGATGACCACATATAGGCCTACACGATTTGTAAGGCGTAAGGGAGGCTTTAAGGAAAAGTATAAAACCATTTGTATTCCTGTAACAAGCAAGATCTGATTTGTGTAGGTCTACAGAAGAGGCTAGCATGCATATATTAATATATCCCCCCCCCCCCCCCCCCCCCCAAAAAAAGTGTACATATATTTTTTTTGCACAGAGAAATTACATCCACATTAATAAGTTCTGCGCTATGGTGAACAGTCTATCTGCCATCAGTTAGCTGGGGGAAAAACATTTTGGTCTTATCTGTGGGGATGTTGGCAAGAAAGCAACATATGCCAATGTATTTTCTATTGATAGCAGTCCAGGATGATCAAGGTCCAAATGCGTATCGACCCCACCAGACAAAGATCTGTGGTTATTTTGAACCCCACTGAGCGAGACAGAGAGATAGACGAGAGAGAGAGAGAGATGCTGGATGATGCACTTTGCTTAAACTCATCCAGATAGAAAATAGATTGAATTTTACATATTGCACTGCTCTCTCTTTCTATCTTTCTCTCTATCTCTCTCTCAATCTCCCCCAATCTCTCTCTCTCTCCCCTCACACCTGGCTTCAGTCTGCGTGTGTTACCCTGGGTTTTTCACAGATTGTTTCATCAATGCCAAACAGCTGACCAGCAATGGTGGACAGACAGATCATGTTATACACACACACACACACAGACCTTTTATGTAACTTCAAAAGCCACCGACGTTGATCTACTGTGGGTTTCTAAGATGTCTCCCACTGTGCTATGGGTTGCATGTGTGTCAGCTGTGGGTCGTGTGTGTGTCGGTTGTGGATGAGGAGGGGGGCACCTCCTCATCCACAACCGACACACACACGACCCAGTGGGGAAATGCAGCCCTTGGCCGAAGGGCTCCTGGAGTGTTTCCATGGCACCGGGGCTTTGGGGGGCTTCAGGGAGAGCAGATGGATGGGGATGTTGCGATGTAGCGCTGTAGCAGTGGCTGTGCTCTCCTCTTCCTCCACCACCTCCTGAGCCATCCGTCACACACTAATGATTGTGTCGCACCTGCCCTCTGGGGGGCCCAGGGGCCCCTATAGCCCGAGGCCCTAGCCTCGCACTTCTGCAGTGCTCAGCTTAAAAAAAACCCACAACCCACCGCCGCCACACTCTACGGACTCGGACACCGAGCGGGAGGCAGGCTCAGAGCCCCCCCCCCCCCCCCCCCGCCCCCCCGCCCATCCCGAGCAGCCGCAAGGCTCTCGATCACTGTGATGATTTCCTTACCTCGCTATTTCTCTCTTTTTTTCTTCTGTATTTTGCTCTTTCTCTGTTTTTTTCTCTGTCTCTCTCTCTGTTTCTCTCTTACTCCCTCTTTTTCTGTATTTCTTTCTCCATCTATATCTTCCACCTAACTATCTTCTCTATTTCTCTATATAAATATAACATATATTTCATTTTCTCTATTCTCTTCCTCCCTCTCTCTATCTCTCTCTTCTCTGTCACCCTAGTTCACCCGGTAATCCTCTCCAGACTCCTTATCCCGTACCAAACTCCTTATCCCCCCCCCCCCCCCCCCCCCCCCCCCCCCCCCCCCCCCCCCCCCCCCCCCCCCCCCCCGCCTGCTCTTCCTCCTCCCACTTTCTTCGTCTTCTAGTTTTCCCTCGTTTTGCTGAAGATGCACTAGTATGCAACTGCAGTGCAGCACTACACTTTTCCCTGTTCCCAGGATTGATTGATTTGGTCATATTCTGTCCCCCATCCAGAAGGGATTGCGAGGTGGCTTAGGCATTGGTGAGTGGACCCGTGTTCGACCCAAGTCCCCCCTGGGGACGCACTTCATAATGGTGTGCTGCTCTGCCCTTTTCCCCTAATTACTGAATATATAGGACGGTGACTATACCTTGTCCCTGGGGAAATTTCAGAGATGCTCTAATATCATTTTTCCTTCTTCAAATATGTTTAGTTGCCTTTTTCTACTGAGTTGAACACACAGTCTTTAATTCCTGCGCATAAGCCTATTACTGGGCAATGGTTTAGGCTAGAGTCACCAAATCCACCTGGTGGCTGTGGAGAACCAGGGCCTGGGCCCTGGAACGAGACATCTCTTTAAATAACCCTTATCTCCAGTGTTGCGGAAAATGGCCTCCTCTTCTTTTGTACCTCCGCGCCACGGTAGCAGTTGCTGGTTCCTGTTGTCCTCCGTGTTACAGGAATAACCGTCCCCCCGGGTCCCTGGTTACTTACGAAGAAAAAAAAAATCCCCACAGAATGCAGTTGCTCCCTCGTTGAATAGGATGGAATGCCACTTCCTATTTAATGTGCTGTGCG
>JACYXH010000135.1:1621092-1636092 GCA_026745465.1 Lota lota | reverse complement strand
TCACTGTGTGTATGATTTAGTGCGAGTGTGTTTTTAATGCTGTGTTTGTGTTGTCCCTGCAGAGTCCAGTGTGGAGTACACAGATTCCTCTGGCGTCGACCTGCAGCAGTTCATCTCTGACACGCTCAACAGTAACCCCCGGGACCGCATGGCGCTGCTCAAACTGGAGCGGGACATGGTGGACTTCATCACCAGCAACAGGTGTGTGTGTTCTCCGCGCGTGTGCTTCAGAATACAAACAGAAGAGACGCATTGGCTTGCCTGAGAGAACATTGTTAATCTACTGCCTGATTGATGGGTTTCAAGGGTACCACATCAATCCACTCTATTTTTATGTCCGTCTGTCTTTCTATCTATCTGCATTTTAAAATGGTCTCCCTTCCCTCTCCTTGCATTGTGTATACCTCTCTCTTCCCCTCTCTCTCTTCCCCTCTCTCTCATGCACTATGTCTACCTCTCCCTTCCTCTCTCTCATGCACTGTCTACCTCTCCCTTCCTCTCTCTCATGCACCATGTCTACCTCTCCCTTCCTCTCTCTCATGCACTATGTCTACCTCTCCCTTCCTCTCTCTCATGCACTATGTCTACCTCTCCCTTCCTCTCTCTCATGCACTGTCTACCTCTCCCTTCCTCTCTCTCATGCACTATGTCTACCTCTCCCTTCCTCTCTCTCTCATGCACTGTCTACCTCTCCCTTCCTCTCTCTCTCATGCACTATGTCTACCTCTCCCTTCCTCTCTCTCATGCACTATGTCTACCTCTCCCTTCCTCTCTCTCATGCACTATGTCTACCTCTCCCTTCCTCTCTCTCATGCACTATGTCTACCTCTCCCTTCCTCTCTCTCTCGTGCACTATGTCTACCTTTCTCTTTGTCATGAGCTCTTCTTCTTTCTCTCTCTCCTGCACTATATCAACATATGTCTCTCTGTCTCTCTGCAGTCCCTTTAAGAAGTTCCCCCAGATGTCGTCCTACCACCGCATGCTGGTGCACCGCGTGGCCGCCTACTTCGGCATGGAGCACAACGTGGACCAGACGGGCAAGGCCATCATCATCAACAGGACCGTCGGAACACGCATGTGAGTGTGACTAAGCTGTTAGTGAGTGTGTGAGTGTGTGCTTGTGCGCTTGTGCATTGATGTGTGTGTGTGCGTGTGTGTGTGTTTGTATGTGTGTGTGTGTGTGTGTGTGTGTGTGTGTGTGCATTTCTGTTTGCACTTTTGAAGTTGTTTGTGTGTGTGTGTGTGTGTGTGTGTGTGTGTGTGTGTGTGTGCATTTCTGTTTATACGTTTGTGTTTGTTTATGAGTGTGTGTGCATTTTATTTGTATGTTTGTGTGTGTGTCTCTTCTCCTGAATATTTAATGTGGTGTGTGAGCAGGAAGTGAGTGTGTGTTTTGTTTTTCTCCCAGACCAGAGCAGCGCTTCCTCCAGCTGATCCGCGAGGAGAAGACGGAGGAGATCCAGCAGTGGAAAGCTATTCTGCCGAGGGACACCAGCTCCGAGGACCAGGTCTGTCTTCTCTCGTCTCTCGCTTCCTCCCTCCCTCTCTATTTGCCCTCTTTCTGTTTATCTTACAGTTGTTTTATTATACATTAAACTAGGGGTGACCTCGAATCTCTGACGATTAGAATCTTCGATGGAAAGACATTTAGTCTGCGTCGTCTTAAAGTGTCGAATCGTCAGAAAATATTGTGTATGTAACAGCAAGAAATGTCCCTGGGAGGATGGGGGTGCTAACTGAGTGATACCACAGCATTGCTTGGCTTCTGGAACTAAAGCCTCTAAGTTATGCAATGTTCATTTGTGGAGGTGGGGGTTGACTCATTTCGAAACCATCAAAGATGGAAAATGTGCGAACTGTGTCGACAGCGGCTGTCATATCATACCACTCTATTCACCCACAAAGTCCCAGCATCATTGATCATGTGATGATGCCGACGGGTCTGGCCTGAGGAATCTGATTAGACTATGAAAAATCAAAGTCGAGGACACCCCTCCATTAAACATTGATCTGGATTTGAAATATTCCCGTTTTAATTGTTTTGCTCTCTGTGTCTTCCTTTGGGCCCGCTGTCATTCTGGTCGTTGCTATGGCGCTGACATTGATTGTCTTGTGACTGTGTTATTTTTAACCTTCTCTCTCCCCCCCCCCTCCCCCCTCCCCTTCCCCCATCCAGCCCATACTCCACCCCTTACGGGAGAAGCAGAGCAGGTCTGTGGAGGAGAGGCAAGAGGACTACTACAGAGCACGGGAGCGAATCTTCAAGCAAGAGGTGAGAGAGGAATGGAGAGAGAGAGAGTGAGAGAGAGAGAGAGAGAGAGAGAGAGAGAGAGAGAGAGAGAAGAGAGAGAGAGAGAGAGAAGAGAAAGAGAGAGAGAGTAGTATAAGTTAGTGAAAAATGGGATAAGGAGTGGGATGAGTGAAGAGGAAATATGTCGGATTTAAGGGACAGAGAGAGAGGCAAGAGAGATAATGTGAGTAAGGAGTGAAAAGAGGAAATAAAGAGAGGGATGAGTTAAGGGGAAATATGATAAATTATGTTTACTTACTTATGTTAAGGGCAAGAGAAAGAAGGGGGAAGGATGAAAGGTGAAACTAATATTTCTGTGATGTGTAATTGCAGCCACATTGCCTCCAGGATAGCGGCCATGTTGAACCCAGGTAACTTTGCCTCTGGGCTTTTTTTCATGTGTTCATTTAGAAGTCATTTTACATTTAGATGAGGGTTTCAAATGTGTGTTTGTGTGTGTGTGCGTGCGTACAGGGCTCTGGATGAGTTCAATCCCTTTGCTGAGACCCAGAGGAGGCGGCAGATGTTCAGGTAGGTCTCAGCCAATAGGAATCTGACAATAGGAATCGGAGTGTAGAACATGGTAAAGAAAGGATTTATTTTTTCAAGGAAGGAAGGAGATTGTGTTCTTCACTGGGTGTCCTGGTGTCCTGGTGAGGAAAGTCACTTTAATTGCGTTCTGTGTTCTGTAGGCGGAGCCACGGAGGCTCCAGTTCCAGCTGGAATGGCAGCAGCCAGCAGAGCAGCACCGAAAGCGACTATATGTACAGCAACGACCCCCGCCCTTGGAGTAGCACAGAGTCGGACTCGTCCTATCACTGGAAGAATACCACCCCGAAACCTCGCCACTCAGTCGGCCACGGCCCCGACACCCGCGGGACAGGTACGGTTGACTCACTCGGTCACTGTGCCACACTGGGGCTGCTTTTGATGTCATGTATATTTGTGTGTGTTGGTTTTGGGGGAGAGATGGCGTGATCATTTTTGTCTCTTGGCTTCATGAATAATGAAATGGAGGCCTCCATCGTCCAATCCCCTCTCCACCTCCTCTTCTCTCCCCTTCTATCATCTTCTGGTTTATTTTTCCTCATCGCTCCCCCTCGTCCTCCCTCACACATGCATTTATTTGTTCTTTTTTTGTGCTGTTTTCCTTTGTCTCTCTCCCCTCTTTTTATCTCTCTGTATCTCTCTCTGGCTCTCTTTTTGTCTCTCTTTCTGTCTCTCTCTGTCTCTTTCCCTCTCTCTCCCTGTCTCTCTTTCTGTCTCTCTCTCTGTCTCTCCCTGTCTCTCTCCCTTTTTCTCCCTGCCACTCTCTGTCTTTCCCTCTTTCTCCCTGTATCTCTCTGTCTTTCACCCTCTCTCTTCCTGTCTTTCTCTACCTGTCTCTCTCTGTCTCTCTCTCTCTGTTTTACAGGCTCCATCTCTCTGTACAGGGTGCAGTCTCCTTCCATTCCAGAGGAGTCGCCTCCCGCGGCCAACCCAGCTGTCTACAGCGTGGAGAATGCCATCCCTCCTGGCAGCATCCTAGTCAACCCTCAGACCGGTACACACGCACACAAACACATACACACATGACAACGACATGCATCACACATGCATAGACACCCAAACAACTCATCAACAGACTAAGATAACTTACACACTAAAAAAAGACATACACCGGCCAAAGGCATACATACAAATAAACAAACACACACACACCATTCCTGTATTCACAGCAAAAAGCTTCTCATATTGTTTAACCTTTGACCTTACAGGTCAGCCCTTCCTCAACCCAGATGGAACGCCCGCTGTCTACATCCCACCGGACAGCCAGCAGCCAATCAGGAACCAGCTTCACTTGCCGGCTCCTCCGCTTCAACAGCCCCAGGTACCATGACAGCAGCACAGCAGCTTTTTACTGCTTGATTTCCTGTGTGTTTGAGTGCGTGTGTGTGTGTGTGTGTGTGTGTCTGTGTGTGTGTGTGTGCGTGCATGTGACTTGGCTTTGTTCCTGTGAATGCCACTATGAAAAGCAACCATCTGACAACTCTCTCTCTCTGACAAATGTTGTTTGATTAATGACCTGATTGGACTAGCCAAACTAAACTAAAATGGCTGGAAGTCAAAGTTGTATTAGCCAAAGAGTGTTTGGCAATTTTTAAGAGCCTAGTGGGAACACGCCTATGATTGGAACATTGATTTTATGTAAAGATGGACATTTTGGACGCATTACAAAACATATGGGACTATGATAATGCATTGTTTTGTTTAAGCAAAGATGGAGAAGAAATTATTTCAACTAGAACAACATAAGTAGCTTATGAATATGAAAAAGTGTGGTCACAAACATGAGTGAAAAATAAAGTTTTCTCTCTCTCTCTCTCTCTTGCTCGCTCTCTCTCTCTCTCTCTCTCTCTCTCTCTCTCTCTCTCTCTCTCTCTCTCTCTCTCTCTCTCTCTCTCTCTCTCTCTCTCTCTCTCTCTCTCTCTCTCTCTCTCTCTCTCTAGATGGTTCAGTACTCATCTGTCTCCTATGCACCGCCATCACAACCCTATTCTACAGTATGTATCGTGTGTGTGTGTACATTGTGAATGTGTTGTAGTGAAAGAGTTTGTGTGTGTGTTTACCTCATGTCATCTCTCACCAGCAGATGGAAGAGCTCTCCTCGCAGTTTGCTCATGTGGCAGTGAGCTGTCCATCAACAGAAGCCCCACCCACCCAGAGCTACGTCTATGCTGCTCCGCCCCCTCCCTCTTCCAACCAGGCCCCAAACTACTGTCAGTCCTCAGCTCAGGTACATATACCACACACACACACACACACACACACACACACACACACACACACACACACACACATTTAATTAGCATTTGTTTCTTAAAGTTGAGCATCTGTGCCAGTTTATTTTGGATGACTTGTATCCATTGTATAAGTGTGTGTGTGTTTGTGTGTGTGTGTGTTGTCTATCATGGTGTGTGGTTTGGCTCCAGGTGCCTATGTATTACTACTCTGGTCAGTATCCTACCTCGACTCCACAGACCTGCACTCCCGCCTCTCCCAACCAACACCTCCACAACCAAGCAGGTACCAGTTTGTGTGTGTGTGTGTGTGTGTGTGGTTCTGGGAATGGGTGTGTGAGTCTAGGTGTGTTTATGTGTGTGTGGCAATAGGGAAGGGGGCCGTTACACTGTTAGAGATGTAGTCTCAGGGTCTCACAGTGAACCGGTCTCTTTTCCTGCTGCCTCTACTCTTCAGAGAGAGCCAGAGAGACTACCAGAGACTAGCAGTTTGACAGTCTACGAGTCAAATGCAGTCTACCAATATGTCAGCGTCACATTACCACTCTGTCATGCTCATTCATGTGCCGGGATTCGAAAAACACACAAACATACACACACACTCCTGAAGACATTGTGTATGAATAAATCAATAATATTGTGCTAATTGAAAATCACATCCAAATCACGTCCAAAATACCAATGCCATCTCCTTCTTCTTACTTCCTGTCCTGCATGCTGTGTGTGTGTGGCAGGTTACCCTATGACTCTAGGTGTGCAGCCATCCCACAGCCAGGCCCAGAGCTTGCTGGGAAATTACCCTTCAATGGCTGCTCATCAGTGTGGGGGCGGGGGTCAGGTAAAAACAATCAGCAAACTCGTCAGCACTACGTTATGCTGCCGTCACGGGGATCAGACGGCAAACCGGAAAGCTATTTAGTGGACAAAACCAGGACGGTAAAATTGGGAGAGGCCGGGAGAAAATACCGGCATAAGTAACGGTAGACGGCACTGCCGTCTAAAGTTGATATATATTTAAAGAAATAATGTTGACCCCCCACCCCATGATGGAATTTACAACCGAATGTTACTCAGGTCCCTCACACAAGGAGAAAACATGGGATGAGAAGCGAATCATTTTGCGTACAATAGATACATGCATTACTAGAATAATTATATAAATAATATACATTAAATAATTGCATCAACGTATTTAATTCCATTCTGTTAACAATTCAACATCACCATAGCAACATATCGTCGTTTTGTTTTGCCGTCCGGCCATTCCGTCGGACTATTTGTGTTTTTCCCGTGCCGTCCAGAAGGGGTTGTCCGCCTGCCGTCTGAATCCCTGTGTACGCAGAATTGTTAAAGCCCAAAGCACAAGGCCGTGTGGGGACGGACACAAGATCATGTTGCAGAATTTCTGCCTCCAAAATCGACATGAGTGCTATTTTAAGCCGGCATAAGAATATAGCCCTGCTACATTCAGTGAGGCATGCTGTGTTAAAACAATAGGATGCTATTTATTTTTTCGCGCTACAATATTCGGACTGCAATCCCTGCTCTTTGTGCTTTAGGCTCCAAACAGGCCCCATGTTACCATAGTCATGTTAATACTGTGTTACATGACATGTTCACCGTGTTCTGTCCACGCAGGTCTCCTATGCTCAGAGCGGTGTTGTGGCGCCCCTGGGAGGAGAGGGGGGGTACTGCTGCATGGGACCCCCACCCTGCGCCACCCTGGCCCAACCCACCCACCCCGGCCTCTGCCAGGGCCCCAGCAGCTTTAGCATGGGGGGGCAGGCCTGGGGGGTCCAGTACTGAGGGCCAATGTCTAGCTCATGGGAGGCTCGATGCAATGCTATTTTTTTTCTGCACACACACACGCAGACACACACACACACACACACACACACACACACATACATATATAGAGTATTTATATGCACACAATGCTATTAGGAAACCACTTTTATCACACTGCACAATCAACCAGGAGGGCATTCAACTAGTGCACGCACACGTAAGCACGTGCATGCAAGATGGCACACATGTACAAACACAAACACACAAAGATGTATTGTACCCTAAGCCAAATCATATTATCAGAGATGCTGTATATAGCATATAATGCATTATTTATATTCACCAATAGTTTTATATTGATATGAAAAAATATATATATTCTCTTTATTGATAAAAGTGTGATTGAATAAAGCACAGTGACTGGATTGACAGGTCACATTTGTATTTCATTGGTCCTTTTTTTGTCATCATTTATTTTCCTACGTGCTCTGCAAAAAGTTGGGCATATTTATACATTTACACATAGAGGAAGTCACTTTATTTGCTTTGAATAAATAAATCAAGTTAATTCATAGACCACCAAAAAAGGTTGACATGTCTTAATCAAACGGAAACTAAACAAGGAACAACAGCATGAGGACATAGGACGGGGTTCTTGCGAAGCAAGACTGAGCAGTTCGGACCGCTGCTGACATTGTAACATTTGATGAAATTATATTGGAGCTTCCCCTGTTGGGCCATTGAGCTACCTATCCAGCAATCAACCAGGTTCGCTCTTCACTAGGTTAGAGAACCAAACCCCCTGACACCGGCTTAAAAATGCTTTCGAGATGTTTTAATTATGTGGCTTCAGGGTTGCCGGCTCCCCAGTAAACGCCCCTTCAACTCAGTTTCAATAAGCAGAGGACGGGTGGGACGCATTAACGCTTAATCAGCAGGTGAATCATATTAGCCAATCAGAGGTTACGCATGCGAGAGCACGTGTTTAACCTGAAGTCATCGACGCAGAACAATTTACAGAAGTGTTGGGGTTTTGTTCTTCAAACAAGGAATGTGTAGGTTAACAGTTAAAACCGTAGAATTACCAGCTATAAATGAGTTGTTGTGGATATAATACCCGTTAATAAAACCACGGCCAAACTCCATATTAAAGTGAACCAAAACAAACAATTTAAGGTTCACATCACAAATGGGGGGAGGGGGCGAGTATGTGAAAAACAGAAACATGCGTTTTCTTTTGACGGGCTCGTGTAGAGAAAGGGAGAGCAAGAGAGGAGACATAGATGCAGTTTCCATGATCTTTAATAAAAGGCACATGTACAGCCATAGTGAGATGAGTGAGTCCATTGGCATAGAGAAAAAGCGTTAGAACACAGAAATAAAGATGAGAGGTCAGGAGGGGAGAGAGAGAGAAAGCTCTATTTGCTTTACAGTAGAATCTACTTTAGTAAAATCTTCTTGTTTTCATTCAAGTAGGTCTAATACTAACATGTCACCTTTCAAATTAACCAATCCCAATCCTTATTGATAACACTACAAACACACACAGAACCGGTCCCCAACGTCCTGCTGCTCTTGTTAGGGTTGTGATTGAGTTTCCAGTGAAGATGAGGTTGATATGTCCAAAGTTTAAAAATATGGGTGGGGTGGGGATCTGAAGTTTCGTGTTCTGCGCCCAGAACACAACCGCCGCCATGCCACACCCCTTCGTCACTCTTCAGTCCGTCCAGTACTGCTCACTGCTCGCATAGGGAATCATGTACAGTGGGATGTTGACTGAAGCCAATGGGAATCTCACAGTTGTAGGATTTGTATACGCACAGACACACTCTTACACGCTCACTCTCTCTCTCACATACGCACGCACATTCACAAGAACACAAGCACGCTTAAAAAAACTAAAAAATACTAAAAGGCGTAGTTCACAGGTACTTTAAATATTTAAGGTTAAAGAGAAATAAAAGGACTTAAGTTAGCATATTGAGATAAAATAAAACCACAACTAAAAGGAAAAAGTAACTGAGGAACTTAACATTAACCATGCAGCCAGAGGGGCCTGCTATCCTGTTGTTGAAAGGTCATGGGTAGGGTAGGGGACAAAAGGGCCACCATCTTTGTTCATACAAAATGGCTGCCATTGCCAAAACAAAATGGAATTGTTTGGCTACAGATGGGCACAATGCTTATAGGACATACAAAGATGCGCTGCCGCAGGTGCACACACAGACTCACACACTCATTCCCACTACACACACACACACACACAACACCCCCCCCCTCCCCCCCCCCCCACACACACACAAAACTGCTCAGTGTAGATAAGAGTTCAAGAGCTATTTTTTTCCCGCTTCACATTCAAGTCATCGGAACAATAGGGCTTGTACATCAGAATGCATCATGGGATTTTTTGTTTGCCATACTTTGCCATATTGAAAGGACTCAAGAGTTTTAGTAGTAAATATCCTAATTCAAAGTAGATATACCATAACCTAGGCTAATGACCAAAAAAACATAACTACCAACATAATAACTAACATTCGAATGTTCCTCTGCTTCCAAAATGTGATTGCGATGTGAAGTAATGTACAAGCCCTATCATGCAGTTTGGCCTTAATTTCATGTTAACTTCAAAACCCTCCTGTCTGTTTCCTCAATCATCCTCTCTCTAAACACACACATGCACAAATGCAGTGGGTATGTCCAGCTTTGGTTAGTGTGTGTGTGCTAGCTTTGGCTGTGGGGGGGGGGGGGGGGGGGGGGGGGGGGGGGGGGGGGTGGGGGGATAGGTTAAAGGTTAGACAGCCTGCAGTCAGAGAATGTCCACAGGCACACATCAGCCAGGCTCTGGATAACAAACCAGTATCCACAGTAACCCCCTATGTCCCAAACTGCCTGCCCGTCTCTGGAGTCAACATCCCCCCACCCCACCCCCCATTCCATGTCCACCCGGTCTCCATAGCAACCCTCACACTTCTCCCAAACAGGGGGGTCACACCATCATGTCAAAGGAGGTAAAAGTAAATAATTGTGTGTGTTTGTGTATGTATGCGTCTGTTTGGTTGGATGTAAGCATGTGCATAAAAATGTAATGTACCTTGCGTCGTGTAGGACTTCATGCATCTGCGTGAACGTGTGTGTGTGTGTGCGTGCGTGCGTGCGTGAATGCATGGTCAGAGGTATCAGTGGTTCAGTGGTCTTTCTTTTTCTACCATTACACCGCCCTCCTCCACCCTCCCCCACCCTCGCCCTTCTCATCCCCGCTCCTGTCCAACACCTCTACCCCTCCCTCCCTCCCTCACCCCCAAAATCAGGCCTCCCTCCCTTCCTCCCCCTTGCCCGCCCCGGGCTCCTCCTCCTCCTCCTCCTCCTTATTTTTGGATCTGGAAGATGAAGAGGCGCAGGTTGATGTTCTTGGCGGCCAGCAGCTTGTTGCACTCCACCGAGTCGGAGATGGGCAGCAGGACGTACTCGGTCTCGTTGGTGTCGTTGCTGAAGGCGTGGTGGTGGATGACGGGCTTGATGCGCACGTCGTCGTACGGCCCCTTCAGCAGCAGGAAGGAGCACTCCAGCGGCGAGTTCACCTGCGCACACGGGTTGCACACACGCACGCTGAGGCAGGTCATAGGGACACACCTGACCTACGCCTAGTAAGTAAAGGAGAACGTCTGTTGTTTTCTTGGTTTTTGTGTAGCGTACAACACTTGGAGGGAGACCTGTCGGGCTGTAATCAGGTTCAGGCTTAAGAAAGCCATCGAGGTGCGGCTTCGGACAGAATTTTGTCGGGCTTGGGCCACGTCAGGCTCAACTTTTCAGGGCCGATTAAAGCTCTGCTAACAACACACTTCACCTTACATAGCTGCAGTTTCGTTAGTGGCTCGCTAAATCCACCTGCGGATGAGGGCTTTTTGGACCTCAGAAAGAAGTGTATAAGACGGTGTAACATTCACTTTCGGTTTCGGTTCTAACGTTAAGGTTTTCCCCTCTGGTACCTTGCTCTTGAGGAGGAGCTGAAAGGACAGCGTGCGCTTGCAGGACAGATTGGGGTTGCGCTCGGAGTCGTTGACGCGGGCCTTCAGCACCCAGGTCTGGTTGAGCACGGTGAAGCGCGGCGTCTCGTAGTACAGGCGCGTGATGAAGTCATCGGTCCGGTATGGCCTGAACTGCACCTCTTTATCGGAGCGTGAGAGAGACAAAGGGCGATGAAATCTCACACACATCTTTCCATCCCTACCTGTATGTAGTACATGGGAATATCCCAATGCATGCCATTCGTTGATTACATTGTTAGCATGGGTGACTCAGTGAAAATGTACCCTTTACCCGTGGCTGTGTTTATGCCACGTTCCACCAATTGTTTTAAGTCCCATCCGAAAGGTTCTGGGTTTGATCCCCAATGTCCTCAGCCCCACTTGTATGCAAGAGGCCATGTGTCAATATTCCCTTTACACTAAAACATTGCAGCAGCAACAGTCAAAGTATTCCATGTACGTACCCGTGAAGCCTATCTTTTCGTAGCAGAGCAGGCCAAAGATGCTGTTGTAGAGCTGCATGTCCCTGCGGTGGCTCTGGTCCATCTCCCCCAGGATTCCCATCAGCTCCGTGCCGGTCTTGGTCGGGTGGGAGCACTCGCTCTCGTGGGCCGGCAGCTCGTGGAACGGCCCCTGCCATGGGCAGCCGATCCGCTTGTACTTGCACCGTGTCACCCTAGCGACACATGAGGAAAGATGCCTTAGTAGCCAATCACAACGACAATGCAACCGTCTTAGATTTGTGACAGAAGGTATTATATTCATTTTTAGTATTTGGTTGTTTGTTGAAGTCGATTTGAGCATTTTATCTAAAGTTCAACTCAATTTCTCCAAACAATCTTTACCGTCCACTGCAGTGAAGTGATGCTGAATATAGACACAGTTCTGTTTCGTTTTTTGCCATGGTAACTGCCCAAAAAGGGGTGACTTCCATAACACGTCGTCACGGCAACGGCACAGGCATTGCTGTCCCCTGAGAGGGGTCACTTGCCGTTATGGCAACACCACTACTACGACATGTTTAGGGCCCTCGCCTCTCTGCGTCTATCCAAGTCTCAACATCTCATTGATCGACCGCTAAGCCTGAAGCAGGATCCTGTCCTTGAGCAGTCAACAGCTGTTTCTCTTATCTTATCTTATCTTATCTTATCTTATCTAAGGTCTTAATCGTTAAAGACACGTTTACAGTCGTCAACACACGTGCGCTAACAGCTACGTTCAGCTGTGCGTCCCACGCAATTCAGTTTGAAAAATAAAAGTGAATAATAAAAAGGGCAGGTGGTCTAGTGGGTAGGGTTTTTGACACCACCCGAAAGGTTCTGGGTTCGAACCCAAACTTTGGTCTAGCTGTAGGCATCCCGGAGAAAAAAGCCCCATCCCCCAACATGCTCAACAAAGACACGCTATCCAAATACATTTTTTTGGGATAAAACATCTGCTAAATAACTAACTGGTAAAAACAATGCTAGTAGTAGCAATATTCTGATAATTACAGGTAAGGGCGTGTGCAGGTGAGGCAGTTCACACCCGTGTGGCACACACACCTGTCTTGACACTCCTCCTTCTGGTGTCTCTCCAGGGTGGAGCGGGGGAACTGTTTGAGGCAGAAGGGGCAGTCTGCAGGCAGCTCGCTCACAGCCTTCTCCACCGCCAGGTTCCTGCAGCACAGGTTCTTACTGATCTCACACCTTCTCCCAGGGGATGGGACACACACACGGTCACTGTAAGTCACTGACATTACTATAAATGTATATACGCATATATACAGTTCACACACACTACCAGGATTATAAATACATATTTGTCATGCTCAGTGAATATGAAAACATATTTATTTAATTTGTCCCTGAAGATTACAAATAAAAATGTCAAGAGACTTTGATAAATGTATAGTGCATGTATTTTATCATACTATATTTCCATAAATGTGTTTCAACAGGTGTTATTACCACATAATAAGTAAGTTGGAGGCCATTACTAACTAGGTTTCAACATTTGTATATGGGAGAATATTTAAACATGTGTCACTATACTAAGCACCAGCATGATTCTCACTCTCTCAAAAGTAATTCTGTACAAATTAACATAACTATTCCACCTGCAGGGTGAGTACAACTCACGTGGCTGAACAGCCGGTTTTGCTCAAGCTCATCATCATACTAATAAAAATATGTGTAATCATGTACGCCATTACACTTCAACGTGGTGTATACCTGCAGTTGGGACATGTGGCCTGTTCCTCCTTAAGGCGAGAGTCGGCCAGGAGGTGAATGAAACAGCCAGCACACATCAGGTGCCCGTTGGTGCACTGTGGTGGAGAAAGGGTTAACGGGGGTGAACACACACGTAGGTGTTGCTGTTGTTTATGTGTTTTGCGAGGCAGGAATGCTAGGGCAGGGAGTGGTCTATTTTTAATGTCCACTGGTCAATGGTTCATTCAAGCTCTGCTCTCTGAAGAATGTGGGGAGGGGCTACAGGGTGGGGCTGGAGTTGGGGGCAGTGGATGTAAATTTAGGCTTTGGTTTCAACTACCAGTGCTTGTGCTGAGGGGGGTTGGGGACTCTGGGTATTTGCTGAACCTGTTATTTGAGTGTATTTCACCTTAAGTACAGTCCTTGAGCCATGGCAAGCCTTGGGCTCAAGCCAGCACAGCTGACCAAACGTATCTGGGCTTGCCTATTTAATGTTATCTCGAATTAATATCTGGTTACTGTTATTACTATACTATATATATTTTTTAAGTTGCAGATTGCGAGATAGTTAATCAAGTGGACACCAGAAGACATTAAGACGGTATGAGATGCTGTTTAGTTACATTGTGGTTATAGGGGCGAATGTGTGTGATTTAGACCATGTTTACCTGGTAAACTGATGCCTTGGGCAAGTCAAGGCAAACGGTGCAGCACAAAACAGAGTACAATCTCTCCTCCAGCTTCCCTGCCTCTCCTTCGGGCAGTCTCACCCTTTTCTTGGGTGGCTGGTCGGGGTCAGTTTCGGGCCCGTCTCGTCGAATCGCGACCTCCTCCTGCATTGCTGCAACCCCCGCAACAGCCTCCAATGCTGCCCCCACGGCCACGACCCCCAATCCTGACGTGGAGGAGCCTGGGGCCGCGACTCCCATGTCTCGCTCTTCCATTGAAGACATGATTGTCAAGATATGTCGGAGTCCTGTCGCGACCCAATTCAGGGCGAAATATTAGCAGATTAGCCAAGACGATAGCGTGTATTCTGTGTGGCTAACGGTCAGCTGACATCAAGAGGCTAGCTAGCTTACAGCACCAGGCTGTCAAGAGAGGAATGCAGGCTATGTTGCAATAATCACACAGTTTACGCAAATACATTAACACCCCGGCCGTTTGTAAAAAAAAATAATAATCTCGCAAGCTTGTCTTTAAGTGTCACATAATGCTTAAGTAATAGATAACTATTTGGAAGACTTACAGTAGTGCTAGCAGACTATGGCTAGCTCGTTGACAAAAACACAGCAGTCCTTCCCTTGCCCGGGCAGAACAAAAACAACTCTGGCGTCACTCTGATGTATTTTTCGATGCCGTTATTCGCACTGACAGCGCATATGACCGACGAGCAACCACGGCCCGGTTCGACCGCAGGGCTGCGTCTGTGCTCGGGTACCAGCTGACTGTCTAAGGGACCCGCGACGTGTCGGTGTTGTGGAGCTGCGGATGGACACTTCGTTGGGTCTCGTCTCTTTGGCTACACAGCCATCTTTGTTTTATTTTTTCCTGTCCGTCTTGTCGACTTCAATCTTCTTAACCTCTACGACTCTCAATCAATTGCGTAATTAGGTGCGGCCAGAAACCGTGCAAATTCAACTCCACGTATCACAAAGTGTCAATATTTTGCCAAAAACAGGGACTCCTTCAGTGCCAGCTTTTCGATACAGTCGTGGATTGGCTGACAGTAGAATGTTTTGTTGTATCAGATGACTTGGGTTATTTAAATACTTCTGCAGAGCGCATGCGTAGTGAACACCTGCAGGTGGTCGCAGGACTTGAAAGGTTACCAAAAAACCATATGCGACAAAACGAAGAGAATATGGGCGTTACCTACTATTATTATTGCCAGAACAAGAGGAATTGTTAGACTTGACAG
>JACYXH010000135.1:1546092-1616092 GCA_026745465.1 Lota lota | reverse complement strand
AGGGCTGTCGTGGTCGTGCCTGCGCGTCTTGCCCGCGTGGGGAGGGGGCTGTGAGGGTCGACGTGCACTCTGATGCGTCCTCGCCTTGGCGTCCCATCGCGCGTCGCGCTTCATGTGCGCGCGCGCGTTGGTCTCCTCGTCGCCGTCGGCCGTCTCCTCGCTGTACCCGCTGTCGGCCTTGGTGGCTTTATCTGGCGGTGGGCGGAGCCTCCTCTCCCAGGCGTGCACGGCGTCGGCACGGTAACGAGACGGCTCTGGAAACAGCTCCTCCAGGGCCTCCTGCACGCTCCGCAGTTCCGGCCGGGCCCTCCCCAGGGCCAGGAACGCCACCTCGCCTCGGAAGAAGTCACTCACGCCTCTCACCTGGGGGACAACGGCACGATGGCTTCCTGATTAGTGTGGCAGGAAGTGAGCTAGGATCCACGCAGCGCTTCACACAACACATCGATTCTCTACTTCATGTGTGTGTGTATATATATATGTACGGTATGTGTATATATTTATACACACACACTTTTTATGTTTGTAGTCACATATATTACATTACGTTACATTTATGTATTTAGATTGTGACGCTTTTGAAATATAAACACATATAAAAATATAAAAGATTTTAACCAATACAATGGACTGTTGAAGAAAAGTAGGTTGAGGTAGTATATCAGATAAAATTCAACATTGGTCATTATAATTCGAATGATTCAAAGATAATTAGTAATTTAGATACGATGTAGTAGATGGATGATGTATAATTTAATCCAGTCTAATACGTAATCCTGGAAATGATATTAAAACGTAACCTAATTTTTTTTTTAATTAACACTATTTACACACATCAGCACACATAATATCCAACATTGATTTGATCCAATCACGTGTCGTTATCTTGGTCTGTCTCTAGGAGCGTCCTATCACGTATCGTTATATTGGTCTGTCTCTAGGAGCGTCCTATCACGTGTCGTTATCTTGGTCTGTCTCTAGGAGCGTCCTATCACGTGTCGTTATATTGGTCTGTCTCTAGGAGCGTCCAATCACGTGTCGTTATATTGGTCTGTCTCTGGGAGTGTCCTATCACGTGTCGTTATATTGGTCTGTCTCTAGGAGCGTCCTATCACGTGTCGTTATATTGGTCTGTCTCTAGGAGCGTCCTATCACGTGCCGGTATATTGGTCTGTCTCTAGGAGCGTCCTATCACGTGTCGTTATATTGGTCTGTCTCTAGGAGCGTCCAATCACGTGTCGGTATATTGGTCTGTCTCTAGGAGCGTCCTATCACGTGTCGTTATATTGGTCTGTCTCTAGGAGCGTCCTATCACGTGTCGTTATATTGGTCTGTCTCTAGGAGCGTCCTATCACGTGTCGTTATATTGGTCTGTCTCTAGGAGCGTCCTATCACGTGTCGTTATATTGGTCTGTCTCTAGGAGCGTCCTATCACGTGTCGGTATATTGGTCTGTCTCTAGGAGCGTCCTATCACGTGTCGTTATATTGGTCTGTCTCTAGGAGCGTCCTATCACGTGTCGTTATATTGGTCTGTCTCTAGGAGCGTCCTATCACGTGTCGTTATATTGGTCTGTCTCTAGGAGCGTCCTATCACGTGTCGTTATATTGGTCTGTCTCTAGGAGCGTCCTATCACGTGTCGGTATATTGGTCTGTCTCTAGGAGCGTCCTATCACGTGTCGGTATATTGGTCTGTCTCTGGGAGTGTCCTATCACGTGTCGGTATATTGGTCTGTCTCTGGGAGTGTCCTATCACGTGTCGGTATATTGGTCTGTCTCTAGGAGCGTCCTATCACGTGTCGTTATATTGGTCTGTCTCTAGGAGCGTCCTATCACGTGTCGGTATATTGGTCTGTCTCTAGGAGCGTCCTATCACGTGTCGTTATATTGGTCTGTCTCTAGGAGCGTCCTATCACGTGTCGTTATATTGGTCTGTCTCTAGGAGCGTCCTATCACGTGTCGTTATATTGGTCTGTCTCTAGGAGCGTCCTATCACGTGTCGGTATATTGGTCTGTCTCTGGGAGTGTCCTATCACGTGTCGGTATATTGGTCTGTCTCTAGGAGCGTCCTATCACGTGTCGTTATATTGGTCTGTCTCTAGGAGCGTCCTATCACGTGTCGTTATATTGGTCTGTCTCTAGGAGCGTCCAATCACGTGTCGTTATATTGGTCTGTCTCTAGGAGCGTCCTATCACGTGTCGTTATATTGGTCTGTCTCTAGGAGCGTCCTATCACGTGTCGGTATATTGGTCTGTCTCTAGGAGCGTCCTATCACGTGTCGTTATATTGGTCTGTCTCTAGGAGCGTCCTATCACGTGTCGTTATATTGGTCTGTCTCTAGGAGCGTCCTATCACGTGTCGTTATATTGGTCTGTCTCTAGGAGCGTCCTATCACGTGTCGTTATATTGGTCTGTCTCTAGGAGCGTCCTATAACGTGTCGGTATATTGGTCTGTCTCTAGGAGCGTCCTATCACGTGTCGGTATATTGGTCTGTCTCTAGGAGCGTCCTATCACGTGTCGTTATATTGGTCTGTCTCTAGGAGCGTCCTATCACGTGTCGTTATATTGGTCTGTCTCTAGGAGCGTCCTATCACGTGTCGTTATATTGGTCTGTCTCTAGGAGCGTCCTATCACGTGTCGGTATATTGGTCTGTCTCTAGGAGCGTCCTATCACGTGTCGTTATATTGGTCTGTCTCTAGGAGCGTCCTATCACGTGTCGGTATATTGGTCTGTCTCTAGGAGCGTCCTATCACGTGTCGGTATATTGGTGGCGGCTCACCTCCCGTCCGTGGGGCGTGAACAGCCGTGTGACCCGGCTTCTGTGCCAGCGAGGAAAGCCCAGGGCCTCCGAGACGTCCAATAGGAGCTGCTCAAACGAAACCACGCCCCTGCGGTTCAACAGCACCGTTACCTTGGAAACAGACACAACCAGGTCTGGTAAATAGAAAAGTCCTCGAGGAAAAAAGTATTTTAGATATCGTGTTTTAGGACACCACAAAATCCCAGTGTACCACCTTCGAAAATCTTCCTATCTCCTGATTTTGCATGATAGTTCAAGACGTCTATTTTACATTGGCAATTAGACTCCCTAACTATAGCATTAGCCACGAAGAGATTCAGTACATTTACCAGTTATAGTCATTCATTAACCAACACACTTTACCAAAAGTAGTCTCACAAATCCGACTTCAGATTAATAGTAGGACCGCTGAATCAGAGATTAATCCAAAGCAAATAACAAATCGCAATCAAAAGCAATGAAAGCATCATCGAAATTGAAGCAGGCCTACTCCAATCAAGTGGAGTAGCTACAAACAAATCGAAGTGATGGCCCTACGTTTAAAACAACAACAACAACAACAACAACAACAACAACAACAACAACAACCACAAAGGGGAACGCTGGGACGAGGAGCGGGACCGTCGTACCTTCCGCAGGTCGCTCTGAACGCAGGGACGCGCCACTGTGACCAGCCGCGGCCTGCCGGCGCTCTGCTCGGCGTGGCGCGTGTGAAACAGAGGGAGGGGGGGCGGTGGGCAATGGGGCCTGGGGGGGCCTCCCAGGGCCGCGCCTGCAGGGTGGGGGTGAGGGCCCCAGTGGCGGGGTCCGTCCCCAACTTGACTCGACGAGGAGATGGCGGGGACTGGAGAGGGATGGGGGGGGGGAGAGGGGGGAGATAGAGATAGAGGGAGAGGGAGAGAGTTTGATTACTATTGATGGGTACATGTGAAAACTCATAAGTAACTTGACCCTGTTGCTCACTATTGTCCTTGATTCTGTGTGTGTGTGTATTTGTGTGTGCGTGTGTGTGACTGAAAACAAATCCGGCTGATCAGATTTGAGTGTTTTCCATCCCATAGAGTGCAAGGGGCCATTTGAGATTCTTCAAGCACCTTGCTCCTCCAGCTGAATTATTGATGCTTCCTTAAGAAACACACGCAAGAATGGAGTAAACGCACACACACACAGAGGCTTAACAAAAGCTGGCCCTCGTACAGGCTCATTATCAATAAAGAATTACACGCGCATCTTCTGACGTTTCACTTTCTGACACAGATACACGGGAAAGGGATACGTATTCTAATAGCTATGGAGGACAGCTTGACAAACAGAAACACAGGACCCTACCTCTTACAGTGGCTACAATAGGGCCCCGTTGAGTAAGACACCTGGCCCCCGGAGATATACACACTCACCCCCCCCCCTCACCCCCCCACACACACACAATGGCCCACAACCCTCTTCTTCACAGAGACACAAAGCACTCGCTGTCCCGTAAAGGGCCAGCTGTTGTCAGTCAGGGGTTTGTAACTTGTTATAGTTTAGAATGTAGGCTATATAACACAACACACACACACACACACACACACAACACACACACACACACACACACACACCACACACACACACACACACACACACACCACACACACACACACACACACACACACACACACACACAACACATACACACACACACACCACACACACACACACACACACACACACACACACACACACACACACACACGAAGCCATTTCAATGCCCACTAGGGTTCAGAATGGACAGAGAACCGTATTTCAACGCACTACTCAATGTACTTATTATTATTTATTTTTTATCTGTCAACCTGTTATCACTGCCGTTGCACTCCCATTCTATCAATCAATGATGAAGGATATTCTAGTACAACATAGATATATAGACACTTTTACAGATATTCGGTCCATGTCCAGCTACAACCATGAAGCTTAATACTAGATATTGTGAGGCTGATAGATGCTGGATACCCTGCAGTTGTTTTTGAATGTATTCAATCAATGAACTTACTTGTCGCTTTCCATTTTTCTCCAGGCGCGTGGTATCCTTGCTGGGCTTTCCATGCGGGCGTCATGACGGTCCAAACTAAAAGTATCAAGAAACCGACTACGTCTTCTTTACACCTGTGATAGTTTATTCCTCGTGGCGTCGGCTGATGGAGGTTGTGCGTATTCGAGGGTGATGAGACGTGATGCGCGCACTTGGTAGAACGGACGGTGTACAGCGGAGCTGCTGCGGTTGCGCGCAGGGGGAGTGGAGTTCGGCCGGACGGTGTCACTCGTGAAAGTTGGCCCCAAACGGTAACAGACAGGGCCACGGCGACAACTGAGAGCGTTACGTCGGATGCTGTGATCCTCTCTGACATAATAATCGATATCTTGAGGCACTGGGGCCTGAAGCACCGTAGTGTGGTTATTTGGAGGGATTGATGAATGGACAAGGGAGTTGAAGGGTTACGTTATTCTGTAGAATACTGAATAGTGACTAACTATAATTGCATGTTTACAAATCTACATTATTGCAGTATCAGTGCACTATAACTTAATGGAAGTGTATTTGTTTTATCACAATGTGTGGGGGGCGAAACAAAATATGGAATTTAGTTTTGTAGTACTAATAATGGAAAATATATTCTCTCATGGGAGGCCAGGTTTCAGTAGCTAATGAAATCCCTCACGCGTGCACATCCGCGGGCGCGCGCGCGCACACACACACACACACGCACAGCTGTGTCCAGCTTTTAGCACATCCTCTCACGGGACATGGGGCCGTTACCATGGATACTGCTAACATTGGATCCCCCAGCAACAAGTCCTTTCCCGGATGCTCATCCTTGAATCATACTGTGTGTGTGTGTGTGTGTGTGTGTGTGTGTGTGTGTGTGTGTGTGTGTGTGTGTGTGTGTGTGTGTGCGCGTGTGTGTGTGCGTGTGTGTGTGTGTGTTCAAACTGGGATGTATACACCACATCACAGACTCATTTTATAATTTTTATTTAAACATTTACATATTATTCTATAATATCAAAGTAATACATTTATAATATATATATTAAATCAATGTCAAGGAGGAAGATGTGATGTTATTTTTTAAGTAAATCATATTATGCTGTTTGTTAGGTTTATATTACTAGTGCAGTGCCTGTTCAAAACGGGCCTCTTCAGAACGGGCCGATGCTTGCCCTACAGTATTGCTGCTTGCAGGTTTCTCATGAACCATTCATCCAAAGAACTTCACAATTGACACTGCACTTCCTTGGGTTCTCAGCAATACACACGCCAAGTGTGAAGTCGATCAGATGAACGGCCGTCAGGAAAATCAAAGGACAGACATAGAGACTCCTTTTATAGTTGGAATAGTCCAGTGTCCAGTCCAGTGCCCCTTCATGCAGTAAATTATGATGTGCAAGAAAATTCAATAACAGATCTTAATTGGCAGATCTTAATTGGCGCCCTTTGTGCAGAAACATGATGCAGAGCCTTATAATGTGCCCTGACAAACTTGACGTTCCCTATGGGTGCCCTTCCAATAGATAAGGGTGCCATTATGAAGTGCCCTCTCTGGCGTCCTACATGACCCAAAGGGTGTCCTTTCATGTAGAGCAAATGGGGTGCAGTGCTGTACAGGGGGTTCCTACATACGAGAGAATGTTGGGAAGTTTCCTGATGGAAGCCCATCCAGTGGAGAAACTGGGATGCATGTGGTGCCATATAGGTGCTATTACAATGGGATACACTTGAGGTTCCCTACAGGGGCCTTTCTGATGAAAAGAATGTATCATGAAATTCCCTCTTAGACGGGCTTCCAAGGGACAAAACACAACCAAGTGCCCTTGCAATGGATGGAATACATACATACATTCAAAATACACACACACACACACACACACACACGCACGCACGCACGCACGCACACACACACACACACACACACACACACACACACACACACACACACACACACACACACACACACACACACACACACACACACGCAGACTGCTCTAATTATAGTTAAGCTCAGTTCTCGATACAGCCACAGGGAGGCGTGGTAATTGCAATTTTGTGCAGGTGCGTTCATAGGGGAAAGCTGTTCATGGATGGATGGAACCTTGTCGCTGGATTTTTCCGACCGTTTCCATGAGTTTGGAAAGCAGATAACCGCAAGCGAGAACACCTTAAAACACGGAACGGAAGTTAACGTTGAGGTCACGGAAATCAGCATTTAGTTGTGATTTTTCTTTTTTATTGAATAAAAAAATAAAAGATAAGTGGATGTACAGAAGTGTTGACGCAGTGTGGACGTAGGATTGCTGCCTGGCTTTCGGATAGACTTATCGGTCCGAGTCCCATTCTGTTACGGCAGAGCTTCAATGTAGCCGAAATGTTCCCGAAATGTTCACGACAATATTAAAGATAAACCACACAGGCGCTGTTGTGGGTGACGGATCGCCAGAAACAGATTTTTTTTAATTATTAATCGCCATCCAACATAGCTACTATTAACTACTGTTCACTGTCCCTCCCCTGACTATTTCATTGCATCTGGCGTCCACATTTTTATTCACCGAGTGACTTTGAATCACTTCAAAGGGATTACTTTGAAGGGATATTTGTAAAAGCAGGAATTTCTGATAAGGTTCTAAGTCCATAGGCACCGCTGGAAAACAGTATTATCCTTTATGTACTCGTTATAATCATGGTAATCACCAATCAGAACTCAGATGAGAGAAAGAGAGAGAGTTTTGTTACTGTAGCAGTGACCAGTGGGTGATGGGCTGAGTGAGCGAGGGTGTGTGTGTGTGTGTGTGCAGAGGGTGTGACGGATGAACATCCAGCTGTTTGTCTAGTTTTCCTTTCGGCTTACATTTGCAAACAAACACTCCCATCAAGACCTACCGCCAAACAAACAGAAACGTTGACAAAGTAGTCCTTGTGGCTTGTTAGAACTTCTGCCTCATTTGTTTTTCAGTTGATTTGGAGTCAATTCTGACCCAACCGGCTGTGTGCTCTAACACGACACACACACACACACACACACACACACACACACACACACACACACACACACACACACACACACACATGTATATATATATATATATATATATATACAAAAAAATAAAGGGAACACTTGGAGTTACATTGTGTTGTTTAAGTGTTCCCTTTATTTTTTTGAGCAGTATATATATATATATATGTATACACAGTATCTCATAAAAGTGAGTACACCCCTCACATTTTTGCAAATATTTGAGTATATCTTTTCATGTGACAACACTGAAGAAATGACACTTTGCTAATGTAAAGTAGTGAGTGTACAGCTTGTGTAACAGTGTAAATTTGCTGTCCCCTCAAAGTAACTCAACACACAGCCATTAATGTCTAAACCGCTGGCAACAAAACTGAGTATACCCCTAAGTGAAAATGTCCAAATTGGGCCCAATTAGCCATTTTCCCTCCCTGGTGTCATGTGACTCGTTAGTGTTACAAGGTCTCAGGTGTGAATGGGGAGCAGGTGTGTTAAATTTGGTGTCATCGCTCTCACACTCCCTCATACTGGTCACTGGAAGTTCAACATGGCACCTCATGGCAAAGAACTCTCTGAGGATCTGAAAAAAAGAATTGTTGCTCTACATAAAGATGGCCTGGGCTATAAGAAGATTGCCAAGACCCTGAAACTGAGCTGCAGCACGGTGGCCAAGACCATACAGCGGTTTAACAGGACAGGTTCCACTCAGAACAGGCCTCGCCATGGTCGACCAAAGAAGTTGAGTGCACATGCTCAGCTTCATATCCAGAGGTTGTCTTTGGGAAATAGACGCATGAGTGCTGCCAGCATTGCTGCAGAGGTTGAAGGGGTGGGGGGTCAGCCCGTCAGTGCTCAGACCATACGCCGCACACTGCATCAAATTGGTCTGCATGGCTGTCGTCCCAGAAAGAAGCCTCTTCTAAAGATGATGCAAACAGTTTGCTGAAGACAAGCAGACTAAGGACATGGATTACTGGAACCATGTCCTGTGGTCTGATGAGACCAAGATAAACTTATTTGGTTCAGATGGGGTCAAGCGTGTGTGGCAGCAACCAGGTGAGGAGTACAAAGACAAGTGTGTCTTGCCTACAGTCAAGCATGGTGGTGGGAGTGTCATGGTCTGGGGCTGCATGAGTGCTGCCGGCACTGGGGAGCTACAGTTCATTGAGGGAACCATGAATGCCAACATGTACTGTGACATACTGAAGCAGAGCATGATCCCCTCCCTTCAGAGACTGGGCCGCAGGGCAGTATTCCAACATAACGATCCCAAACACACCTCCAAGACGACCACTGCCTTGCTAAAGAAGCTGAGGGTAAAGGTGATGGACTGGCCAAGCATGTCTCCAGACCTAAACCCTATTGAGCATCTGTGGGGAATTCTCAAACGGAAGGTGGAGAAGTGCAAAGGTCTCTAACATCCACCAGCTCCGTGGTGTTGTCATGGAGGAGTGGAAGAGGACTCCAGTGGCAACCTGTGAAGCTCTGGTGAACTCCATGCCCAAGAGGGTTAAGGCAGTGCTGGAAAATGATGGTGGCCACACAACATATTGACACTTTGGACCCAATTTGGACATTTTCACTTAGGGGTGTACTCACTTTTGTTGCCAGCGGTTTAGACATTAATGGCTGTGTGTTGAGTTACTTTGAGGGGACAGCAAATTTACACTGTTATACAAGCTGTACACTCACTACTTTACATTGTAGCAAAGTGTCATTTCTTCAGTGTTGTCACATGAAAAGATATACTCATATAGTAATAAAGTTACAAAAGAAATGAAGTTGTTTGGAACTGACGTATCATAGCATTGTACTACCTTTTAACACCAAATCAAGCAGACCGATTGACATAAGAACCACCATGTGTTAAATTAGTTCGACCTTCCACCTCCTCTCCCTCTCCCAGCATGCCCTACTCGGTGGCCACCTGTTTGTGTCCAATACCAAACCCGTGCACATTTATTGCTCAACTATTCAGTCACACACCCATGTGTGTTCAGATAGAGTAGGAGGGGAGGGAAAGGTGAGCTGGCAAGGAGAGTGGACGATAAGAATACAGTGAGAATACAATGAGTTTATAGTGAGAATTCAGTGAAAATACAATGAGTATATAGTGAGAATACAAGGAGAATACAGAGACAATACAGTGAGACTGCTGGGAGAACCCAGTGTGAAGACAGAGTGAATACAGTTAGAATACGGTTAGAATATAGTCCGAATGCAGACAGAATACAGTGAGAACCCAGAATACAGAGAGAATATAGTTAGAATACAGAGAACACAGTGAACACAGAATACAGAGAGAATACAATTTGAATTGAGTGAGAACATAGACACAGAAAAACAAACCAACAGAACCATTTGTTAAATCACTTTAACCTTCCACCTCCTCTCCCAGCTCGGTGGCCACCTGTTTGTGTCAAATACCAAACCCATTCACCGCGCATATTTATTTAGTCACACACATGTGCGTGTTCAGATAGAGGAGGTGAGGAAGGGAAGGTGGACTGGCAAGGAGAGTGGCCAATAAGAATACAGTGAGAATACAGTGAGAACACAGTTAAAATACAGAGTATATAATGAGATCAGTTAAAATACAGAGAGAATATAATAAGATCAGTTAAAATACAGAAAGAATATAATGAGATCAGTTAAAATACAGAGAGAATATAATGAGATCAGTTAGAATACAGAGAGAATATAATAAGATCAGTTAAAATACAGAGAGAATATAATGAGATCAGTTCAAATACAGAGAATATAATGAGATCAGTTCAAATACAGAGAGAATATAATGAGATCAGTTAGAATACAGAGAGAATATAATAAGATCAGTTCAAATACAGAGAGAATATAATGAGATCAGTTCAAATACAGAGAATATAATGAGATCAGTTCAAATACAGAGAGAATATAATGAGATCAGTTCAAATACAGAGAGAATATAATTAGACTATAATGACAAGAGTGAGAATACAGAGGGAATATAGTTAGAGTACAGTGGACAGAGCGAATACAATACATGTTAGAATACAGCCAATTTCGACTTTTTAAAAGTTGCCTTTACCCTATTAACCGCGCATGTGTGGGTGGGTGGGGGGGGGGGGGGGGGGGGGGGGGTGAAAGTTGTGGTCAGACTTATGCTGATAAGGACGTCAGGAGACCAAGCTCATGTTTAGTGTTTTTAACACTGGTTCACGCACACGCAATCAAAATGTACTGCTCAGAAAGCAGAATCAAGCCCGTACAATCCATGGTGGACCAAGCTAGTAGTGACTAACTATGCAACAGAACACCCTGACAATCATGAAACAACAAATATCAGAACCCTGGCCACTGCAATTATTTAAATATTGTTCCCCAACCCCCCTCCATTTTCCTCTTCGCTGAGCCTAGAATTCCTCCACTATACGTTCCGTGTGACTCCCTCCCTCCCGTTCCTGGCCTCTCTCTAGTTGCGCTCAAGTCACTCCTCCCTCCTCCGTATGCACAGCCTGATGACATCACGAACAGCCGGCACAAATTCAGCCAGTAAGACGCTGGCAGAGACTCTCATTTCTCCCTCGCTTTCGTGGTCGGTTCTCATTCTGACTCTGTCCCTCTTACCGCACAACACGCTCTCTCTCTCTCTTTCCCTCTTTCTATCTCTCTTTCATAGTCTTGCTCACTGTCGCGCTGCAGACATGGTTGACGCATTCGTAGGCACATGGAACATGAAGGAAAGCATCAACTTTGATGAATACATGAAGGCACTGGGTAAGCACGTTCTCTGTGTGTGTGTGTGTGTGTGTGTGTGTGATGCAGGGCGTGTCGGCTGCGGATCCTGCATGTGTGCACAAGCGTGAATTCGGTTGGTGCTGATGAACGCTTAATGGTGTGTATGTGTATGTGTGTGTGCGTGTGTGTGTGTATTTGTGTCAGTGACTGCAGAATCATGCACGTTCCCGGGATAATGAGAGAGAGAGAGAGAGAGAGAGAGAGAGTTAAAGAGAGGGTGGGGGGTGTATAGTGCCTGCTTGAAAAACGACCCCCCACTGTGAGAACCTTTTGTATGCTCAACGATGCAACACACACACACACACACACACACACACACACACACACACACACACACACACACACACACACACACACACACACACACACACACACACACACACACACACACACACACCTCTAAAAGCATATGTTGGTACTACTCTTGAAATCTGGTCTTTGTTGAAAGGCGATGTGTTTACTGGGAATGCCACTACTGGGCAGGGAGGTAGGAGACTAAGAGGGGAACTAAGCCAGAATGTATGGGGGAGCATCTTGCACAGATGGGGTGTGTGTGTGTGTGTGTGTGTGTGTGTGTGTGTGTGTGTGTGTGTGTGTGTGTGTGTGTGTGTGTGTGTGTGTGTGTGTGTGTGTGTGTGTGTGTGTGTGTGTGTGTGTGTGTGTGTGTGTGTGTGTGGGGGGGAGGAGGGGTAGAGAGACAGATATTTATTGCTTATGGCGTCTAATCCTGTTGTAACCTCAGAACCCTGTTACCATCGACTTGTATGCGCCGGTCCGCTTCCACCTCTGACCCCCCCTTCCCGATTGATCCCGAGCATTCTGTATTGATTCTGTGAGAGTGGCAGTTTGTAGGCCCTGGATGTCTAGTATGTTTTTACTGAAACAGGAAGGGGCTACTTTAAGTATGGGGGGGGGGGCACTGCCATCCAATCAATGCGTTGCACACACACGCGTGCACTCACGCACACATGCCCATGGCCGTTGATAAGTCATTTGATCAAGAGGCTGCAGGCCCGGACCTGCAGGTCACAGGGACGGAGTAAAATAGATTAGGGTGGGGGTGTTGGCTAAAGGAAAGTTGCAGGGCAATGCGAATAGCAAAAGCCCTCTATTCTATTAACCCAGAGGGACATAGAGAGATCCTTTTATACTCATGTCCGTTCAGTGCAGTGCAGTAAAACCGCCGCCCTGGTTAATCAGCGTCTTTTTATACATAAACTAAAGGTTGGGACGGGTCAACGTAGTCCAGCCTCCCCTCCCCTGAGCATATTTTACCCAGGATTCTTTGCCCCTCCTGCAGGCATTGGCTTCGCCATGCGCCAGGTGGGCGGTCGGATCAAACCCACCACCATCATATCCGTGGACGGAGACACGGTGAAGCTGGAGACCAAGAGCACCTTCAAGAACTCCGAGATCAGCTTCAAGATTGGCGAGGAGTTCGAAGAGAACACCGCCGACGACAGGAAGTCCATGGTAAAGATGTCAGAGGTTCAGGGGGAAAACTCTTACCTGCACAAACCTTACCTTTTTTCGCCTTTTTGCTTGTCTTTTCTTCGACCAACGTAGGCAAATTATGTTACTGTGTGTCTGTTAAATGTGTGTGTGTGTATGCATTAATCATATCTGTGTGTGTTCTGCAGTCCCTGGTCACGTTAGAGGGAAATAAGATGGTGCACATCCAGAAATGGGACGGCAAGGAGACCAGCCTGGTCAGGGAAGTCACCGACAACACCCTCTTGCTGGTCAGTAGACGTTATCTGTATTTATATTTGAGAGGAATAGCGCGTATAGTGGCTAGGATGGCAAGCAATGTCCCAGCCGAAATCAAATGAATTCCCTCCCCAATGTTTGCAGGCTATCAGTAAGGCACCCTAACCCCCGTCTGCTCCTTAATGTGTAATGTAATATTGGAATTGACTGTGAGTCACTTCACTTAGTACATCTTACCCTGTGGACTCCGTATGTGGAGTTGAGACTGATACGCTTAGCTTTTAGCATTCTGTGTATTCATTTGCATGTTTCTGTTTGACGGTGAAGTATCTGCTATTTGCTATGTACTTTTGGGATTTGAATGTGTATACAATGTTTGTTCTACACTTTCTTACCCTCTCTCTCTCTCTCTCTCACACAGACACTCACAATGGGAGACATTGTAGCCACACGCCACTATGTCAGGGCTGAATAATTATCCAGCTTCCCCAGCGAAAATGAACCAAAGCTACATCACCTTTAACCTGGACTGACCCTCAACCAAGGCATTCTCCTCATAAGGAAGGGGTGAGAGAGGGGGAGTAGAGGTCGTTCTTACAGCCTCTCTCTCTCGCCGTGACCCCAGTTACAACCTCACTGATATTTTCCTTTGTTGTTTATTGTTTCTTTGTACTAAACAGATTAAACCACTGTGATAAGTTTGTATTATATTGTTCCTCAACAAATATCCGGCCCAGTGTCTCTTCATCACATGTTCCAAAAGTATTTGAACCTTTCCCGAACAAGTTCCCAGGAATGGAAAAGTTGGAAGAATAAAAAAATGAGAACTCAAAATGCTAAAAAAGAATGATTACGTATTTTGAAAATAAAATGTAGGAATGTAAAATGTTGCTAGTATATGGAATTGGTAAATGAAGGGCTGAAATAATCTCTAATTAAAAATAAAATTCCTGTAAGGCACTATTTAGTTTAATGGAGCCTGATGTGCGGGCGTGCTCATGTGCGTTTGGGGTGGCGGGGGGGGGGGTGCATTTTTACCTTGACTTGGCTAGATGAAAGGAAAGTTTGATTTAACGAGGTAGTTGTCAATCACCGGCACTTGTGCCTAGGTTGTACTGCATGTGTGCTATAACGGGAGCATCCCTCCTACTGTAGATTGGGGTGTCATGTGTTTAGTACACAGTGCCAACCAGGGCAAGGGTCACTGGGTCTAGCCAGTTAAAGAGAGCTTCACGTTGATAGACGTCACTAAATAAATACCCATTAGCTCTTGAATTACACCAGTATGCATGTTTGAATTTTAGCTATGCAATTGTCCTCTTACGAACCCATCAAAATAACTAAGCAGGGAAAGCATGTTCAGTTACAGTGACCGGCGTGAATGATGAGTTGGAGGTCATCGCCAGTGGAACAAACCGGCATTCTGCAGACCATTTGTTCCGGAAAACCCACTCACTCCATGTATATAAATCATGGCGCCACACAGCTTCTGCATGCATACTGGTGCCCATCCTGAGCCAACCAGTGTACATTTTCTCCAGCCTCACATTCTTATTAGCACAAGCTATTTGCAAATCAAGATTAACAGTGCAAAAACTCAACGTTTATTCGACATGAACCCTTTTCTACTATTGACACTGGTCAGGGTCATCTGGCCCACCCCAAATAACTAATACAATTCAGTCATGTTTTGTAACCAACACGTGTGCGTGACCTCCCGGAGTTCGATCCAACCTGTTATCTGTGTGCAAGTCAAGCAGCAGTAATCCGTCTGACTAGAGGCTATACCCAATGACCTCCATTGATCGGGTGCTTCCAGAGCTCAACATATACCTACAATGCCACGGTCCACCTACATCAAGGTCTACAAGAGGAAGATCCTTCCCAGTGTTAACATTTCTTAGATTGTTTTTATTACGACTCAAGACAGTTAGACATGCACAGACTGTGAACACTGTAAGCAGACATTTGATGACACACACTAAACACATGCATTAAAGACACACACACCGGAAGAGATAGGCAGAGACAGGATACCGCAGTAGTGAGTGATCTCTGCCACCGTCTCCGGTGGTATGCACACTTCCCGTCTGTGTTTTTGACACTTCCTAATAGTGCATCTGTTTTCATTAGTTTGTTGCATTTAGTTTGTTTGTATTTGTTGAACAAAATTTTTACAATTACAAACCTGGTATTCCTTGATTGAATTTCCTGGACTATAGGTAACCCGAGAGTTGTAAACAATATGAGGATATCCAATGGGGGATAGCCATTTCTTACACCTATCTGGTTACTTAAGGTCTGTGAAACCCTGCTGCTTACTTTAGGACGCAGCAGGGTTTATCTTTACGACGTCGGCCTTTTGTGACCTTGCTTGACACGCGAAAAAAGAAGATAAAGGCAGTCCTTAGGAAACGTTTACTATTATGAAAGCTTTTGGAACATAATAAAAGTTGTTGAGTAATAATATGAAGAACAAATGTGCGATGTAAATTTCTTCAGTTGTTGCTTAAGAACAGTTTAAGAAAAGGAAGTCCTGCTCTTTAGCACTTCTCCTTCTTTAGCTGTTCTGATTGCAAATGAACGTGTGGGTATCAGTTGTGTTTGTGTGATTTGGTTTTCTTGTGTTTCTTCTTCTTTTTGTCCTCACGATCTTGTGTGTGGCGCCCTCTCTTGGCCTTGCTGGGTGCGGTCGCCCCATCGCTACTGCTGCTACCGTCGCTGTCAGAGTCCTTCCTCTCCCTCTTCCTCTTCTTCTTGGCCTTCTTCTCCTGTTGTTCAGAAAATAAAATAATTGAATAAGTTGCTCATGTGGTGCTCTTTTAGACTAATAGTCTGCTTGATGATGACTAAATGTAACATGAACATAGAAAATTGTAAAATATGTTGCTTAAAATGCTAATGTTGATAAATTCCCCAATCCACCATAGTACATTACTACATTACTATGCTATTAATACTTATGTATCACTTGTTTGTATACATATATTTAGCTAATTGATTGTTGAAGGTATTATAACCATGATACAGAAGTTGTGAAATCTTTCACAACATCTTTCACAACCTCTCTCTCTCTCTCTCTCTCTCTCTCTCTCTCTCTCTCTCTCTCTCTCTCTCTCTCTCTCTCTCTCTCTCCCTCTCTCTCTCCCTCTCTCCCTCTCTCTCTCTCTCTCTCTCTCTCTCTCTCTCTCTCTCTCTCTCTCTCTCACGCACGCACGCACACGAACAAACAACAACAAATCCTTTTTTTGCATGCTCACCTTCTTCTCCTTTTTCTTCTTCTTTTTCTTCTCTGGGTCTTGCTGCTGTGGTACAGTGGCAGCTGGCTGTTGGGGCTGCGGTGACTCTTCTTCACCCACGTCAGGCAGGAGGGCGTACTGCAGCCCCGGGGTAGAAAAACAGTCTTTCGTGAAGTGACCTGAGAAATGGGAAATGGTCACAAATACGATGGTTCTAACCGGTGGTGAATTTGATTGTGGACTGTTCATCTTGTGCCTGTTAATTGGTATTTTCGTTTAGACATGTATGCGGATGAGTTAATCCAAAGTGACTTACAAGTTGAGGTCAAGAACAATCAAAGCGTACCATCAAAATTGGAGTACAGAAAACATGTTATGCTGCGTTCTGAAGTAAACCTAAGAGCGAAAAACAACAACGTGCACCAGTCGGCTCCTTACCCTTGCAGCCACACTTGGCGCAGGTTGTGTTCAGCACCGCCTCCAGTGTGATTCTCCTCCCAGTGTGATCTTTAAAGCTCCTCCTTCGTCTCTCGTCCTGCCTATAAACACACACCGTGATATGATTAACACACATGGGCGCAGAACACACACACAGCAAAGAATTGTGAGCAATACGTACTCGGCCATAACATTGTTGGGGTCCATGTCCCGCCCGGTGCCCTGATTGACAGCTTTCATTGAGAAGGACAACTTGACCTTCTCACCCTGAATCTGAGACACAAGAGGACAGAGCTAGAGTGGTGATGCTCTTTGAGAACACAGTATCTAATCTGATGGTGAGGTTATTCAGTACACATCACTGTATTAGGAGGTGTGTGTGTGTGTGTGTGTGGGTGTGTGTGGGTGGGTACCTCTCTTCCAATTACTTTGATCCACACTTGTTCTCCCATGTCAACTATCTCTGCAGCGTTCTCGACCCGCGAGGCTGACATCTCGCTCACGTGTACGAGGCCTGTTTGCATATAGAGGGGGGTGGATGGTGGCGCGTTAATGAACTATCATATCTTACAAACTCGAGCTCAACTCTTACAATCTCACATACTCAGTTACCTTCTTTCTTGTAACCGGGCAGGCGGACGAACGCTCCGTACGTTTGCACGGAGACCACTTCCCCCTTTGCGATGCTGTACATGGGCGGGAGACCATCCAGCCCCGCTGGCTCAGGCGGGGGGCCATCCGAATCAGACATTGTTAATACTGTAGGCAAAGTGTGGAAAGAAAAAAACTGGATCTCACAGTGGAATGACGGATGAAGGAATTAAAGAATTTGTTGTTCGCCTTTGAGGTAAAGATCACGAGAATGTAATCTATACGTTTAGCCAAAGCTCATGTTCGTATCATCAAACAGTTTAACCGGAGTAAAATATCAATCTAATTGAATGAAAAGGTGTGTAAAAGCAACTTGTGTTTGTGTGTGTTAGATAATTGTGTGTTTTACTGCAATACTGAAGAACTAGTAAAAAATCGGCATGTTGTAGACACCATTGGATCTATGTAGATTGAATACAGTAGTTCTACTAGGTTTGTTTTTGGGCTGCCCCCTTTCTGTGTTAGAACTGTTCACTGTGTGGGAACTATGCTAGTGGGCTTAGCTCATTTTGATACAATAGCTAACGTTAGCTAAACATGTTGTCCCCAAAAAAAGGCAAACAAGCAGAAATACCCCAGTGCAAAGGACTTAACACGATGGCGTAATAATTTAGTTCATGTGCATATTTATATGGAGCGCAAATCATTTAAACATACTTATTATTACCTATCGTGTTTGCAGGAGAGTCGACTCAGTATTACATCCGGTGCGTCAGAGTTAGTCAACATGCACTCTAGCCAATCACCGCCGTCGGCGCAAAGACCAGCCAATCGTAATCCTCGCCACTAACGGAAGTACTACGCCGGCCCTTAGAGAAGTAATTGTTAGCACAACGTTGGTCTTCGAAAGTGCTCATTCATTTTGTGAATTCATACAAGTTTGAATACACGTTTCATAAAGTTGCGAGGATGATCGAGCCAAAGAAGAGAGCGGCCGACATGGCTATGGTCGCTACCGGTGTCAAGCGGGCCCGGACGGAGCTGATCGCTGCTGCTCAGTCGCAACAACTCGTGGCCATGGTATGGAAAGTCAAAGCCTACTAACAAAATGTATGATTTTAGCTGCAAAACAGCCATTTAAAGTTTCTAATACACAAAGATACATGACTGCAAAGCATAACCCCCTACTCTTTCACTCTCAACGCTGTACTACTGTCCATTGTATTCGCTTTCGATGTGTGTTTATTCATTTGTTATACAAACCAGAAAGCATTACACTTTTCTCTGTACGTTTCCGAGTCAATAATTTTATCCATTCAACTTCTGTGTTCCGAGATATGTAGACATTATAACGATTACGAATATGTATAGTAGCTGATATTGACGTCTTTCTGCGTAGGGTCCTCCACGGAGCTCCAGTCTCCAGGCTCCCATCATGTTGATGTCTGGTCATGAAGGAGAGGTCTACTGTTGCAAGATTCACCCCAACGGAGCCACACTGGCCTCCTCGGGATTTGACAGACTCATATGTACGTTTTATTTTATTTTTATCTGTTAAGTATTCCATTACTCCAAAGTCTCATCCTTCAAACAGTTTTCTATGCCTTCTTGGATTCATTTCGTCACGCTAGAAATGTAACAGTCGCTTTCTCGCTTGCACCCCTTCCAGTGATGTGGAACGTGTATGGAGACTGCGATAACTTTGCTACTCTTAAGGGACACAGTGGTGCAGTGATGGAGCTCCATTACAACACCGATGGCAGGTAAGAATCCCAAATAATGAAAAATAACCTAGATTCACTTGTTAAACGAATCACTGAAAGGAAACCTGTATAATAATATAAATGTTGATTAGGGAAGGGTGTAAAATGACCGGGACATAACGTGCTGGTTAGCTGTGCCACAACTGTAGAATCTTGTCTGGGTACAGTTGGTAGCTATTAATATATGAACACATTACTAATAAATGATGAGATGGAGCGCCTTCCTCTGTGGCGAATCAAACGTTATTACCACATGAGGGCACTGCGCAAAATACCAGGACACAAAGTGCATTGTGGTCTCGACTCCATATGAAGATGATGTGTAAATGAGGTTTCTGCCTGTGTGTCTAGCACGCTGTTCTCAGCCAGCACTGACAAGACAGTGGGCGTGTGGGACAGTGAGACTGGGGAGAGGATGAAGCGGCTGAAGGGCCACAGCTCCTTCGTCAACTCCTGCTACCCTGCCCGTCGCGGCCCCCAGCTGGTCTGCACCGGCAGTGACGACGGCACCGTTATGGTAAAGACACAAGAGACCTACAGCCAATCACAGTATTGCTTACTTTTACTTTGATGGAAAAAACAACCAATACACATCTTTAAGGTTGAGTGGGGATGTGATAAAACACGAGCATATTTGAACAGTGTTAAAAGCAGGACAAATTGATGGTAAGAAAAAGAGTATAAAATGTTCTTGAACTCTACTTTGGTTTTTCTTTGATGTTTTGTGTCTGTGATAGTTATGGGACATACGCAAAAAGGGGGCGGTCCATACCTTCCAGAACACCTACCAGGTGCTGGCCGTCACCTTCAACGACACCAGCGATCAGATCCTGTCTGGAGGAATCGACAATGACATCAAGGTATGGCCTTCCAGCAATCATAAGGAAAATAAATGATTCACATTAGATGCATTACTTGCATGTAGTATTTTGGTTTGAGTTGACGTGGCAGTTTGGATCATCATGAATCACTCATTACTGAGTGCTATTTTTTTATATTTGTGTGTAAGGTATGTGTTGGATTTTCTACAAAATGTATGAATGCCCACAACATTGACTTTGGTCATGAAAACCACCAAAACAGAGGTGGACTTCCATAAACCAAACAACAAATTATACGTTCTTTTTTTATTTTATTTATGGATTTATGACGAGGGCCACCTTTTTCTGTTGCCTACACCACTGCAGGTAGAACCTTTTGTTTTGCTAAACATAAAGATGCATGTTCCTTGCGTTGTGCCGTGCAGGTGTGGGACCTCAGGCAGAACAAGCTGATCTACAGCATGCATGGCCACAGTGACTCCATCACCGGCCTCAGCCTCAGCTCAGAGGGCTCATACCTGCTCTCCAACTCCATGGACAACACAGGTAGGGGAACCTGCGTTGTAGGAGCGCTATAATGAGCCATGTTGTTTATGAAATCCGCCACACTGGTGTTTATACTATAAGTGTCCTTGAAGCTTAACCTTCCCTCGGAAGCGGACATCAAAATCAACCGCTGCTACACATCCACACCCACAAACTGTTGTGTTATACTATGTGTACAAGAAAATTAACCCTCTCTTGGGCACAGGCATCCAAATCAGTTCATACGGAGTTCCACACATCCACAAACGGGGGCGTTATATTTAAGTGTCTGAGAAGCTTATCCCTCTCGGACACACTTCATACAGCCAGTGAAGGCGAGCATGCTCCATCCTTTCACGAAATATCCTATTTATTTAGAGGATTCAATTAGTTGAATTTGACTTTTTAATCCAAGTGTAAAGAATGGCAGTTCGCGGATGAGGGGGATTATTATAAGTGGTTGGGAATTATTTAATACATCCATGTTACCTCTGCCATGTCCTACAATATGTACAGTGACTTTGACAAAGATAACACTCGGACCGGAGTCTCCCACAAAGCTAGGCAGACCTATTGACGTGGACACAGTTGTACATTTGTACACGACAGCCGTACTCTGTATTAGATTAGATACTGTGTTCTCAAAGAGACAGGGTCGATATGTCGCTGTCTGCCATCACATTCAACAGTACACGGTGCTGTGATTCCTGTGTAATTGCATTTTGCCACATCAGAGCCACTTGTAATTGCTGCCATTTCATGTTTATCTTGGAGGGAGGGAGAGAGAGAGAGAGAGAGAGGGGGAGAGAGAGGGGGAGAGAGAGGGGGAGAGAGAGGGGGAGAGAGAGGGGGAGAGAGAGGGGGAGAGAGAGGGAGAGAGGGAGAGGGAGAGAGAGGGAGAGGGAGAGGGAGAGAGAGGGAGAGAGAGGGAGAGAGAGAGAGAGGGAGAGAGAGAGAGAGAGAGAGAGAGAGAGAGAGGAATTAAAGTTATGCTTAATTTAATCTATTGATCGCCATGTCCAGTACGCATCTGGGACGTCAGGCCCTTCGCTCCCAAGGAGAGGTGTGTGAAGATCTTCCAGGGGAATGTCCACAACTTTGAGAAGGTAAGTGGAGGAGATCTCGCTGGTCCTATCTGCATCGGCATGTACCAGCCACTAGAGCGATGCTGCATTTTACCCCCAGCAGCCATTCTGCCACCTTAAATCAAATAGCCAATTGGATAGACTTTATAGTATCAATTCATTATCATGATGATTGTTTCCTCTACCAATGTTTGTTTTAGTTTTTTCTTGAAAGGATTTCTCCGGTTTGTTAAGACCCTAGGTTAATGGTTGACATTGTCTATGTCCAGATGTAAATCAGCCAGGATCTCACCCCCTCTCGTGGTGTACATGCTTTCCGAAATAGGGCAGTTGGAGATCGACATAATCTATATTCCAAACGAGTGTTTAGCTGTATCTTTGTTTTGTCCAACACAAGTAAGCACATATGAACTGCCCTTGCTGTTTGTGCCAACAAACTAACAAATCCACAGGTTTCAATTCTGTGTTCACAGGCCACTGCGCATGCTCTCAAACTTTAAGACCAAAGCACACAGTTAGAATTCTCAGCAAAGATAGTGGCGGCCTTTTTAGGCAGTGGGATAAGTTCAGAGTTCTGAGTGCAGAGCAACATTTCAATAAGTCGTGAGGGTAAGTGTAGGAGGGGGTGCTTTTAGAATGCAGCCTAAGCAGTCACTTCTGAATCAAAATTAAGTGCTCACTTCCCGGTTGTATGGATGTACATGTACATAGACTTGTCAACTGAAATTTTGCTTTTCCCCCACTGAGCCAGTCCATTGCAACCGGTGGGTCGAAGCAATACAAATTCCACAGTTTGATCCAAAATCCACCAATGTGCTCATGACCAGACATTTAACATTCAAGTATTCTTACTGCGCCTCTCAGTGTCCAAGTCTGTGATTATGCGGTGTGTAAACACAGAATTGAGACTTGTGGAGTTATTTGTTTGTGGGCACTATTGCAGAAAACGACCTAGACAGGGCAGTTCATATGCGCATACTTGGGTTGGCCAAAAAATATACAGCTATGGGAGCTAACTCCAACAGCCCAGTTTCGGAACACACAAACACCGTGACGGGGGGTGAGTTGAACAAAAATCATGGCTGATTTGTATCTCAACATAGACAATGTCAACAATTAACCTGGGGTCTTAGCAAACCTGCCAAATCCTTTAATCCTATTTTGCTATAGTGTTACTTGGATATCAAGTTTTTATTTGGTTTATGTAACCACTTTTAAAAGTGGGTTTTGCTGGCTTACTGTTCACTTTATCTGACCATTAGTCAGATAATACTCTCATTCGCCTTTCATAATCTCAGCCCATCTCCCCTTTTCTCCTAATAAAACCACAACTCTGATTTTTGAGATGCTATGACACGTTCCAGATGTTTCTCTGTGTTCGGGTTGCTTCAAGGCACACCAGGTATCTCCCCATGTGTTGGTGACAAGTCATATTAATCCCGGTTATGATGCATTATGTTTCAGAACCTGCTGAGGTGCGCCTGGTCTACAGACGGCAGCAAGATAGCAGCCGGCTCGGCCGACAGGTGAGCTGCAGCTTCATAGACATATACTTTGCTTTTACTTTACTTCATTAATTCATCATTATTTATTTCGTTTTGGCCAATCACTAGGTTGACCAAATGCAACACTGCCCTGCAGAAGTGGGGTTGATTCAATTTGGTGATATGATTTTTGGATGGTACTTAGTTGTTCTCGGAAAAGGGGAACTTTGGGAAGATAAAATAGGTTATGATGTGAGAAATATGCAATTCTCAAATGTAAAACATGGATCACAAAGGACCCACAAATCCAGAATGCTTTTTATTGTACGTCCTAGTTTTTCCGCTTGTGTTCCCATTCACAAACTCCTTTTGCAGAGACAAGTGAATCAAACACTCAGTTTCTGAATCAAACACACCAGTGTGATAGTGCCCACTCAGCCCTCTGCTGTGGGCTCCGTTCTGCTCCTAACTGAGTCTTGTTTGTCTTGTTTTACTCCAGATTCCGTCTATCTTGATCTTCCATCTCTCTTTCTCTCTTGCTCTCTTCCTGTTCTCCACTTATTGTCACTCTTGTCCTTATCATCTCATTGAAAGTGTGTGACAAATACCTCCCCCTCAAAATTAAATGCAACACGCAAGATGACTATCTGTCCATGACTACTGGCTGCTGATTGAAATACTATTACACAATGCTTGTATGTGATACTGGAAAGAACCACAGTCCCCAAGAGGGGTCTGTGTGTGCCATGATAGCTAATATAGATGCAGGCATGTGTTTGTCATGGCATCAGACACAATATTATCAAATGTATTCATGATAAAAGACATGGACCTCTGTCTAACTAAGCATGCATTCCAAAACCTTTTCCTACACCCTCAGAGCAAATGCTCGTTCAATGTACTTCTTAAGTGGGTATGGTCATGGTGATTGAGGAGCATTGCTATCCAAGAACTATTGGAACACTATCTATATATTTTTTTTCTAACTTAACTACCTATACATAACCATACAATAGTCCAACCACAATACCGAGACTGGCCACATTTCCACAAATGTGACCAAAACCTAACCCTCTATAAATTCATCTGTTAAACACGCATGTGTTTTTGTTCTTCCTTCTAGATTTGTGTACGTCTGGGACACCACCTCCCGCAGGATCCTGTACAAGCTGCCCGGCCACGCTGGCTCCGTCAACGAGGTGGCCTTCCACCCAGAGGAACCCATAGGTAAGACCAGCTACACCTGAGCTCTGTGTGGACCCCCATGGGCCTTATCCACTTTGAATGTTGAATTCCGTTCCCGGCTAGCGTTTAGAACCAAGCTGGACCCAAGATGGCCGCTAGGTGAATAGGGGCCCATGTGGCTAGACTCACCCTTTTCTCTACATGTGGTGCTGGAGTTGTTTTAAGTTTCTGTGAATTGTTGGGTTAAATTTGTAGTTCACATATATGCATTAATTGTACTATTGAAGGGCAATATATCAGGTTGGTAGTAAGATCTATATTTTTGTAAACTTAAAGAAAAGAAATCGGTTTAAAGTTGAAGATGACACAGCAGTTAATTTGTATAATTTTCTCTCTTCACAGTGCTTTCTTGCTCCAGTGATAAGCGGCTATACATGGGTGAAATTCAATAGTTGTGTGTGTGTGTTTTGTGTATGTGTGTCTGTATGAGGATATGAGCGGGTGTCCTCTTCTGGAATCGGGTAGCAGACATTCCAGAGTCTAGTAACAACCTCAGGACATGGATTTCAACTTTTTTTATGTTCCGTACAACAGCTTGAATATGTTTTTGCTTTTGCTTTTTAATAAACTCACTCTTTAAAAGTGTTTTCGCCATTCTTCTTTTAAACTGCATTATGACTTGCATTTGAATGTAATTCGTTAGGGGCTCACACGTCAAGATTAGTACAAATAAAACCCTTTCGGCTGGAACTAAAACGTCACTACTATCCTCGGCTATATTTGTATTTGCCATGCATAAAGCACACGTTGAAAGGCACTATACAAATCGAAGTTATTATATTAATTATTTTAATATTGAATGTAATTCCTGTGATAGAAACTTTGGTTCACTATATATCTTGGGTATCGGATTTCACAGGTCATTGTAGGAGATGAGTCATTTGTATATCAGTGTTTAGTGCTATTTTATGAGCCTATAGCTGAGTATGCCGATTTTTACTTCACGTCCTAAACCATCTGAGAAAACTGCTAACTTTCACTAATGTGAATAAATAATGCATAAGAACAGCCTCAAGCTCCCCGTTTTTTATTCCCATTATTGAATGAGACATAAAAAATATGCTTATGTCTGGACAGACCTGGTGGGGACGTATCTTCTGACAGTATGCATAACAATAGTAATTGGCTGTAAAAGTCAAAGGCGCCTGATTCTCGCCTTTGAACCTGGCTTCTTTTGTCTCCCAAAAATGCCTGGTGGTGATGCCGGGCGGCGCACGCACGATGGAGATATTACAAGGAGCTGCAGATTCAAGGCAGCTCCTCCGGGGGGGTGGGAGAGCCCCCCACCCCCTCTGTTCGCCTCCAGCTCCTCCTGCGCCCGCCCCGGCACCGATTGTTGACAAAGACACCGCGAGACGGAGTGGAGAAGCGAAATCGGTCCAAAAAAGCGTCCGGTTCAGGGATCGATCCATTGGACTCGACTTTAATCCGCAGATCGACCAGATCTGGCCGAAGACGGAACCGGGAAGCCTCGGTTATTTGGGTGAAACCGTGAGTCACAGCGAACTGCTTTGTGTCCGTAGCACATTTTACTTAGCCTAGCAATACCTCCGTCGGGTCACTTCACTCCTCCCCACCTCCCCCGTGTGATCCGTTATCATATGATGCTCATTTCTCCCTTCAGCTTGGATAACATTATGACAGCTTTGGGTCTTTCTTTGTGCCTTTGTGTGTGCTCTCTCCTTGCGGTCCAATAGAAGGTGTGGTCAAGGTGATTCGGTAATCGATGGTGGTCGGACCGCAGACCTCGTCGTAAGAGGGCCCCCCGCTTCCCTCCTGCGTTTCCCTGTGTCTTGTAAAACCAACGGCCGGCCGCAGCTAATATTTACCGAATAGGCCAGGCGGCGGTCAAGATGGGTCAATCCGTCTGACTGAAAGTGCCACCAGTTCAGTGCTCCGAGGGAGGAGGAAGCAGGGATAAGGTGTTTTCGACGGGAATGGTGTGAGCTGAGACCGCCAGGCAGTCTGGATCTAACCGGGGACCCGTCTTTCTCGCGGAGCCATCGCGGCCCCAAGCCCCGTCCTGAACCCTCCAAGATGGGGAAATGTGATGGAAGATGCACCCTCTTGGCAATATGTTCGCTGCAGTTGGTAAGTGTTTGTGTGTGTGCCCACACATGGTCGTGTGTGTGTGTGTGTGTGTGTGTGTGTGTGTGTGTGTGTGTGTGTGTATCTATATGTACAGTGTGTTTGTGTACATACTGTATGTGTCTATGTGATTATGTGTGTGTGTATGTGTGTGTGTACGGGATTCTGTGTATTTTAAAAGTGCTTTCCAACTCCCTCAATATGAGGATATAATTAGGCCACTGTTTTACAGACCCTCGCATTGTAATCAGGCCATTTCTGAACAGCCCCTCTTGTAGGCCTACAGTCACGGCTGAATTCTTTGAGGCGCAGCTGTCAGCCTGGCATGCCACATTATATGCATAAAACAAGAGTATCTGTGTGTGTGTGATGAAGAAGGAAGAAAGAAAGAGAGAGACACATGCAGAGGACAGTCTTCCATCAGTGGTGTGTGTGTTTCCACTAGTATGTTGTTTTGGGGATGTGCGCGTGGGTGTGTGTATGCGGTGACCACACTCTTTGGGCATAGCCTCGTAAATAAGGAGTATCAAAGGAACGAGCGAGTCTCTCCCGCATCTGGTCTCTATGCTGGAGTTAAACTTAGCATTTCCACGTGTTTCCAAGGAGAGCTGTCTGCCAATGCAATGTAATAAGAGTGTAACGAGATATGGCATATTATTATTTCTGTGGTAGTGTGTGTAATGTGGACAGGAATAGCTGCTCCTCTGCCGGTGGGCCCGGCAGAGGGGCCATTGTTAGCCGGGGGGGGGGGGGGGGGGGGGGGGGGGGGCTGGGCTGGGCTGGTGGTGTGTTGTTGTGTGGCAGCAGAGGGATTCGGCCATAGATTCTCATTAGTTTAGGGGAGATTTTTTTTGGTGGGGGGGGGGGGGGGGGGGGGGGGGTTGCATCTCTCTCTACAGTCACTGGGCTGGCTGGTGCTCCAGGCAGTTACCATGGAAACAACTGCGGCAGACCTGTGTATGTGCGTTCCTGTCCCCTTGCATGCATGTGTGCGGGTGTGTGCACACGCGCGTGCATGCATGTCTGGTGTTCTACGTGTAGAACAATGCTGTAGATTGGCCTACTTGTAGACATGTGTGTGCCATGCTGTTTTTGTAAATTTTCCTTTGTGTGCCTTTGCTTAAAATGTACATATGTTTGTGTGTGGTCCTTCTTCCTCTCTTCTCCCAGGTGGCAGCCCTCCAGAGACAAGTGTTTGATTTCCTGGGCTACCAGTGGGCCCCCATCCTGGCCAACTTCCTTCACATCGTGGCCATCATCCTGGGCATGTTCGGCACAGTGCAGTTCCGCTCCAGATACCTCATATTTGTGAGTGCTCTCTCGCTCTCTCTCTCGCTCTCTCTCTCTCTCTCTCTCGCTCTCGCTCTCGCTCTCTCACTCTCTCTCTCGCTCTCTCACTCCGCTCGCCGGGTCTGTCATGCTCACGTCCATTGATGCCGGCTGCCGTTCTGCCTATCTGCCTCCACACAGAAGCTCTTTTTGGTGGCCACTTAAACTAATGTCACACCAGGCCCCCCATCAACACGCCCCCCATCCCCCATATTTAACATATGACAACAGCACTCCTTGCTCTCTCAGGGGGCCCCTTCATATTGAGGGCCCACAAAAAATAGAGAACAATAGAGATTATTAAGGCTGATTATAATCGGTTGGAGTTCAAAGGGGGACACAGAGTGGGAGGAGAAACACACACAGACACACACTGATTTGTCGTTATGTGTTTGGCAGTATGCTGTGTGGCTGGTGATGTGGGTCGGCTGGAACTCTTTCATCATCTGTTTCTACCTGGAGGTGGGACACCTGTCCCAGGTAAGACAACTCAGCCTTCTGTTCTTTGTGTTTGTGTTTGAATGATTGACCACCTATCCTTCAAGGCAACAACAATACCAAAATAACCCTCTATGTCTGGGTTCTGTGTGTGTGTGTGTCTGTCTGTGTGTCTGTGTGTGTGTCATGCGTGTGTGTGTGTGCGCACATGTCTGTGTGGCTTAAAACAGGACAGGGACTTTCTGATGACTTTCAACACGTCACTCCATCGCTCTTGGTGGATGGAGCATGGGCCTGGTTGCCTGGTAACGCCGGTGCTCGACTCCCACATTGCCCCAGACGACCACCATGTCATCACCGTTTCTGGGTGTCTCCTTGACTACCAGTACATCGAGGTGCTGAGCTCGGCAGTACAAGTCCTGTTGGCGGTTAGTCTCACACACACACACACACGCACACACACACACACACACACACACACACACACACACACACACACACACACACACAGCATATTAACATACCATTGGAATAGTTGGGTAAGAACCCAACTATTCCAATGGTTTCCCTCCTGAAGGGCCATAGTTTGGGTCCTCACTTGGCCAGTGCTCCTTATAGTGTTTGTGTACTTTAGGCCATGATCGTAATTAGGTTAGAAATAAAAGAACATCTCAAATACACACAGACACACACACACACAGATGTGGTACACACTGATGTGATCAGGAACCAATCTATCTCTCTCCTCCTCCTTCTCCACAGCTCTTCGGTTTTGTTTATGCCTGTTACGTGAGCAAAGTCTTCCAGGATGACGAAGACAGCTGTAAGTGCTTTTTCTTTTTCAAACGTTCACTTTCTTCCGGCCTCGTTATCTCCCAAGGCTTATGTCTGGCATAGAAACGTCTGACGAGTAGCAACACTTTGAGTAACAGCTTTATTTTTTGTTGCCGTGGCAGCAGCGGCAAGGGAGCTTGGCTCTCTATTGTGTTTCCGATTGGCTGCCTCAAGGTGAGAGAGAGAGAGAGAGATAGTCTCTCTCTCTCTCTCTCTCTCTCTCCGGAGGATTCCGTCCGTTGTGTCGTGAGAGCTCCACCTGTGGGGAGTGTCACACATGAATTTTCAGTTAGCTGCTCTCCTGTCTGTGTCTGTCTGTCTGTCTATCTGTCTGTCTGTCTGTCTGTCTATCTGTCTGTCTGTCTGTCTGTCTATCTGTCTGTCTGTCTCTCTGCCTATCTGTCTGTCTGTCTGTCTCTCTGCCTATCTGTCTGTCTGTCTGTCTCTCTGCCTATCTGTCTGTCTGTCTGTCTCTCTGCCTATCTGTCTGTCTGTCTGTCTCTCTGCCTATCTGTCTGTCTGTCTCTCTGCCTATCTGTCTGTCTGTCTGTCTCTCTGCCTATCTGTCTGACTGTCTGTCTCTCTGCCTATCTGTCTGTCTGTCTGTCTCTCTGCCTATCTGTCTGTCTGTCTGTCTCTCTGCCTATCTGTCTGACTGTCTGTCTCTCTGCCTATCTGTCTGTCTGTCTGTCTCTCTGCCTATCTGTCTGTCTGTCCATCTACCTGTGAGATGTGCTTGGTGAACCCTGAGTCTCTCTGTCTATCTTTTCACGTGTCCGGTGGTGTGTTTGGTGCATTTTTGGGAATATCACGTCGCATGCTGCATTCCTGGAAACGAAACGAAATGCCCTGTGATCTCAGTGATATGACTCCTTGTGACTGGATATTGTGCTGTGATGATATGTTATTGAATACATTATATAATAATATGATGCGTTATATAATACGTGATAGATGATGCAGGTAGATAAAATGATGGTAGTTGATCCTGGGTGGATTATGAGATACTGGTAAATGAAATACAATAAAAATGAAAACCAACAGATATCATTCAAGGACAACAATGGAAATCACAATTATTTTTCATGAATTTTATTTCTAAGGGATACAACAGTGAAATATCGGTCCTTGTGAACGAGTAAACGGCTCTATAATGGAGACACATTGCCCAACAAATAGCCATGTTATTATGAGTCACGATGCCACCGTGGAATGCTGAACTCTATATGCTATAATGGATTGTGAGTAATAAAGAGTGTCACATTGATGAACCCAATCCAAAGGAGAGGAAAGTAACACTCTGCCTGGTTCTCTCTGCACTTCCACAGTCGACTTCATTGGTGGCTTTGACTCCTATGGCTACCAGCCCCCGCAGAAGTCCTCGCATCTTCAACTCCAGCCACTTTACACGTAGGTGTCCCACAAGGGACTGTTTATATATGATGGCTGCACACGGGTGGCTCGGTGGCTCAACCCACTAGTGAGCTAACCATGTAAGCAAAATGCCTTGTAGTGACCCAGGTTTGATTCCCACCCGTCGTCCTATGCTAGATGTAGTTCCCTCTTTTTTCCAACTCGATTTCCTCACACTTTACTGCCTTTACTGCACAAAAATAAAAAGTATGTACATGCTTTTAGTTCATCAAATTAGGATGATTTGGTATATACGGTAGGTGTGTTAGTAGTAGAGTATGTATTTATTTTCGTTAGTAGTAAACATTGTTTTATGTAATTTACATTTTATCTCCCCTATTTAATTTGCACTTGATACTCCTTTTTGCTGCTGTAATAACTGAAATTCCCTTCTGCTTTTACTAAACTTATCTTATGTATATCTCAGGCAGCAATGTAAAACACTGGCTTAATGTTATCATTGGTTATGTCCCACTGAACACTCATGCAGAGATGGAGAACCTCGCCTGTCGATTGAAAGCTGTTAGTACTATGCTGCTGATCTGTGCTTTCAACTCTCTACCACAGGGCTGGTTAGGTGTCAGCAGTGCCCCCTTGAGGCTAAACCCTGACAGTGCCGCTGTGGATGGAAACCTGGTCACCATGACAACACTCAGCTGTGTGTGTGTCACAATCACACTGAAGAACGGATTTCCCCCCCACCCCCTCATCCAGGAGGAGAGAGATGTCTTATAGTCTGTGTGTGTGTGTGTGTGTGTAGGAGTGAGAGAGAGAAAGAAAGAAAGTAGACTGGAGAGTGCGTTTGAGATTATGGGCATGTGAGCCAGAATGTTGCGTGTATGTGTGTTTGGGAAAGAGATTAGGCGACAGTGTGTGTGTGTGTGTGAGAGAGAGAGAGAATGCTAGCGAGAGAGAGACATTAACCCTGAATAGAATGTATAGAGCTCAGGGATGTACCAGCATGCGGGATGACGTGATGAATGAGACAGGAAGCAGAGAACAGTAAATGGGTGGGCGGAGCTACAGGACACTACTAGGAGGTCACCCAGGACACACTTCAACAAACTGCCAGCTCTCCACACGCCTGACAGTCTGTGTGTGTGTGTGTGTGTGTGTGTGTGTGTGTGTGTGTGTGTGTGTGTGTGTGTGTGTGTGTGTGTGTGTGTGTGTGTGTGTGTGTGTGTGTGTGCCTCCACACAAATAGCTTGTCCTCAGTGGATGCACCCTGGACTCCGTCACTTGGTGCCTCTTGTGCTACAATTGTTTTCTGGTTTGGGTGTCCCGTAATAATGATACTAATAATGATGATAATTAGGATAATAATAATAATAATGAAAGAGGCACCGTTCTTCCATATTGTTGTTTTAGAATGTGAAGATGTCATGCTAGAGCAGTCTTAATGAAAAAATGCTCGGTCCCAAAGCCATCTGTTCTCTCCACTGTCCACTGAATTAAAAAACCTCCCCCGCAGGGTAGTCTGGGTACCACTAAACGCGTTTCAAATCCCGGAGTTTAGCATAGAGGGTTTACGTTACACCAGGAAGCTCTTTGTACAACTCTACAGGTGTTTTTAACAATACAGTCAAGTGGACAGGCGGGCAAGTGTCTCCAAATCATAAAGGTCCTACGCTTATTATTTAAGCCCAAAAATGATCCGTCCTAGACATGTAATCTGTAAATTAGATGGCGTTGGGATTTGGCAATGGTGTGTCTGGGGGGGAGGAGGGGGGTTGGTACTGTGCATGTAAATATAACCAGCCAGTAATTGTTTTGTTGGTTTTTATATCTAGAAATGGGAGGGGTCACTTTTAGGGTCAGGGGTCATGAGGGGGGAGGGGTTGGAATAGGGGGGAGACAAGACACAAACTCAAGTTTCTCCATCACACCTGTATGTCTTAGCTTCACTGGTTGCGATGCCCACCTGCACCACAGCCTGTTGCCATTAGCAACAACTCTGAAGGCTCTTAAGGATATCTGTGTGCACCTGTCATCGAGAAGTGTCCCTAAAAAGAGGGGATTTTAATTTGTTGTTGGTGATAGGAGATACGAAAATATAAACGGTGGTCTACATAGAGAGGGCAGGAAGAGGGTTTGGGTACCCAATGAGTGTTGAGAGAGGTTCAAGGTAATAATAAATAAATAAAAAACACTTTCTAAATTAAACTACTTCTGTTGTGATTTTTGATGCATGTGCATACATTTAAAAACGTTTTTCCTCATTCATTAATCCAATGCCGGTTGTGAATTGCTTCTAAAATCCATCAAAAAAGAAACATTGACTTTGAAAAAAACATCCTACATCTTTCCAGGTAGGCCTACTGGTTCTGATGCTTTGTTTTTGGTCATCTGAATTTACTATAACCAAGGTCTGTCCAAGCCTATTTTGCATTAAAGCCTATTTTGCATTAAAGCCCATTAGCACAGAGGTTTGCTGATTGCCTATTCCTACTTTTCACACTGATGTCAGGCATGCCCAGCAAACCGTTACACCGTCCCCGCATGTTTATCTTCCAGCATTAACGCCCACCCATTTTCAATTGTCTACCGGCAATGACGCAAGCAATTCAAAAATGTAATCTCGCTGTTTATGAAAGGGGACCGAGTGTTTAATGATTTAAAAAAAAGTGTCAACACAAAGCGTAATAACTACATTCTTGCACACATAACAAAGGGTCTATCGCGACGACCCTCCCCTCCTAGTTGGCGCAATGAACCGCACGCTCGCTCATACTTTCCCATCATGCAGTGCTCTTGCCTGCTCCCATCGAGCCGCCATGTTGTCAGAGTGAATGCCTGGGAGTCGGAAAGAAACTGGGGCTGAAATCCGTGACCATCCACCCTCTCCGCCTGTAAGTATCGTCTCACGCAGTTTGCAAGTACCTGTACTATGGCCTGCCCGCACATAGGTTCCGATATTGTCAAAATCGAGCTCGGACAGAGCTAAATTGATGTGCTTTGGGGCTGTAATGTTGCCTCCCTCCTCCTAGCTCTTCCTCCCGTTGTGTCGGTCTTCCGCTCTAGACAGCCCAGGCCTTTGTTAGCATCCGCGTCATGGGTACCTGTAGAACGGAACCCTTGAGACAGACCGGTCGACTCACTGGGGTTTTAAAATAACGATTAAGTGTTGCAAGGTGGCTATTGTGGACCACTAGACACCATGTCGTCCCACTGTTAGCCCTCTTTAGACCGGGCTGAGTTAATGTCAAGAGGCCATGCATTGTTGCTAGACTTGGGCAATGAACCCACCATAACAGCTCTAAGGCAAACGTAAACCGGGTGCCAACCTTTGCACAAAAGCCTGCTTTTCACCCACAACCTGTTATTTAATCTGCTTTATTGTGTCACCTCAGTGGCGCGTTGGCTCCGAGGAGTGATAGTTTGGTGTTGTGCTACGGTACGAGACATCCGACGTCTTGCTAGCTAGTAGTTTTCTGCTTGCACTATCACACCCCTAGTCTGTACCCGGCATGCGGTGGGTTGGTCCCGGTACTGAATAATGATTAACCCACTTAGATGGAGATCCCATTTGACATTTCCGGGTGGCGGACCATAACAAGCGGCTGTGCGCACAGGTTTGGCGGGGGGGGGGGGGGGGTCACTGTCGGATTTTGCGTTGTTACTTTCGTTCTTGTGTTGGGCGCGACAAGAACATTATCGGCTAACATTACCTCATTACAAACAACATCAAGGGAGTGGATCAAACGCCATTTGTTATGGCCGGGTATAGATTTCCCGGCCATTTTTAGGCGTATCTTGCCATTTGGCCGTTGGTATCCCACTTTCCCAAGTGTGGGAAGGGGGCGTGCGCTGCTTTATGTTGCACAGTGATTGCAGCAGGCTGATAATGCGTGTTGCACAGCCTGGATAACTGCAAATTTTTTTTCTCTCTGTACATAGCTTAATGTCATCAGAACTTAGTGTAGTATAGCACCTCTGATTGCTGATTTGTAATTTGATCAGAAACTTGAGGTTATTACAAATGTCAGATTAACTATTGCATTTCTAATGACCTGACTTGTGTGATCAGTATTCTCTACGGGTAAGGAGATGAGTAAATCCACCCCCAAATTCAATGAGGTCTCAACAAACACACCGTAACTATGTAGTCCACTGGTACCACCTGATATTATGGGCTTGATTCTCTGAATCTGAAGTATTTCTGAGAATTATTGCCTTAGGCCTCATACATTCTATGCAATACTATGTGATCACTATTTTAACTGAATAATACAGCATGGCATATCAGACGACTATGCTGTGGGCTTTAGATGTGCACATATTGGCGCAATAGGATTTCAATACATTATGCTCTCTGTGTATTCAATATTTTACACTATCACATGTGAAGTGCAGGACAATCAAGGATACGTGTCATTTTGTGTCACGTCCCTATAGTCACAGTAAAGGGTGAAAAGGTTGACCCGTTTTGAAAAGCCAAAGAAGTGCGATGGATATACACCAAAATGTGCTTTCTTATGGGTAACGTTGGTAACACCTGACCATCAGAAAACTACAATTCCATGCCCACCTCCAGGACGTCCGTTCCACTTGCCTTTTTCCCCTTTTTCCACTAGACATTTTCCATTAGAGACCTGATATTGAGCTATACTATTAATGCCCTAGGCTAAAGTTGAACAATTGCCCATACTTGCAACTAGGTTTTATAATTTATTATGCATTCACTTTGTCTAAAAAAGGATATGTGTGATGTTGTTTGCAGAACTCAAGCAAGCAGTCTGCTTTTGTTTTAGTTCAAATTAAATGTCAGTTATTGTGGCTGTTATTGTTAGTGGTATCACGCCTGTGAAATTGTTAGAGAAGTTGTCAATGAAACCATAACATTTGACTAGAGCATCATGAAAATATTTTGGTTTGTAACTTCACTGTGAATAGTTTGTAGGGCTACACCATAAGGCTATACAAATGATGCATTAAATGAGCCTATATCGTCACCTAACACCAAATTATTTCCCCTGTCATGCTTAAGCTTTCCCGTTTGCTAATGATCAAAGACCAGAGCGTTAATGCGATTTTGATTATTTACTTTTGATCAGAACAGGAGCCTTGACAAGGATTGTTGTGACTTACAAACTAAAAGGACTTTTGTCAGCACACAGATGAGAAAACAAGTTTGTCTTCCAAGGCCAGGAGAACCGAACTCGTTTGGCTGATGGTGGCAGTCAACTGCCAGTCCTCCCCAAAAGCCTGTTAATCCATCGATTTCTATACACAAGTAGTGAGTTCCTCAATGCTCAAACAAGTATTGATGTTTTATCCAAACAATGTGAGCTGATGTACATTTGTGCTTGTGTCTTGCAATTGTGTGGGTCTTGCAATTGTGTGGAGTGGCAGGAAATTGGGTACTTTTCCAATTAGGAAAAGTACTAGCCTCACCCGAGGCATCTCAGACTGGCTTCTCAACAATCTGTGTGTTCATGTATAGTGAAGTCGAAAAAAGTAGTTAAACTAGTTTCAACTTTTGACATCATAAAAATGTGGAGGAAAGGTTATCCATTAACGAAACAGCCCTTGGAAGCCAATGGCTGAATTAGTTCTGGACGTTTGGACAATCGGTCTGGCCTTCTGCTTGTTAGGAACCTTTTAGGGTGTATATAGGAAAGAACATTTTTCGTTGTTGTTTAATCGGTCAGCTCGAATGGTTTGTGTAAAGTAAAATTTTTCATAAATGTATATTATATTGCCTACTCAAGAGTTGGTTGTTTTTTTAGGTTCTGGTCTTTGTACCTTTTGTTCTATATTAGGACACTGCAGAAGAAAATCATCACTTTATGAACTTTTAGGGAAAGTAAGTTTAACACTACAGTATGCATTGCTTTGGTGCCCAACTGCCAACAGTAAGCAAGGAGACAACAGGAATTATGTGTGGTGGTTTGTTTGTTGGTATGGTAATAACAGCAACATAAGCAGGGCAATCACTTAGTGGTTTTTATGATGTAATGCACTAGGGCTGGGCGAGTTGTTCGATTTAATTGATTAATTAGCATTTTTACTTTCCAACGGTTTGTGAAATGGCTGAACCGAAAAACCGAGATTTTTAAAAGTTCTAGACTTGTCTTGCCTTAAAGAGCAACCCACTGTTTCAGCTGGGATTTGAACACTATTAAAAAAAAGTGTTCTAACTTTATGATACTTTTTTAGGAAGTTGTTGTCTATGAGCTTCGTATATGAAATGTGCTGCACAGCATGGCGTTATACCGAGAAGCTTAACCCTCACTCGGCCGCGGACATCAACCTTTATCGCTGCTCAGACAGGGCTCCACACACACTGTAGCATTATACCATAGTTGTCCGGGAAGCCTAACTCTCTCGCTGACCCAATGATCAAAATCAACTGCAGTCCAGCAAGAGCTCCACACATCACACACACCGTGGCGTTGCACTACAAGTGTCTGAGAAGCTTAACCATCTCTCGGACGCCGCATTCAATCGCTGCCCAGACAGAGCTCCACACATCACACACACCGTGGCGTTACACTACAAGTGTCTGAGAAGCTTAACCATCTCTCGGACGCCGCATTCAATCGCTGCCCAGACAGAGCGATGCACGTCCACACACACCTCGCGTTCGGTGTCCCTCGGTTGTGACATCGAAGAGTTTCCTAGCAGGCACTTTGGCGTCACGAAAAGACCGTTACCTGCGATTGAAGCAGAGTGGAATGTTCATGTAGTTTTCTGGGGAAACATAGGATTTTACTCCTGTTTTCACTAAACGAAGGTCTTACAACAGTGATAAAATGGCATAAATTACTATGTTGACGATCATATAAGACATATTACTAGTTTATAGGAAACACAACCACCTTATTCCAGCACCTGCATCAGAGACATTCGGTGGAATGGCAGGTGTGTTTAGCACCAAGAGATGCAGATGCCAGCCCAAGCCACAAAGCGCTTGCAAAAAAGCAGACGCTGCAAACGATGGATATTTATTTTGGTCTTTTTAGTTGGTTGAGAGAAAAACTGAAAGAAATTGAGGTTAAGATTGAAAATTGTCTATTAGTTTGAAAAAAATCTAGATAAAAATGTTGGGCCAAATTGCCCAGCCCTAGTTTGTGCTAGCTGCATTGGCATCTCAAAATTTGGAAGACACCGTAAAGATTGTTTGAGTTAAGTCACGCAGTCCTTAATGCCTTTATTCCCAAATTGTTATAATTGCCTGTTTGGCAAGTGTTCACGCTGGTATTACATCTGCAAGTAAGTGCTGTTTAAAGAGATCGGATTTCACTCTGTAATTTATCGGTGGAACGTCTGATACCTATAACCTCAATATCAGCTGATATTATCTGTTAACTGTCTGGTTCTACGGTCGACAGTTGTTGTTACTTTGGCATCTTCAGTGTGGCTAGAAGTGGTCGAATGAGTGAGAGATGAACATCTCCTTGTAGATGTAGCAGTAGGGTCCATCATTTACGGTTAGAATGTTGTTGTAGGCAAGATTTGGGTTGGAAAGAGAGCAGAAGAGAAATATTAAAAAACAATAGACGCTCCCTCCCTAAGTTTCTCTGCCATTGACAAGTGTTGAGCTCATGCACCTATGGTGGCACTTGTGATTGACAGGCAAGATGGATTCCCCAAAACAACTAGAAAAGATGCCCTGATTGGTCAGAAATTAGGCAGAGGTGGTCTAAATTCATCTTGATTCATATTCTACCTAATTGTATGATGAGTGTTGACCGGCTTTGAATATGAATGTATTTATATACTATTATTTTCATGTCAATGTAAGCTTTATATATTTTTATCATTGTATATTGATGAAAATGAATGCAATTGACGTTTTCGCATGTAGTGTGTTATGTATGTACAGTATGTCAGCTGTGGACCCCAGGAAGATTAGCTGATTTCCATGGCATCAGCTAATGGGGATCCTTTAAATAAACAAAAAGTGAAATGTTCTCATACAGCACAGCAAACTAGAAACCGAGATTCTTACATTTCATACACTTATACCTGATGGATCACTGATTTGATCAACACTCAAATGATGGCTCTTAAATCGTTAGGCTAACATAGGCTGTTAACCATGGGTAAGAGAAAATAAGATTTATTGTTTGTATATGTTGGATCTAATTAGAGATCTATGACTTAAAAACACCCCGCAATGGTAAAAAAGTCTAAAACGAGCTATTGACGTTTACTCTATATTCAGGCTAGGGCTGGATGTTTTTTTTTCCTTTTTTCGGTTTGTTTCATTTGCATCTTACTTTCCTACGGTTTGAAAATGACTGAACCGCGATTTTTATCGGTATATTAGACTAATAGTAACCTTTATTTTCTGTCAAATTGAATGCAGATGCTGCCATGACCGTCATATTGTGAAGAGTTAATTTGTTAGTAGAGGCAGTCGGTCATTTAGCAGCGCTGCTGCACCTTGCCTGAAGACTAGGGCTGTCAAGCAGTTTAAATATTTAATCACGATTAATCGCATGCTTGTCCACAGTTAAGTACGATTAATCGCACATGTTTTTATCTGTTCAAAATGTACCGTAAAGGGCATTTTTAAGTTTTGATATCAACATGGGAGTGGACAAAATATGCTTGCTTTATGCAAATGTGTGTATATTTTAATATGAAATCAAGTATGAACAAAAACACAATGCAGTGTGTCCGAGCTTTTTTCATCCAGCATTAACACAAAACAACGGACTGAAACAGTCCAGGGACCCACACAGGTCAAGCATTTACCAATAAGCTCAAATCACAACTCCTGGCAATTAAAACGATGATTAGAAAGACTGTTGATGATGTAGAGACCCGCTGCTGTGTGTCCGGCTGCTGCCCACATCCTTTATTTTGTTTGCAAAAGAGCTCACGGTTGTCATTCAGTTTGAAAACCCCAGCCCATGCAACTGTTAAACAACGGCAGCATATACTTTTCATTCTTTCATTAATAAAGTCTAGGTTTCTAGGCGAGAAAGCCTTGTTTTGCTTCACATTGAATTATGTTGACATGTAAGTACTATGGCTGCAATCGATTGGCTACGTAACGCTTAGGTTATGCCGTTTAGAGACATAATTAATTTGTACATAACTCACTCATCTTCCATTTCAAGTGGTGGAGCCGCCTGTTTGTTTCACATAAAGCAGAAGAGATTAGCGGGGAGCAGCCTTGTCCTGTGAGGCTAGAGATACCTCCATCGTTTCAACTAACATGGGGATGTGTGAATAATGACAAGTACAGGACTACTCTTATAATCCCAAACCTAAGAAGGTTTGGGAGAGTGAAGCCTGCTCTCCAGTGAGATGCAGGCTGGTTCCTATAACAGATCAATGAAACATATAAACATATATGTTTATGGGTAAGTAGAGCCTACCTTTATTGAGTCATGGCGATTTAAAGAGGGATTACGTTAAATGCAGGAAAAGCATTTATTGGCTCAGGGACTGAACATAGGGTCTTGGGTTTTGTCCACTTTTGGTCTTGTGCACAATACTTTGAGTCACGTGATCGGCTCCTGTAATTGCCAGTTGCCGTCCGACAACAAGGTACTGCTCCTCCGCGCCAGGCAGCTCGTCTCTCACCGAAAATGAATCTAGTGGGCGCGCGGAGTGCCTTCTAAAAAGGCCAGTAGGCCTGCGTTATTGCTTCCAAAGATAATATATTAAGTTGTCCTTGTCAAGACTGTGGAATAAGGAGCTCCAAATCGGTCATTAATTATATTGTTTTAATAGCGTGTTGTTGTTTTTTCGACAGGCTGTGGTGGAATGAGCAGTGTGTGTGTGTTGAAGAGGAAAGCAGTGCTCTGGCAGGATTCGTTCAGCCCCCACATAAGAACTACAACTCCCAGCATGCCTGTGGTGCTGAGCAGCGGAGGACACGCTCCTCCAACAGGGCAAGTCCCTCAGGGACCCCCTCCAAGTCAGCAGGTAACCCAAAACTCCATGCCCTGTACTGATGCTGTAGCTCCTTATAACAAATTTCTCCCTTCAGCTTTAAACCTGCACCATGTAAGTTTAAAGTATCTGAACTAGAATTCTTTCTCAAGAATAAAACTCATCCATCCAGTCAATCCACATTTCTCTATAAATTGTTTTATTCAGGTCTCCCCCCCACCCCCACCCCTGTCATCTGAAGTTGTATAGCTATAACTGTAGGTACATCTCAAGCCGCTAGAGGCTGCTAATGAGAGTACGTACTTGCATAGTGTTGGTTTAATGAAGAGGAACAATGAACTGTCAAACGTGCTGTTTTCCTGTGCTGCATGTCGGTTGAAAAATTCCCACGTAACGTTATGTTTAGTCCTGAAATGCGTCCGTTGGGTATTGTGCAGAGTGAGATGTTCCGATGTAATGCGTGTGTGTGTCTCCCAAGGGTGTGGCGGGTTCTGGACGTTCCCAGGACGATGCCATGGTCGACTACTTCTTCCAGCGGCAGCACGGAGAACAGCCTGGAAAACACCGCTGGCCCACTGGAGACAACATCCACGACAGCCAGGTGTGTGTGAGTGTGTTGCTGGTGTGGGGGTGTGTGTGTGTGTTGGTGGGTGGGCAATGGAGCTGCCAATTTAATGTCTGGACCAGTGGTTCTTAACCTGGGTTCGACCGAACCCCAGGGGTTCGGTGAGTCAGCCTCAGGGGTTCGGTGGAGGTCAAGACACACACACACTGTGTGTGTGTGTGTGTGTGTGTGTGTGTGTGTGTGTGTGTGTGTGTGTGTGTGTGTGTGTGTGTGTGTGTGTGTGTGTGTGTGTGTGTGTGTGTGTGTGTGTGTGTGTGTGTGTGTGTGTGTGTGTGTGTGTGTGTCCGTTCACCCCACTCGTATGCTTCGTGACGTCACGCTCCGCTTGGCCGTCATTGGCTGCGTCTGATCCCGCCACATCGCTTGGTCTTCATATCTGTGCTGCAGGGAACTCGGTGCGCTCAGTAGTCGACTTGTGGCCGTCGTGATTGTACTTCATTTGAGATTTCCTTCTTAATATTTTAATCCCTTCATACTAACTATGTCGAGCAAAAAAAGAGTGTACATTATGGATTCACGTGTGTAACCGAGCGTGATGGGAGTCAGCGTCCTCAATGCGTGATTTGCAATGCCAAGTTGAGCAATTGTAGTCTAGCACCGGAAAAACTAAGGGAACACTTCCATAAGTTCTATGGCGATGGGAAACACAAAGCTCACTGAATTCAAGGTGAAGAGATTCAGACTGGGTGAAAAGGCTACTCTGCCTGTTCTCGGCTTTGTACCCATCGACAAACCGATCCTCACAGCATCGTACGAAGTTGCTTACCTGATCGCAGGGCAAACCACAGTGGTGAAACACTCGTAATACCAGCTTTGTTGAAGATCGCGAATATCATCCTGGGAAAAGCTGCTGAAAATAAGCTATCCCAAATTCCTTATGTTATTTTTCCAATTACGAAGGGTTCGGTGAGTGCGCGTATGAAACTTGGGGGGTTCCGTACCTCCAACGAGGTTAAGAACCACTGCTCTAGACTAACACAGGGGGGTGTTTTTTCATGGTTTGATGAGATAACATTATGAGTGATCCTTTTTGTATTTTTGTTACTTATTTTTTCTTGAATTGTTTTGTAAGAAATATTAAACCATGATGAAACTATTTTTGGTCTCATCATTCATACATTTTCCTATATTATATCTTGCCCCATCTTATTTCACAATACCATCTGTCAACCTGCTGGCTGATTGATGCATCTAAAATACAAACACCTGTTTGCATTGGCATATAAACATGTTGTTCAAGAAAGCTTTTTTCCCAATTAAAGCATGCTGGATGTCTCTCACAAGGGAAACATTGATGGGGTCCTTCTGCATGAATGTATCATTTTGCTGGGTGTTTGTATGGAAAATGCTAACTGTATTTCCCCTCTGTGTGAAGGTGCGGTCTATGGATGAACTGAATCATGATTTTCAGGCTCTGGCTCTAGAGGGAAGGACTATGGGAGAGGTAAGGGTTCAAAAGCCATTGTCAGGAAATGTGTGTGTTGATAACATAATGGCTATGATGGAAATGAAGATAGTATGACGGCACATTGCAACACAACACTTGTTCCTGCTGAGATTGGAACTGTTTCAAGCTATTGTTACCCGATTTATTGCGACCTGCTGCTAGATTGAGTTTTACCCCTCAACTGTGCACTAACCCTTTTATTGAGCACTATTCCTTTTAAACTAGACTTGAAACCCTTGCGCGTTCCCACAGGCGTGCTTCCCCGTCCCTCGTTAACCTACTTATCAGCTAATATCTAATCGTTTTTTTTGTTTTGTCGTCATTATTTTATTATTGGAGTTTTTGTGGGATTGTCATTATACCGCCCCGATTCCTACGGTCTTGTTCTACCCATCTGTCTAACCACTTTCTTTTTTTTTTGTTCATCTTTGTGTTTTTCTCTTTTGTTCTGCGGTGTCCCTCTCTCCCTCTCCCTCTCTCCCTCTCTGGCGCCCCCACCTGTCCTTCTGCAGCAGCTGTTGACGGGCAAGAAGTTCTGGGAGGCGGACGACTCTGGGAAGGACGGACCCAAGGGGATCTTCCTGGACCAGTGGAGGGACAGCGCCTGGGGGGCCTCAGGTAGTCACCACTAGATCCTGGCTTTACCTCCTCCAGCCGAAGGGAGCCAATGGGAGACAATATGTTGCCTGGCAACAACAAGCAGGCGATTTTCAGGATGCAGACTATCGGGTCAAAGTTTTTTTTTTTACGTGGTAATTTGTCTTGTATGATCGTCAACATAGTAATTATGCCATTTTATCACTGTATCACATTCTCCCCAAAACACGATGTGAACGTTCCACGGCGTTCTTTTCGTGACGTCTGAGGGCCTTTTTTCCGAGGCCCTCAGACGTCACGACCAAGGGGCCCCGGTGGCGCGGTGTGTGTGTGGACCCGTGGAGCTCTGCCTGGGCAGCGGTTGACTGCGGCGTTAGAAAGTTGAGCCTTTCGGACACATATAGTGTAACGCTACGGTGTGTGGATGGTGAAGCTCCGTCTCAGCAGCGATGGATTTAATGTCTTTGCCGAGTGAGGGTTAGGATTCCTGGACACCTATAGTATATCGCTACGCATTTCACATACAACATCGCTCTAATGAGGGATGTTGTAACGCTCATGCACAACGACGGCACTAAAAAAGTATCAGAAATATGCCGTGGGCCGTAACCATGGCAATAACACGCCCCCCTCCTTCCTCAGCCCAAAATGAAACAGTGGGTTCACGGGCTCTTTAACAGTTAAACGGTTAATTGTTAACATCCCTACTAGACACATTTTTAATCTCAGCATTAAGTAAGAGTTTTACTATTTGGACATGAGCCCCTGCTCATGTGCAATCCAACCAGAGAACGATTTGTGGGTACAAGATAGCCGGCTACAACTACTCTCAAAGACTGACTCGAGCTTGAAATACTGTTCTCTTCTTACCGTTGATTTGTACACTGCCTCGTGCTGTGATCATGCCGTACATCTCCCAACGGCAGCAATGGCTGCCATGTTCTGTTATTTATTTCATTACCGGCCAATAACACATTGACCTTTTGTTCAACTTGACAACAACAGGAGTGCATATTTTTGCGGTCGTTATTGCTTTACAGACGGCCTTCCCATTTCCTCCGGTGTGTTTGCTCAAGTGCCATGTAACCGAACTGAACCAGCCGTATGCGTCATTCCAGATCACTCCGTGTCCCAGCCAATCATGGTGTCCCGCCGGCCCGGCCAGGGTTTCCACGGCGGCGGGGAGGTGGGGGTGGGCTCTGTGATGTCCCCGCGCTCGGAGAGTGGAGGCCTGGGCGTCAGCATGGTGGAGTATGTCCTCTCCTCCTCGCCGGCCGACAAGCTGGAGTCCTGCCTCCGCAAAGGAGCATATGTGAGTTTCAGCTGTCTCCATGTGTCTCTCTCTCTCTTGCTCTCTGTCTCGGTCTCCCAATGTCTCTCTCTTGCTCTCTATCTCGGTCCTCTCTCTTGCTCTCTATCTCGGTCTCCCTTTGTCTCTGTCTCTTGCTCTCTAGCTCGGTCTCCCTGTGTCTCTCTCTTGCTCTCTATCTCGGTCTTCCTGTGTCTATCTCTTGCTCTCTATCTCGGTCTCCCTTTGTCTCTGTCTCTTGCTTTCTAGCTCGGTCTCCCAATGTCTCTCTCTTGCTCTCTGTCTCCCTGTGTCTCTCTTGCTCTCTATCTCGGTCTCCCAGTGTCTCTCTCTCTTGCTCTCTGTCTCGGTCTCCCTTTGTCTCTGTCTCTTGCTCTCTATCTCGGTCTCCCTTTGTCTTCGTGTCTTGCTCTCGCACTCTCTCCTCGCTCTTGCTCGCTCTCGGTCTGTCACTCATTCCAAAGTATGTCAATCATTCCGTACCCTGTTTCCCTTCATGACTGTGGGCTCTCCGGCCTTTTGTCCACTAATAACCACTTTGTCCACTTAATTACACATTATGAATAGGGATTTACCAATATTGCTATTTCACAGCCTGTACAGATTCTCATCAAAATCTTCCATGCGCCATTACCAAGCACTGATTTGATCTATTAGTTTGACTAAGTATAGACTTGGGACTGTTGGTGTAGTGTAATTGTCGTGTAATTATTGGCATAGACTGTCTTTCCCCATTAAGAGACGGACATATTTCTTGGACAATGAAGTTTGGCTGCTGTCCACACAGCGGTTATAGTCCAAAAAAGGAGAGATTGTTCAGTCAATTGCGCAATAATCGGAGATGTTATTGCTCACTTCAAACATCTTTATTTAATATTGACATGAGTGATTGCGATTATGTTCATCACTACACGTTTTCTATTGTATAGAGTTTAATAAGTATATTTGTGGTTGCTAGCATATAGGCTCATATTTCAGGTTGTGTTACTACAGATCAGGCATTCTTACGAAGGGATGTGTTGGGCTCATAATGAGCCTCCAAAGCCTTCTTCCTTTGGCCAAATGCTTCCTCAGTGTCTCGCTGTGAGTGTCTGTTGCCTCATGGTTGTCTCTCCACCGCCCTGCGACAGAGGGATGGAGAGGTGGAGGAGGAGAAGCGGGAGAAGCCGAAGGCGGTGTTTGAAGCAGAGAAACTGAAAGAGTTGACGGAGGCCGACGCGGACGTCATCAACGACGTCATCAACCCCAACGGGATGCCCGTGCAGAATGGCCTGGATGTGGATGTGAAGGAGTTTGGGTATGTCGCGGTGTGTGGGCGGTGCGCGCGTGTGTTTGGTGTATATACATTTTACTGCTCAATGATTAGGATGACTTTCTACTGTTGAGGAAGCCTGTAGTTCAAGCAGTTCATGCCCTGCGTGACGGCTGCTCGTTGTTCAGTGAGCTTTTATGAGGATCAACTTGGAACTGCACACTTGGATCGTAGTGGTCGCTGTAGTCGCTCACTGTCACCCTCTCTGGTCCTCCCCTTAGCCGGCCCCAAGGCAACATGCCTCCTCCAGGCCCAGAGGGGGACCTCCTGGGCCCTGGGGGCGTGGGGCCCGAGGGCCTTGCCCCCATGGGTGGTGGCGGGGGCCCCAAGCCCCCCGAGGACTTCTCCGGCGTGGAGCAGGGCGGCGTCGGCATGGACCCCATGGAGTCCGTTATGGAGCCGCTGCAGTTTGACTACAATTCCCAGATGCCCATGGACTCCGCCCCCACCGTGGGCCTGTTTGACTACGCCAACCAACAGCAGGTATGCTAAGCTTTGTTGCACTTTGGAAACCGATCGATATTTCCGCATCGAGGTCCACTTTTGTAACGCGCGAGTCAACGCTCTCAATTGCTAACTGCCCACATTTTTTTTATGTTTTGAGAAAAAGTAAAATGAACATATTTTCTTTCCAAGTGAGTCAGAGCTCCAGCTGTTGTCATGCAGGACCCTGCTTACGGCCATGGTGTGTGTGTGTGTGTGTGTGTGTGTGTGTGTGTGTGTGTGTGTGTGTGTGTGTGTGTGTGTGTGTGTGTGTGTGTGTGTGTGTGTGTGTGTGTGTGTGTGTGTGTGTGTGTGTGTGTGTGTGTGTGTGTGTGTGTGTGTGTGTGTGTGTGTGTGTGTGTGTGTGTGTGTGTGTAGCTGTTTCAGAGGAACAACGCCCTGGCTGTGCAGCAGCTCACTGCGGCCCAGCAGCAGCAGTACGCCCTGGCAGCGGCACAGCAGTCCCACATCGGTAAGTGTGTGTCAGTGTCTTCAGTGAGTGAGACTGATTCCCCACTGTAGCGCACTCTTCATGTGATACTCTGATCATTCATTTTCAACATGAGTGCAATCAACTGAATTCACCTGAAAGCACTTGCAGCACCATCTGCTGCTTTTTCACTGACTTATAATATGTTGTTTTGTCTTATGTGGAACCTTAGTTTCTCATTAGGGCTGGTTCTTATTTTCAATATCTTTCTGTCTCTGATACAGGCCATTTCTGCTTTAAAATGTTCATGCATACAGAAGCTACTAGATTAAATAGCTCATGCGTGTTGCTGTCAACTGCAACAAGAAGTTAGCTGTCAACTCAGAATATCTTTTAAAAAATATATTTCGGTTCCTGGAAAAGCTCCAGGATTAGCTTGCTAAAAACAGTTCGGATACTTGGACTAAAAAGACGGCATTGGGTTCGTGGGAACCTTTAGTAGGCTGTAGTAGACGTAAACCATGCTAATGAGAGATACGATGCCACAGAGTGTAACCAGCTAATGGCTCCTCATCTAATTTATTCAATAGCAACTCCCAAGAATCCCATTCTGCTCGGGACAAACACGCTTTAATGGTTATGTTGTGCTGGTTAAAGAACCCTGCAAATTAGTTTCTTCCAACTGAAATAACTATAAATAAAATGATACTACTTTCCCCCCCAGATGTTCTCTTCCCCCCCTCTTGTTCTGTTTTAGAGAATCGAATGTTTTGCATTAGATTGTGAGCGCGGCTGCATTTCAGGCACAGCGTAGTAGGAACATGGCAGGTTTGTGTCTGCCCCCCTTTGGCTCATCCTGACGTCACCTGTCTGTGTGGTCCGTCAGGTCTGGCCCCGGCGTTCGTTCCTAACCCTTACATCATCAGTGCTGGTCCGCCAGGGTCGGACCCCTATGCTGCAGGTCTGGCAGCTGCAGCTACACTGGGTAGGGCTGGAATGCACCTCTGCCTCCATGCGCACGCATGCACGCACGCATGCATGCATGTAATGTAATGTATCCGGTCCACTAAGTCGCTACATTCGTGAACCATTTTGTCCTCATGCATGCTGTTGTAAAATATGTAACGTAATAAATAACATCAAAGACGTTGACTTTTATCACTAGGTAATTGAAGAAGCCATTGTGTAAACTGTATGTATCTAGAGACGGCTGCCTTTCTCTCACTGAAAGCTGTCGGTGTATAGAGTGACTGGATGGAAAGTACTCTAGCTCTCCGTCTTCCTGTGCACAGGCCCTGCGGTGATGCCGCCCCAGTACTACGGTGTGACTCCCTGGGGGGTCTACCCCGCCAGCCTGTTCCAACAGCAGGCCGCTGCTGCCAACAACTCGGCCAATCAGCAAGCAGCAAACCAGAATCAGCAGAACCAACAGCAGGTCGGTATGCCTGCTCTGCCTTCCATTGGTTCAGCCGTGCTTCACTGCTCGATTGTCATTGGATGGAATTTGGTTGTTCTATGGTTCATTTTCAAATGTTTGTTCGTGGATATTATCTCTGAAGCTATATATTTCCATAGCAGTGTTTAGACAGTCAGACTGTGACATTTTTAAAAATAATTACTGTAATTTATCGTCATTCATCATTATCAATTTCCTCCAACATACTTATCATGTCTTCTGCTATTGTCTCCCCTCTCCAAGGTAATGCGGGGTGGTGGTAACCAGCGACCTCTGACCCCCGGTCAGGGTCAGCAGGGCCAACAGAATGACCAGATGGTTGCCGCGGCAGCGGTCAACTCGGCCCTTGCCTTCGGTCAGGGTCTGGCAGCCGGCGTCCCTGGTGAGTCATGACCCCGCTACGCGAGACCCCCCCCCCCCTGTAAGACATGCTGGGACACGCTGCGACACAGTGCGCTCACGGTGGTCTCCTCCTTCCTGCCAGGCTACCCGGTCCTGGCTCCGGCGGCCTACTACGACCAGACGGGGGCCCTTGTCGTCAACACTGGAGGGCGGAACGGCCCCGTGCGCCTCATGGCCCCCGCCTCGGTCATCATTTCTCCCTCCGCGGCACAAGCAGGTACAACACTTGATTCTCTCGCTCTCTCTCGCTCTGACTGTGTCTCTCTCTCTCTCGCTCTGACTGTGTCTCTCTCTGACTGTGTCTCTCTCTCTCGCTCTGACTGTGTCTCTCTCTTTCACTCTGACTGTCTCTCTCTTTCGGTCCGACTGTGTCTCTCTCTCGCTCTGACTGTCTCTCTCTCGCTCTGACTGTGTCTCTCTCTCGCTCTGACTGTGTCTCTCTCGCTCTGACTGTCTCTCTCTCGCTCTGACTGTGTCTCTCTCTCGCTCTGACTGTGTCTCTCTCGCTCTGACTGTGTCTCTCTCGCTCTGACTGTCTCTCTCTCGCTCTGACTGTGTCTCTCGCTCTGACTGTGTCTCTCGCTCTGACTGTGTCTCGCTCTGACTGTGTCTCTCTCTTTCGCTCTGACTGTCTCTCTCTCTTTCGCTCTGACTGTCTCTCTCTTTCGCTCCGACTGTCTCTCTCTCTCTCGCTCTGACTGTCTCTCTCTCTCGCTCTGACTCTCTCTCTCGCTCTGACTGTCTCTCTCTCTCGCTCTGACTGTCTCTCTCTTCGCTCTGACTGTGTCTCTCTCTCGCTCTGACTGTCTCGCTCTGACTGTGTCTCTCTCTCTCGCTCTGACTGTCTCTCTCTCTTGCTCTGACTCTCTCTCTCTGACTGTGTCTCTCTCTCTCGCTCTGACTGTCTCTCTCTCTCGCTCTGACTGTCTCTCTCTTGCTCTGACTGTGTCTCTCTCTCTCGCTCTGACTGTCTCTCTCTTTTGCTCTGACTGTCTCTCTCGGACTGTGTCTGACTCTGTCTCTTGGTCTGTCTCGGTTTGTTTCTGTGTCAATATGTACGTTTGAGAAGTCAGCAGAGTAACGGGACTGTCGGTGTCGGATAATACATTCACGACTTCATTAACAATTTACATCTTCTTTTTTTTATACATATGATATCAAATGCACTTAAGGAACAATTTAGGCTCCATTATTATGTCATGATTAATGTACATCTGATTGCCAAGAAGGTAGTCCAGGTAAATAATTAAACTGTCACTTCCCTTTACTAAAGTGCAGCCTTTGAGTCTAAGCGAAGATGACATTTATGTAATTTATTTATCTGTGATGATTTTCATCTCATTATGTAACGGTGATTGCCATCCCTGATCGTCTCTTATCACCGTGTTTGTAAATGTCGACCGAGCGGTCCTGTGTAAATAATATTATTTGTCGCCTCCGTCCAGTCGCAGCGGCCGCAGCCTCGGCCAACGGGGCCAACGGGGGCGGGGCAAACGGGCCCTTCCGTGGCATGCAGTCCCAGCAGCCTCAGCAACAAGGAGGCCCCGGCGGCGCGCTCGGAGGCAGCTCTTTCTACGGCTCCTCCTCCCTCAGCTCCTCTTCCCAGAGCTCCTCCCTCTTCTCTCAGGGCTCCGGCCAGCCGGGCCCAGGCTCCGCCTCCCTGGGCTTCAACCAGCCCACCTCCTCCTCCCTGGGGGCCACGCTGGGGGCCACGCTGGGCGGCTTTGGGACCGCAGGTAGGGACTACCGTAAGTAGGGCTGGGCGTGGGTACGTGTTTCTGTCTTCGGTGTAGGAATTGTTCTGCAAATGTGCGCGTGTATATGTATTTATTGGTATTTTTATTGATGTGCATGCTGATGATCTGATGAAGATGTTCGTACTGCGTAATGCAATTCACACCTGCTCAATAACCGAACGGAGGATTACATTATTATCAACCGAAAACAATCTATCCAAGTAGTAACCACCTGAAAGTGTACCCCGCTAATGGTGCGGTCCACATGGATTCAGGCAAAAGATGGACGGTAAAATTGGGGGAGGGAGGCCGGCAGAAAATGGTGGCAACAGTAACGGTTGACTGCATTGCCGTCCAAAGTTTAAATATTAAACGTATTTACGGTCCGCTGCTACCCCATTTACAATGTGATGTTGGTTAGCCCCCTCACACAAGGAGAAAACACAGGACGAGAAGCTACTCATGTGGGATTTTATAGATGGCATGCATTACTAGAATAATTACATAACATAATACTCTAAGTAATTGTATTTAATGTATTTAATTCCATACTGGGTAAACAATACGATATCACCATAGCGGTTAAGAGAAATTGTACCGTGTGTGTACTTTCATGTGATGACATGAAAGCCTGAAGAATACTGTGTAATTAATCCATCCATCCTCCGTCAACTTGATGTTCAGCACAATTAATGTTGAATTAAATGATTGCCAGGCCTTCCCAAAAAGGCATTAACACGCGTTTTTGTCTCCCCCTAGTGGCGAACTCGAGCGGTGGCGGTGGCTCCAGGCGGGACTCTCTGACAGGCAGCAGTGACCTGTACAAGCGCACGCCCTCCAGCCTCACCCCCATTGGCCATGGAGGGTTCTACAACGGAACTCTGGGCTTCAGCTCCTCGCCTGGCCCAGTCGGCATGCCTCTCCCCAACCAGGGCCCCTCCCACTCCCTCACACCACCGCCCTCCCTGTCCAATCACAGCTCCTCATCCAACCTGAACCTCGGTTAGTGTGTGTGTGTGTGTGTCAATCACAATGTTGGTTTCATTCATTCGTCTCCACTGCCTTGTTATTATTTACTTAGGAACGCATCGATGGCATTTAAATCACCGCCTCGTTTCAGCCGCTGTTGTGAAGGATGTGAAAGCCATTTACATGCTAATGTGACAAGCTGTTATTACGGTCCTGACTGGGCTCAGATTAATTCCCTTACCTGGCAGACCAGCTGAACGTCTTCCAACGCTACTCACGTTCCTAAATCAAATGTCTGGCCGGGAACCAGCAGGCGCGCAAAGAGGCACGGGCTCCCATTGCTCAACTCCGAGGGTCTTTTCAGGAGAGAAATCTGTAACTAAAACAAATGGAGTAACTTTGCCATGTCTGCAGTAATCGTATTGCAATGTGGCGAGTACAGTCGCTCCCAGACAAGGATTAATGCCAGCAAAACAATCTCCGTTCTGCTGCAGTTATTTCTCCAGTGGTGTGATTTCAGCCATGTCATGCTTGTTACATGAGCTCTGATATGCAGTTCACAGATGACACAGATCCTCTGGTACACGCGCGCACGCACGCACACGCACACACACCTCATATTTGGGCTGATTGGCCAAACAAAGGAAATGTTCTTTTAATTTAAACATTGTCTTACTTTATAGCCAGAAGTGAAATGTTGACTATATGCCAATGCCATAAAATGAAGGTAATTTGGGTTAGATTGTCATCCAATCAACTGTACAGTGACATCCTGTGTTCCCTCCCCTGTGTAGGAGGGCTGACCAATGGCAGCGGGCGTTTCATCTCCGCGGCACCGGGTGCAGAGGCGAAGTACCGCAGCGCCACCAGCTCTGGCTCCTCCCTCTTCTCTCCCAGCAGTCAGCTGTTCCCATCGTCACGGCTACGCTACGGCATGTCGGACGTGATGCCGTCGGGCCGCAGCCGCCTGCTGGAGGACTTCAGGAACAACCGCTACCCCAACCTGCAGCTGAGGGACATCGCCGGGCACATCATGGAGTTCAGCCAGGATCAGCACGGCAGCAGGTACACACACACACCTCATGCACACACACACACACACACACGCAAGCACTAGACACATCTCACGCACACACACACACACACACGTGCTAGACACATCTCATACAGACACACACCTCACGCACACACACACACACACACCAGACACATCTCATACATACACACACACGCAAGCACTAGACACATCTCACGCACACACACACACGTGCTAGACACATCTCATACATACACACAGACACGCACACATCTTATCCATGCACACACACACACCAGACACATCTCATACACACACACACACACACACACACATCTTATCCATGCACACACACACACACACACACACACACACACACACACACACACACACACACACACACACACACACACACACACACACACACACACACACACACACACACACACACACACACACACACACACACATCTTATCCATGCACACACACACACACACACACACACACACACACACGCACGCACCAGACACATCTCATGCTCACACATGATTTAATCTAGCGCACGACTACACGTGCGCTATACACATCTCGCACATGTCAAACACGCACTATACACATGTCAAACACGCACTATACACATGTCAAACACGCACTATACACATGTCAAACACGCACTATACACATGTCAAACACGCACTATACACATGTCAAACATGCACTATACACATGTCAAACACGCACTATACACATTTCAAACACGCACTATACACATGTCAAACACGCACTATACACATTTCAAACACGCACTATACACATGTCAAACACGCACTATACACATGTCAAACATGCACTATGCACATGTCAAACACGCACTATGCACATGTCAAACACGCACTATACACATGCATCATCATGGATTTCAGCCCGAAGCAGACACATGCGCGCACACGCATATTTACTTTTCACTAGTCGTGTTGCAGATGCCTCACCCCAAATATTGTCTGCCTTCAGGCAGAATGTGGACATTGGGGTCCAAACCTAGAACCTTTCGGCTGGGAGTCGAAACGCCCTAACCCACTAGAACATCCTGCCCCCACACACGCACACAGAAAACCTACTGAAAAGTAAGAGGCTAAATATTAAAGCTGCATTTATCTCCCATGCGGTACGCAGTAGACATCGATCCAGGCATGTCGATACCAATGAAAACTCTACTTACCAACAAAATTAATCTCCACCTTCGTCTGCCTCTGCTCACTCACTGAACCTCTATAGAAAAGAAATACAATCTATACCTCGGGCTGCCTGAGTGTATTGCCTGGAAAACCAATCGTTTTTTTTATTAACTCTCAAGCACCATCCATGCACGCTTAAACTCCATCTTGCTCTACCACTTAAAGGATGGTTTTGTTGTTTTTTGTACTGTGGTTGACCACAGGTTGTCTGGAGTTTCGTCGACATAGGGATAGAATAACTGTAGTGTTTTCCTTCAAGGACACAGTAAACCGTTCTACACATATCAATCTCCTTGTTCTCCTCTGTAACCCCAATAGTCTTACCCACCACCACCACCACCACCACCACCACCACTACTACCTTCTCTCCTAGCTATTCAAAGCACGCACCGGCAGACTCTTATTTGTCTGAGGTTGCGGGGTTGTCCTTGTAGTTCATTTGTGTACAGTTTGGCCTCCTCTCTGGAGCTGTTTAGTCGGGGCCACTTGTAGCTCAGTACGATATGGGCCAGCACTAGCTGGGCTAGCTGCTCACTTAAGTAAATATCTCTTCAACACAGTCATCTTTGACATAACGTCAAACGGTTATTTCTCCACATTCTGTTTAGTTGTAGTTCGTTGTTTAAGTTTTTAACTAATAGTGTTACACTTTGCACTAGCGCTGTGCGATATGGACATACCCTTAGCGCAGCCAATAAACAAAATAAGTATATGAATATAAAAATGAAGCATCACTACCTTTCAGAAATCTCCAGTACTGCAGCCAGTAAACAAAATAAGTACAATATCAAATATCAAAAACAAATATAAAAACACTTAAAAATTTCAGAACTCTCCAATAGACTGCCAATAACAAAGTAGGTTATCGGTGTAACTGCTGGTCCAAGGGTCCGTTGCTACAGTGTAAGTGAACCCACTGCTTCAGCTGGATATTGAACAGAGTTTTTTTTTTTTTTTAAGGGTTTTGGGCTGAGCGTTGTAGGAAGGAGGGGGATGAGTTACGCCCCACGGCAACTTTGTGATACTTTTTTAGTACCGTCCTTGTGTGTGAGCGTTACAATGAGCAACGTTGTACATGAAATGCGCCACACACCGTGGGGTTATACTGAGCTTAACCCTGACTCGGACAAAATCAACCGCTGCTCAGACGGAGCTCTACTCAGCCACACACACCGTAGTCAACGACTGTCCAGAACGAGCTTCACGTAGCCGCACATCGAAGAGTCTTTCGAACTCTTTTCTTTTCGTCACTTCCTTTGAATGTAGATCACATCTTTTGACTGTTGCGGGGACGTTCGTTGTGTGTGGCGCGGCTCCATGTTGGTTTTTGTGTTCGTCGAGCACGTGTAGCGAACGTACAGCAGGGTCAGAATGACGTGAAAGTAAAATGGCGATCTATTGATAGACATTTTTCTCTCGTCCCCCGATATATATATATCGTCATGTCGAGCAGCCTCACTTGGCATCTTTTGAAATCAAGCCATCCCCAAAAGCAGCATTTTTTTTCATTGACTGAATAAATTGACCTGGCTTTAGTGGCGCTTTATGCGCCTAATTAATTCATTTGTATTCTTTAGGTTTGTATCAACGTGCGCAGACAAACCAACAATGAAGTGTGGACACCGAAAGGACAGGCGTGCCTTGTCTGTTCACTCACTATTCCACCAAACAAAAAGGAACAATGACTAATATACAGCCTTCAGCTGCATTAGTGGACGTCATCAAGAAATTACCTATGCTGTCAAAACAAACGCCACCATTGTGCTTTTAAAGCTCAATGTTAGCCCTAGCAGAGATGTTGTCCTCAGACACTTGTTAGCGAGAGGCTACAAGCAATACTACTGTTAACAGTCGAAGCACTGTTGGATTTCAACGCGTTCTTTGTTTTTGAGAAGAAACGCTTAACCGCGAGCTAAAAATGTAGCATGACCGCCATTAACTCGATCCATACGCAGCTGTGGCTTGCGTCTCTGGGTTTCTTCCCGTTAGCCTGCTGGCTTGGTTAACCACGGCGTCGTGGTTGCGCGGGACATGGCGTATGGATCCATCTGGATTATGTGTTGGACTATGATGAGGTGGATCTTTCATTATTTGCGTCATGCGAGGAGACGCACTGTGAGACGCACTCGCTCAAAGCTTCCCTTTGTTGGGTTCTAATTTCAGCATGACACTATTTCCTTTCCCCCTAAAACCCTAATCACATGCTTTTCTTTCTTTACTACCCCACTCCCGTGGGCCCAGCAAGGGAAGAAGGCAGCCCAGTGCTCTATGCTCTCTACTTTTTCACTGCCTGTGGTTGCTGGCCACAAACTTCAGTGGCACACAGAAGAAAATAACTGGCCGACAAGAAAAAAGAAAACGGTGGTTCACTCTGTATGTGTATGTACTACTTAGAGATGTAAGACGGCTGGCTCAGCCTACCAGTTGGTACATTCCTCTGGGTAGGCTGCTCAAATCAGGGCCCTTTCTTTATGTTGATCCCAGTCATCAAGCAATTCATTTTTAAATTAATTAGTTTGTATCAACTGCCGCCCTGCTCCGCCCGACTCGTAGGTTCATCCAGTTGAAGCTGGAGCGAGCCAGCTCAGCCGAGCGCCAGCTGGTCTTCAGTGAGATCCTGCAGGCCGCCTACCAGCTCATGGTGGACGTGTTCGGAAACTATGTCATCCAGAAGTTCTTTGAGGTATGTCGCGGGGACTGTTTCCCATGAGTCAGTGTGAGGTAGGCTATAAAGCCCTAAAAGGCCTCAAAAGGCTACTGACACATAAACTACATGTGAAAATGTTTAGGAATATGCATGACCTCATGAGTATGACCACACATGGGTCTCTGAAAAGCATCTCAGGATGGATTTTGGCACTTGCATGGGTGTCTCCTTCCACCATGGACACCCATGTTTGGATATCCCTCACGGAACAATCCATGTATCAACACAATGGCATTACTGTCAAGCATCCTGGGCCTAATGGGTGCCATGGGTTGTTTTGATTGGCGCTATGGAAATGCAGCATTAGTATTGACTTTAGAATCATAATTTCTTATTATATTATGTGATTAACAAGACACCACCCAGATGTTTCCATCTCTAGGGTACCCGCTCTGAACAGGGCAGGGGGGTCTACAGTACATCATCGGTGTCTTGTGTGTTTTTGCGTGCAGTTTGGCAGCCTGGACCAGAAGCTGGCGTTGGCGGAGAGGATCCGGGGCCACGTGCTGTCCCTGGCCCTGCAGATGTATGGCTGCCGGGTCATCCAGAAAGCCCTGGAGTTCATCCCCTCAGAGCAGCAGGTCATCGTAAGTACCCCCGGCAGAAGTTCATTACCGTTGTTGTTGTTGTTGTTGTTGTTGTTGTTGAAATCAGCCCTGGCTTGTTAAGGTGGTGGGGTTGGTGTGCGGCGCAGTTTAATCTTTGTTAGCGCCGGGTAGAGGAGCGCCTCCTCCAGCAGGCGTAGACCCCCCGCAGGCAGCCTATCAGCAGCCCTGAATGACGCTGATGATGCCACCGTTTACACGGCTTAATGTGCGGCTGCTGACTCTGCTTGGAATGGCCCCCGTTTGGGAAGATCTTTAAAAAGTCAAGATGAAAGGTTAATGGAAGTCTGTGTGTGGGAGGTCTGGGTTCGCGTGTTGGCAAGAAGTCTCTCCTTGGAGGTAACTCGGTGCACGAATCATGGCCACATAAGAAGCAAAGGGTTTTTATTTCTTTAGTTCTAGGGCTTAAATGAACGGCTAGGAACGGTACTGAGACGTGCTTCTGGGTCGTATTTGACCTCCACTTTTCTGTGCCCCCCCTCTTGGTCTCTCTCCATGCCCCCTGGTCTCTCTCTCTCTCGCTCTGTGCAGAGTGAGATGGTGCGGGAGCTGGACGGCCACGTGTTGAAGTGTGTGAAGGACCAGAACGGGAACCACGTGGTGCAGAAGTGCATCGAGTGTGTGCAGCCGCACGCTCTGCACTTCATCATCGACGCCTTCAAGGCACAGGTGAGAAAATGTCCCTCAAAATGTCAATCGTCCGCCCCAAACGAGACCGCGTTATGGCTGTATATATAGCCACGTTATTGTTAGTGTTATCATTTGATGGTGTAGCAGACATTGTACTGTTTGGAAACGCACGGCTCTGAGGGAAATCGATGTCTTTAGTCAACATCAGCTGCTCTGCCGCTGTGAAGGCAGTCACTTTGTCATAGGTGGTCAGGTTTTGTGTGAACACTATTGTCTGCGTTGGGAATATGTGCGTGCACGCGTCTGGTTGTGGGAGACACGCGTGCACATAGACATTGTGGGCGCCTGTAACAGGCGGGTGCTAGTTATATTCAAAGTGGCACTTTCCCACACCTGGCTCCCGCGGAAAACAGCTGTCGCTGTCGAGGGGGACGGGGTAGACGTGTTGCCGTGACAACCAGAATCCTCAGGCCCCGTGTGGCAGCCGCCATCTTGGCAGCCCGCGCGCTAAATGTCACATTAGCATAACGTGTGAGGGAGACTGGGTAGCTACACGCAGGCTGTTCAAAGTGTTAATCAGAAGGGCCTGTCAGTTAGGCTTTTTTCTTTCTTTCTTTTTCTACACCGCAACTCAACTGTGCCGTCGCACTTGCTATTTCAGTTTTTTATGTCTTTTTTAATATTTTCTGAGTTGTGTATATTTTTTCAACCAAACTCCCCCTCTCTTCCTCTCCCTCTCTCTCCAGGCTGCTGGTGTTCCCAGCCAGCAGCTCTGGTGTTGTTTGTGAAGCTCAAACGGGAGAAATTCTCCCTCACCTGCCCTGCGGCGCTTTGCTAGCTGGGTGTGACGAGCTATGAGTCAGAAAGAGCAAGAAGTGTAGTTTTCTTCTCCTCCTGGAGCTCCTGAGTGTATTCCAGTGAGCAGTCCCCTCTCATGTCTGCCTCCATGGAGGCCAACCACACTTCTCAAAGTGCTGCAACACGTGCCTCCATATTTAGCAGTGACGGCAAGGGAGATGCTATGTGATTGAGTCCCATGACCTCCCAGCATCGCCTGATTGTGTGTGTGTGTGTGTGGGTCTGTTTCTGTGTGTGTGTGTGTGTGTGTGGGTCTGTTTCTGTGTGTGTGTGTGGGTCTGTTTCTGTGTGTGTGTGTGTGTGTGTGTGTCTGTTTCTGTGTGTGTGTGTGTGTGTGTGTGTGTGTGGGTCTGTTTCTGTGTGTGTGTGTGTGGGTCTGTTTCTGTGTGTGTGTGTGTGTGTGTGTGTGTCTGTTTCTGTGTGTGTGTGTGTGTGTGTGTGTGTGTGTGTGTGGGTCTGTTTCTGTGTGTGTGTGTGTGTGGGTCTGTTTCTGTGTGTGTGTGTGTGTGTGTGGGTCTGTTTCTGTGTGTGTGTGTGTGTGGGTCTGTTTCTCTGTGTGTGTGTGTGTGTGTGTGTGTGTGGGTCTGTTTCTCTCTGTGTGTGTGTGTGTGTGTGTGTGTGTGTGTGTGTGGGTCTGTTTCTGTGTGTGTGTGTGTGTGGGTCTGTTTCTCTGTGTGTGTGTGTGTGGGTCTGTCTCTGTGTGTGTGTGTGTGTTGCAGGTGTTTGCCCTCTCCACCCATCCGTACGGTTGCCGTGTGATTCAGCGCATTCTAGAACACTGCCTTCCGGAACAGACTCTGCCCATTCTAGAGGAGCTCCATCAGCACACAGAGCAGCTGGTGCAGGTACCGCACGCACACACAAGCCTTGCTCTTTTCCCCTCTTCCAGCTGGGAACATTGTGACAAACTACTGCGAACACGAACACAGCCTTAAACAGTCCCTCCCTTGCCAAAAAAACAATTTTTACTTGTTTTTATCATTTGTTTTATTCATGCTTGAAGTATTAAGGCCGACGGCTGGTGTTCCGAGGTGTGCTGACTGTGTGTGTGTGTGTGTGTGTGTGTGTGTGTGTGTCTTCCCAGGACCAGTATGGTAACTATGTGATCCAGCACGTGTTGGAGCACGGCCGGGCTGAGGACAAGAGCAAGATTGTAGCCGAGATCAGAGGCAACGTGCTGGGCCTCAGCCAGCACAAGTTTGCTAGGTAAGAGAAGAAACCAGCAGAGAAACGTCAGAATAAAACCACACACGGAGACACACGCACATCCCCACTCGCACACGCATACTAGGGCGCCACGATATTGGAAGAAAAACGTCAATACTTTGGTTCTTGAGATATGTATTGCAACATAAGAAAATATAGGAAGTCCGTAAGAGGTGAATAGCGTGGCTACTATTCCCGCAACAGTTGCTGGCAACTAACTTTAATCAAGGGGTGGGACCCTTGATGAGGACGATGCTGAACGATGCTGAACGATGCTGAACGATGCTGAACGATGCTGAACGATGCTGAACGATGCTGAACGATGCTGAACGATGCTGAACGATGCTGAACGATGCTGAACGATGCTGAACGATGCTGAACGATGCTGAACGATGCTGAACGATGCTGAACGATGCTGAACGATGCTGAACGATGCTGAACGATGCTCCGGCTCCACCGGCCACATCGGTGGCGCGTCAGCGTTAGAGAAAAAGTCAGGTCACACTGATTCTTTCCCAGCCTGAATGGGCGCCGGCGGAGAGCACCGCTGCACAATTGCAGTTTTATCAACTGATCGTTTCTCCTCTGCGTTTCTAATGTGATTTTATTTTATTTTAATAAGGCAAAAAGCAAAACCGCAGCATCACGTAGGATTACTGCGTGGACGACCGTGGCTTTGGGCTCCACTCACGGCTCCGCCGCGCGCTTTCGTGCCTCGTCTTGCAGGGGGGGGGGAAGGCCACACACACATACACACACTCTAACCCCGTAACCCTTGTTGCGCTCTCGTCCCCCGCCCACCCCCAGCAACGTGGTGGAGAAGTGTGTGACCCACGCGTCCCGGGCGGAGCGGGCGGTGCTGGTCGACGAGGTGTGCATACTGACGGAGGGTCCCCACAGTGCCTTATACACCATGATGAAGGACCAGTACGCCAACTACGTGGTGCAGAAGATGATCGACGTGGCCGAGCCCACCCAGCGCAAGATCGTCATGCACAAGGTGGGCCGGGCCACACACACTCCTGGCGGAGGGGCGGGCTTTGTTGTAAAGGGGGCGGAGTTTCTGTCGTACATGGCTTCTCCCTTTAAGGGTGGGGTCCCTGCTGTAAAGGGAGGGGTTTCTGTCGCACAGGGGTACGATTTCTGTCGTCATCAAGGGGGTGGGATTTCTGTCGTAAAGGGGGCGGGGTTTGTCATAGAGGGGGCCGGTTTTCTGTCAAAAAGTTTTATATTTTTTATTTATCATAAATGGGGCGGTGTTTCTGTCTTAAACGGGGTGGGGGTTTCTGTCCTGATGGGGGTGGCTTTTCGATTTTTGTTTACACCTCCAACAAAGGGTTGGAGGTCCCCATGAAAGGGGAGGGGTTTCTGATGTAAATGAAGGAACCGAACCCTAACGTGCATTAGGTGACTCCCTCTCTAGGTTAAACACATGCTATCACATGCATAACCTGTTGTTGGCTGGCGGTTAACCTGGTACCTGCTGATTTAAGCACGATGCCACTTCTTGATGGGTCTCCTTTTAAAGGGGACCGGACCTTATCAGTTACTGGTTGGGTAGGTCAAGTGTCATGTTTTGTAACTAGTGTGCAATTTAAGTAGAGGGATGATTTATGGATTTATCGTATATCAGTCATAAATGAATATGGGCCTGGGGCAGAGTTTCCACCTGAGTAGTAGTTGTTCCACTACTGTAGATGTGATCAAGCGGTAAAATAAACTCCACTATGTCTAGGGATATTCTCATGCATATTTTAATAAATTACTTTTAATTTTAATTAAAAACTTTTAAAAAGACTAGGGAAGGTAGAGCCAAGATATGCCTGAAAATCCACTTAATTGCATCATTGTGACAGACTGGCGTTCATGTTTTTTGTGGATGTTTCTGCACTTATTGGACAATTATGTCGGTTGGTAAGGAAGGCTTAGTCCTTAGTTTTGTAAAATTGTAGACGCGTACAGAATAGTTGACACTGAAGCCAACTCCCCCTCTGTAATGTGGATGATCGCTCACAGACATGTTCTCCAGTAAACCAGTGTGCCGGTCCACAGATCCGGCCCCACATCTCCACCCTGAGGAAGTACACGTACGGCAAACACATCCTGGCCAAGCTGGAGAAGTACTACATGAAGAACGGGGTGGACCTGGGACCCCTGTGCGGCCCCCCGAACGGCATCATGTAAACTCTGAAAACACCCCACCCCTCACCCACAACTCCCCCTCCTGCCCTGCCATTATGGCTACGTCACCCATCCACCCTGACCCTCTGTCCTGATCCTAAAGTCCTTCATTCTATCATGTAAATCCCCCTCCCCCTTCCTCTCCGTTATTTCTCCCCTCTGCTCCTCATTCCACCTCCCCCCTCCCTCCCTCCCTCCCTCCCTCCCCCCCCTCACTTCAGACAGCCTTAGAGTGATGACCCCGTCACCCCAGGTCAAGGGCTAGCCTCGGCCGGCCCATTAGGATTGAGCTGTGGGGGTGGGGTGGGTGAGTTTGCGGCACCCCAGTCCCTCGCCACCCACCCCTTTTTTTGGTTTCCTGTTTTTGTCGTTATGTATAAACTAGAACATCACTTCACTTTTTTTTTTGCTACTGCTGTAAACATCGTCACACACACGAACGCCCTCCCCTCTCCCGCCTCCTCGCCTCACTCAGTTATCCTAGCTAGAGACCACTATGAGATGGAATGAGTATTTAATTTGTCTGACGTCACAGAATCCTAGATTCACACCAACACACACACACACACACCATGGGCTAACCAGCAGAGAGCTCATTTAGCATGGGAGATTTGTTTTCTGGTCTTGCTTCTATAAATATAACGTGTATACTTGGTGTAGACCTTTGCATATATATATAAATATATATATAAAACTTTGTAGTTTTTCTGGTTTTTGATGTTGAATCTGTATCTATAATGTATCCTAGTAGTGACCACATACTTCTGACTGTATAATTGTACATTTGTAAACCCTTGTAATGTAAAAGTGCTTTACCACCCCTTTTTGGTATCAGAAGAAAAGAATTAAAAACAAAAATCACTCTGAAGAAAAAAATTAGTTTAAAAAAACAAAACAGCCCTGTGCATTTCAGTGTATATTCTCAGCTCCTTGGTTGTGATATATGAGTTGTTGTATATTGTAAATTGTAATATCAATTTTTTTTGTTTTGAAAAGCCCTTTCTATACAGCATAGTAAATGTACAAAGATTCGCCACGCTTGGTTTTATCCTTTATCTTGCCCCTGCTTAAATTAAGAAACGTCGATCTCCCAATCAAAGGTCACCGATAACATTTACGTTCACTTTTATTTTATGTTTACGTTTATATATATATTTTCCTTTTTATAGGAACCCCCCCCCCCCCCTCATTCACCTCGTCTTCCTGTGAAGTGCATATGTCTGTCTGCGTGTGTGTATTTGGGCGGTTGGCAGTTGTGCTTGGATACATTTACTTTTCATAATTAACTTAAAACTCAACCGCCCCGTCTCGCTCTTCCACAGAGGTGGACCGCCCCCCCCCCCCCCCCCCCCCTATGGATTGTACAGTGGAGATCCTTGGTCGTTTGATTTGATTTAGATTTCTCTGTTTGTTTGGCATTTCTCTAGTGCGGTCAGTGCTGTATCATACTGTCCACGTGTTTATGGGGTGGAGAGGCCGGCCAGGGAGCGGTGTACATTTGGACGCAGCCTTGTGTATATTTACTACGAGCACACCTGTAACCATATGTGTATAGTTAACAGAACCTGTGTATGCTTATTGCCTGGGCAACTATTTTTTGTAACAACTGTTGTAGATTGTCTCTAAACAATTGTGTGATCTTTATTTTGAAACAAAACTGAACAAAAAAATATTTCAAAATTTCCCTGTTGTTTCGAGTGTGATTATTATTTTTGTGCCTTTCCCAAAGAAAGGGGTGGGGGGGGGGGGGAGAAAATAAATATTGAGATTATTTTGAAGTCAACATCAGATGTATTTGACTTTAAGGGTCCTTTTTAGATTGGTGAAGAGTTTGGTTGCTGAGGCTCACCTGTAGAAACGAACTCCTTAGCATCAAGAGGTGGTTGTTCCCTGGTCGTTATTGTTGTCCCACCAATAAGCATTATGGCAACATGGCAGGGGTTGCCGGGAATTGAACCAACTCATTCTAGTTTCAAACCTCCTCAACGATTAAACCCTGTAGGCATTGTGCTTATCGGGATATCTTTCTTTGTAAATGGTTGTTCAGCAGTTGGTGAGCATGTTTCTAAATCAGATAAATGTGTGCATTGCCCATGTAAGTCCTCTTACGACAGTCCCGTGTTTGCGTGTTTATAGACCATACATGTTTTTTCCGCCGGCTAATAACCAACCGGCCTATGAGCGAGGGGTTTGCTGATGGTGCGGATGCCTCGACAGGCTGCAGGGGGCATCCTCGCCTCTTGCGGTGATTCCCCCTGCATCTCAACACACAGCACGCACGCGCCGTTATTACGCGCACGCACTTCCTCACTGCCAGCTTCTCGGGCCAGGCGGCGCCGGCGTACGGAACATCCTGCCCTCAACGGAGAGGGGGAGGAGAGAATCTCTGTAGGGGGAGAGCTGAGGTCTGGCGTGTCTCGGTAGTAAATCTATCAGGTTTAGGGGCACAGAAAGTCGACTCCGTAAAGAGGGAGGCCGCGTGGAATCTCCCAACAGTTCCCACACTATTCAGTAGCCGCTGGAGCAGCAGCGTGTCCGTGTGGTTGGAGTGAAGAAGAAGAAGAAGGGATTAAAACACGCTTAGGCGGATGGTAGCGCGGACGGTAGGTGCGCTCTGAAGTTGGAGACTAGCGAATACAGCGAGAAGACGCGCTTTTGTTTCCCCGTGAAGGCAGCAGCAGGAGAGGCTGCGCTCGCACCCCGAGCATGAAGCTGCCTTGTCTGCTAGCGCTCGCGGCGCTGGTTGTTCACGGTGCCACGGTAAGCAACAACGACCCCCCCCCCCCCCCCCCCCCCCCAACCCCCAATTCTCCTTATTACGTCTTCCATTGTTGCGGGGACTGGGGATCGCTTTCATCGTTGCCCGTGTATGAATTAACATTTAATGCGTTCGTGCCTGTGCGTTTACGAACGTAATGTGTGGGTGGGTGGGTGGGTACGGTGTGTGTGAGTGTGTGTAAGAATTGTACTCTTGTCTTCCTAATGAGACGGTTCGCTTGCATGTGCGCATCTGAAGGTCCTTTATCGGTAGGTTGGTAAATCGTGGTCGCGACCCACATATCAACCTTATTGGCTATCCGTGACTCCCGTTAGTGGCTGCCGTGGCCAACCGCCCCCCATGCCTTTGTGTCTCGGATTCGGGATGTATTATGGTCCACGTCCCCCTCTTTCGGGGGGCTTAGGAGGGGTGTATCTGCTTGCGTGTGCGTGTAGTAGTAATTAGCGGTTCATGTCTAATTGAACTTGATTACGGGGTCTTTGTTCGCACGAGTCACTGTACGGCGCCGTCTGCTTGGTCATTTGGGTTCGAGTCGTACTGCGGCTTTAACGACTTTATTACCGGGTGTGTGCGCCTTAGCCCATCGAGAGGGGGGTCGCTACTTGAGCAGTGTGCTTGTGGCAGCGGATAACAGGGCCTTGTCTGGGGGGGAGCCCGGGTGACAGACCCCGGAGCTCTCCGAGTTCTTTCTCCTGAGTGTGTGTGTGTGTGTGTGTGTGTGTGTGTGTGTGTATTTTGGAGAGTGTGTGTTTGTGGCAAAGGGGCGGGGTGGGGAAGTTATAGCCGCGATGCGGTGCGGAGGCAGAGAGATGGAATGATGTCATCCCGAGGAGGGGAGCTGATTAGAAATTCGCGAGCGCCCCCCCCCCCCCCCCCCCCCCCCCCCCGGCCGAACCATCCAAAAACCCTCACATCATGCGACCCTCGCGCACACCCACGTCCTCCGACAGGAGCAGCAGGAATCTCAAGCAGCAAGAGAACACGGACGATGTGGATAGATCTCAAATTCGGGCACATGCGTATTTTGGCAAAAAAAAAGAAGACAAGATACAGAAATAGACACCGGAGGCATTTCTCTGACGCTCTATCTTTCCCGTTTCACACACACACACACACACACACACACACACACACACACACACACACACACACACACACACACACACACACACACACACACACACACACACACACACACACACACACACACACATTAATACTGGGTCAGTCGGTAGGACTGTTGGGCAAAGATCCCGGGGTCTCCTCCAGGGATAATCTGGTCGTTAATCTGTCACTTCCAAACCTGTTAGCCCTCCATCCATCCACTGAGACACAGGTGCGTCTGTGTGTGTGTGTGTGTGCTATAGGCTGACGTGCATGACCTGCCTGAACACACACTTTACGCGGTTCATGTTTGCTTGTTAGACTGACCCCAAAGAGCCAGGGACACACACACACACACACACACACACACACACACACACACACACACACACACCGGTTACTGTTTCCACTCCGTGATTCGGTTTCCACTTTTTCCAAAACACACCAAAAAAGCCCGCTACGGCGTAGTCGTGCCGGTGGGGGTGGAGGGGGTGGAGGGGGAGTTGGGGTTGGCGGTCGTGGGTATTTCCTGTGATAGAAATAGAGATGTCACATCCTGAGAAGGAGGAGGATTAATCGGGAGACTGACTTTCCCACAGACATCTGCTGTATCCAACATAGCACTACAGTGCGTGTGTGTGTGTGTGTCATCTTGTTGTTTGCGTGATGAATCTGCCTGATTCATGTGTGCATTGACTGTCCATCTGTCTGTGTGTGGGCTCCGAAATAGTGAGTTTCTGGCGCCAACTTGTTCTCGCCTGCCTCCACTTCTCGAGGTGTGTGTGTGTGTGTGTGTGTGTGTGTGTGTGTGTGTGTGTGTGTGTGTGTGTGTGTGTGTGTGTGTGTGTGTGTGTGTGAGAGGGAGGAATAGACAGAGGAAGTATTGGTGTATTTGTGAGGATCCTGTAGGCTCATGGAATGAATCGGTGTATTGTGTCACTTATTGGCAGACAAAGACCCTTATATAGAGGAAGACATGGTGATGTAGGAGTAAGAAAGAGGGAGCGATAAAAGGACTGATCATTTGGAAGGAGCGGAAAGACATGAGTGAGTGGGGGGGGGGGAGGGGGTGGGCGGCTGAGTGACCAAAGGGATTGGAGAGAGAGTGTGGAATGTGAGAAGGGGCAATTCGACACAGGAAGTGGGTCCTTATCACTCCCCCTGGAGAACAAAGAGACACACACACACACACACACACACACACACACACACACACACACACACACACACACACACACACACACACACACACACACACACACACACACACACACACACACACAGGTGTACCCCCCCTATAGTAAGGAAGGGCATGGTGGTATTCCAAGGTTGTTATGTGTATAAGAAGTGGAGGTAGGGGGCTGGGGTCACCTTTCCTTCACATCCAGTAGCTGAAAGACATGAAAAGCTTCTCAGTTCACATCCGTTTCCCCCTCCTAGTACATCCCCCTTCCTCCCTGCAGGTGAGCCACTGCCGCTGAGCAGCAGACGGACAGAACCAAGCTAGACATTTTGTAACGTCCCTGTCACGCACGCTCACGCACGCTCACGCACACACACGCACGCACGCACGCACGCACGCACGCACGCACGCACGCACACACACACACACACACACACACACACACACACACACACACACACACACACACACACACACACACAGTAATAGGTGTTACATCTGCAAACTTGTCACAACATTTTTGAAATGGGGAAGAAACATTTTTTTTTTTTCAATCCACAACTAGTCACTAAGTAGATGGCTAGAACGAGAGGCATTCTGCAGGAAATGGATTTTCTTACCACGGGAGCAAATAAAATCGGCAATTTTCCATTTATAATGGCGCTGATACCGTGAGAAGGGGGCAGGCTTATTTTTCTGTGTTTAGTGAAGTCCCGGTCCTCTGACTCAGCTCAGAGACGCAGTGACTAAGAAATGAGACTTTCATGAGACTAAGAAACGTCTCATGGCTGGCTACACAGTAAAGTACACAATGTCTCAACTATTAATTGAACCTTTCTCTTCAGTTAAACCAGGGATATGTTCACAGTTTATGTTGCACCATTCATATTTACTCATACAATAAATGCCAATAATAATATATATATATATATAAAAAGATTTTTTTAGATGCTTAAAGTGAATTGAGAGCCACATGCTTCATGTGCATGTAGGGGCTAAGGGTTGATCAAGGAGGCCCACAGGTCAGACGATGGAACTGGGGAACCGACCCAATACTTTCGGCTGGGAGTTGAACCCGCATTACATGGACCTCAACCAGATCTGCAGACGTACTGTGGACATTTCACACGACTCAATCAAACTCAAAGTCAGCTGCCCTTCTTCAAAACCCCCAAACTGTTAGAAACACGTGGCAACCACATCTGTCGTTCTTCTGTGTTCCCATTCATGGGGATGAATGGAGCCCCTTTACCCGTAAACAGGCAGGAATGTACCTGTTTACCCCTTCACCTTCACCCTTCAGTGCTTTGACTGTGGAGTGTTTCCTTGTCCCTCCACACATGAGGAGGAATGCTGCAGCAGCCCGCTGATATATAAAGACACACATCCATCCAGTCAGAATTTAAGACCCCCCCCCCCCCCCCCCCCCCCCCCCCCCCGCCCCGCTCCACTAGAACATCCCACAATAGAAGTGGGAGCAAGTTTACATTTCCATTTAGGTTAGTTTCCGGCCTTGAGAGTGACACACACACACACACACACACACACACACACACACACACACACACACACACACACACACACACACAGCGGTGTGTTAGTGACAGGCGTAGAGCAGGTCAAACAGAAGTCTCGTAACGCTGCTCTGTTAGATAGTAGATGCAACACACACACAAACACACACAAACACACACAAACACACACAGAATTTTCCCTCTGCAGTAATTGGGCAACTCTGCTCACTACATACTCACATCCGTATTCTCCAGAGGAAGATGTTGGGTTCAATGAATCCAGCGAGGGAGGTTTGTGTGTGTGTGTGTGTGTGTGTGTGTGTGTGTGTGTGTGTGTGTGTGGGGGGGGGGGAGAACGGAAAATGAGATCTGGGGGAAGAAGGGGGGGGGGGTTGTTCATACCACGATAATGAGAGAGAGAGAGAGACCGTGGGTACAAGTGAAGTTTGGAGAATAAAGAGCTGGGATGGTGCTATAAAATAAGCAGTATCTGGGAGTCCTGTGAACAATCGAACAGAGGAGGGCTGGGTGGATGGATGGATGGGGGGTGGGTGATGGCACGGAGGAGGGGGGGTGGTGGGGGTGGGGGTGGCGGCGTTGGAGGGCTAAAAGGCTAAGTCGAGCGAGAGAACACCGCTAAGTGAACGAGGAGGAGGAACACGGAAGGTTGCCGGAAGGGCGGAGGAATGAGGGAGAGAGAGGAAAGAGGGAGCGGGAGAGGAAAAGAGAGGAAGGATGGAGAGGGAGCGGGAGAGGGTGTGTTTGGAAAGGCCATGAAGCGAGGGGGGGAAGGGGAAACTGCTGGACAGAGGCAGACTACTGGGAAGCGATGGAGTGGGAGTCCTGGCCAAGGAATGGAGAGGGAGAGTGGGAGAAAATGAAGGCAGGAAGATGGGGGGGGGGATGGGAGAGGGAGAGAGAGCACAGGCTGGATGGGGGGGGGGGTAGCGTGCACTGCTCATTCCCAGGGGACCGCGGTCTACCTGCTCTCTGTGGTCGTCGCTATGACAACCAGGATGGCTGCCGCTGTCACAGCTCTATACCCCCTCTCTTTTCCCTCTCTCCCTCTCTTTCCCTGTCGTGCTCTCTCGTCCCTCCCTCTCTTATTACATGCATCTCTGTCAGTTATTTTGTCATTCTCCCTCCGTCTCCATCTGTCACACTTTTTATATTACCTCATGTAAGATTTTCCTCCGCTTTTTTGTACCCCTCCCCCCACATCCACACACACACACACACACACACACACACACACACACACACACACACACACACACACACACACACACACACACACACACACATTTTCTGTCCTTTATCCTCTTACTCCTCCCCCCTCTTTCTCTCTCATACTCTCACAATTCGTTTTATTACAATAGATAAAGTAGAGGCTGTTACTGTACCTCACCTGAGTGTGTGTGTGTGTGCGTGTGCGCCCGCATATGTGTGTGTGCCCACATTCAACCATTTGCCTTATTGCAGGACTCTGAATTAGAGAGCAGGAGTCTTCAAAACCACAAAGCATTCTGGGACCTCTGTGTGTTGGGCTTTGCTATAAATATAAACCCCAGAAACAGGGCGCTCCCATCCTACCAACATACCTTGTTATGTGTGTATGCGTGTGTGTGTTTGCATTTGTGTCTGCACCTAAACGTGTGTATTTGACAAAGTGATTTATTCGCACCACCAAGATGTATTTGAGTACCG
>JACYXH010000135.1:1533592-1541092 GCA_026745465.1 Lota lota | reverse complement strand
GAGGAAACTAAAACCTAACGTGATCACAAGCTCATCTTTTAATGGGGGGAAATTTCACTCTTAATTACTCTTATTTACTGTTAATTGCTGTAAGTAATGGAATACGCCTGACTGACCCGATCATTATTCAACAGATCATGGGACCCACCGGAATGACAGAGGGTGCGGGTGGGTGGGTGTGCTTGGTAGTTTATTGGGCGAGAAATAAGTCCACAGCGATGCGTGCCTTACAATCATAAAGAGACTCAACCGGAGCGAATCGTGCAGCAGTTTACAAACACACAAAACTAAATGAACAAGTTAAAGGCTCCGTTGCACTTTAGAAGAATTAAATTGTGCTAATGTTAGTCATCACACCATGCCAAATAATATACATAGGCCCCAGTGTGTGTGTGTGTGTGTGTGTGTGTGTCTGATTTCCCTCCTCCACAGATATTAGATTTAGACAACCGCAATATAAATGTTTTTTTGTACCCATCCACAAGCTCTTCCATTCGTTACACTGTAACCAACACAACCTTCCTGATTGCTATCTCATTAGACTCTCTTTAGTTCCCTTCCATTAGCGGAGACGCCACACGCTAGGTACACTCTGTTAGCTAAAGCTGAGCCAGGGACACGCCACAGGCGTGGGCTAGCGGCTAACACTGTACGTAAAGCAGTTCTGTCGCGGTCCTTCGTCTCGGAAGAATACATGTGATCCGTTTTTGAAAGCACCGAAGAAGAGTACGAACTCTTGTCGTTAGACATATCAATCGCTGGAGTCCATCGAGCCAAACAGACGATGATTTGGCCGGCACCCATTGGCTCGTGGGGGTGACCTGGAAGACGTCCCAAGCCACATGATTTGCTCATCGCGTTTCAATAGGAGAAGCCAAGAGATTACACTGGGGTCAGCTGCTTCGGATGCCTGTACACACGGCAAAAATGCTGCCTCTGTGGCCTGTGTGTGTGTGTGCTTGTGCGTGTCTGTGTGAGGTTTTGTGTGTGTGTATGCGCGCGCATGTGTGTGGGTGGTGCATGTGTCCGTGCTCGCTCTCCTGAGAGGAGCACCTTTCCATTCCAGATTAAATTACAAAGGGCTGATTGCATTTTTCCCCCTTCCTTCCCCACATCAATGAGAAAACACACCTCTCTTCTTTCACCAAGACCCCGGTCCACCTTCCATCCCTCCACCTTCCATCCCTCCATCCCTCCATCCCGCTGCCCCTCCATCTCTCCATCCCTCCACCCCTCCATCCCGCTGCCCCTCCATCTCTCCATCCCTCCTCCTCCCCTCTCTCCTAAACCCTCTCTGGTGCCCAGTAGTGATTATTAGTTAGAATACACATTACACAGGCTTTAGCTCTTCTGTGAGTCTCCACGTTGACTGGCCCTCTGGCTGTCTCTGGCTCTTCCATAGCTCCAGAGCAGACCATCATATGAGGTCGTTATAAACCCACGTCACTGCGGGCCACACAGCGACATGGACGTCACGGAACAGATGTGATCCTAATCCCTCTCTCCGTCTCTCTGTCTCGCTGTCTCTCATTCTCTCTGTCTCTATCCCTCTCTCATTGCTTTCTCTCTTTCCTCGCTGTCCACCTCTTTTCTTTCTGTGTGTGTATGTGTGAGAGTCTTGCCTGTCGATTCAGGGCTTAGAAGAGGCCATTGATTGCTGTTCTTGAGTGCCTTGTACTCAGAGGGCCTCTCTCTCTCTCTCTTTCTCGCTCTTACTCTCTCTCTCTCTCTCTCTCTCTCTCTCTCTCTCTCTCTCTCTCTCTCTCTCTCTCTCTCTCTCTCTCTCTCTTTACACATCGTTGGAGTCTCTCTCCTTCTCTCTCACTACCCACCCCTCTTTACTACACAAAGGCAGCTAGGTCCGTGGGGTGCTTGCTCTCTCTCTCTCTCTCTCTCTCTCTCTCTCTCTCTCTCGTTCTCTCGCTCTCTGTCTTGTTCTCTCTCTCTCTCTCTCGTTCTCTCGCTCTCTGTCTTGTTCTCTCTCTCTCTCTCTCTCTCTCTCTCTCTCTCTCTCTCTCTCTCTCTCTCTCTCTCTCTCTCTCAGCCACATTTCTTAGGCCTTTTGAAAAGTTTCTTAGGAACACGAGAAAAGTCAGAGCCACAGGAACCACACCCTCCCACTGACCTCAGTCCAATAGGCCCATTCAACTAGGATATAATCACACACACGCGCGCGCACATGCACACACACATATTGAATATGCTTTCATTCCACGTTCTCTCCCAGTGTCGCTCTGCGCCAGCCTGTAATCGCAGCCACAAAAACACAATCACCGACCGACCAATCAGAAACCCTCGCTGCTGACTGCGTCGTTTCTCTGACCAAACATCGATACCCTGGGATAAAAAAAAACTCAAATATGATACTTCTCCCTGGACTCACACACACACACACACACACACACACACACACACACACACACACACACACACACACACCTCGGTCGCACAAGTGCAATGAGCATTGTGGACTGTAAAAGCAGCCGTTGTGGCAAAATCGTCAGGCATTTTTGGCAGCAGCAGGAGACACACACACACACACACACACACACACACACACACACACACACACACACACACACACACACACACACACACACACACACAAGAGTGATGCATTTTTCATACCGGTCATATATAATGGAAGAGGATTCTTCAGAGTCGCAGAGAGCAATGTGAGTGTGTTTCTTTGTGCATTTGTGTGTGCGTGCTTGTTTGTGTGTGCGGGCACTCGTGTGTGTGCGTGAGCGTGTGGGTGACAGGGTCTTTAATCCTGTTGGATTGTGAGATTATTGTAACAGCTGGGACCTACATACAGAATATACATCCATCTATGCCCCCCCCCCCCATCTCCGTCCTATACCACTATACCTTCCCCCCCCATGAACAGACAGCAGCTAACAACTAGTAAATAGAGTAAATAGTGTGTTCATGCATTAGGATCGTGTGTGTGCGTGTGTGTGTGCGTGTGAATCTCGGGTCTGGTGCGCTACACACTACGGCCCAGGCGTCCTAATGTGTCACAATGGCTCCATGTGACTCCCCTGACCCCCCGCCCCCCTGACCCCCCCCCCTGACCCCCCCCCCCTGACCCCCCCACCCCCTCGCTATCTTCAGTGTCAGCTGTTCGGCTGTCTGAGAAAGCTATCTGTTACGGGGGTCACACACACACACACACACACACACACACACACAAATGCAGATCTCAGACAGAACGCTTTGCGCTGCTCACCCTGGGGCTGCGATGTGTCGTTATAATCTCTCTCTCTCTTTCTCTTTCTCTTTCTCTTTCTCTCTCTCTCCTTTCTCTCTCTCTCTCTCTCTCTCTTTCTCTTTCTCTTTCTCTTTCTCTTTCTCTTTCTCTTTCTCTTTCTCTCTCTCTCTCTCTCTCTCTCTCTCTCTCTCTCTCTCTCTCTCTCTCTCTCTCTCTCTCTCTCTCTCTCTCAGCCAGATTTGCAGAATATAAACGGTTTTAGGCGCTATGTCATTTTGTTTGAAGGGTGCTTTACATGGACACTTGCCTCTCCTCCTCCTCCTCCTCCTCCTCCTCCTCCTCCTCTTCTTGGCATAAGTGTCTTGAAAGTCCTAATCGGCCAGTGTTGGGGAAAAATGAATTTCCGACCACAGATTCTAGTTAATGCAGGAATCGGTTGATTGGTTTAAAAAACGGCTTGCCCTTTTGAATATGTGGATGTATTTTCAATATGCCGAGAGAGAGAGGGAGAGAGGGAGAGAGGGAGAGAGAGAGAGAGAGAGAGAGAGAGAGAGAGAGAGAGAGAGAGAGAGAGAGAGAGAGAGAGAGAGAGAGAGAGAGAGAGAGAGAGAGAGAGAGAGAGAGAGAGAGCCCACCTGTCCACCACAACACCTGCAGCGTGGCTTTTTCCCGACCACCCTTCATCACATCCATAATCTCTCTGTTCCCTTTCAAGTCCCAGCAGACAAAGAGAGGGAGAGAGGTGGGGGGAGGCTTTCCAGAGAGACATCCTGGGTTTGATGCCGTGTCAGGGGACACCAGTGGGGTGGGCAGGGTGGGAGGATAGAATAACTGACCATAGGAGCGGTGTAATGCCTTCCTCCCATAGGTTTTAACATGAAGCAACAGCCTGGGCCTCTGCTGGTCCACTGCGGCTGAGGAGCCGTGCTATCAGGGATGCGATCGCTTTGGAGAAGACGCCGGGCGCTAAAAATAGAAGGCATTCACTCATTTCCTGCTCACGGTCCGACGCATACCAGTTGTTGGCCTGGGTTCGGTGTGTCTGAAAATGTTAATGGGTTTGAGCACTGGCTCCCAGTTGTACTGCCATTTAGTCATTTCCTTTTGGGCATTTCAAATATTTATCTTACTTTTGAAGCAGCTTGTATAACCCCATAATACATCTTCATACATTCTTTCATATTGGCACAGCATTGTATTTATTATTAGTATTTTTCCTTTTGTGCACTTTTTATTCTACTACACAACCCGAGAAGGAACCCATTTCTACATTAATCTTCAAGCAACGAATCTGCTGGTGGTGGTAATACGTGTTTCCATTACAGGTCAATAAGCCAATAAGCCGGCCTTATGATCACAAGGTTACCGACTCAAATCCCACCACACAATGGACTGAGCTGTGAAAGAGCAAGCACGCACACAGAGAGATGAGGAAGAAGGAGAATTCTATCCCATCCAACACACACACACTCGTCCCCACCCTCCTCTCTTACTGTTTCGAGGACTGCAATACTATTATTATACCAAGCAGGTGGCCAGCTAGAGATATACAGCGGTCTGTGTGTATTAGTGAGGCAGATATGGCGGTGGGGGTGCCGGCGGGGTACTGTGTGTGCATACAATAGATCATAATGTAATTAACTGATCCCCTCTAGGTATACAGTGCACTCTCTCGTTACCCAAATCCCCAACACGCGTCATGAGAAGTATAGAAGACGTACTTCAATAAATGGCACTCTGCAGTCTGCACACATAACTGTCTAGACACCTTTCATTAGGTAAGAGATGGGGAGAGGGAGAGAGGGGGAGGGAGGGAGAGAGAGGGGAGGGAGGGAGAGAGACAGAGCGATGGGGGGGGAGGGAGACCTGCGGTGTGGCCTTGAAGTGGAGGTCCTTGGTGGTGATGGACTTGAAGTGGATCCATGTCCTTGAGGGAAGGAGTGTGTGTGTGTGTGTGTGTGTGTGTGTGTGTGTGTGTGGGGGGGGGGGGGGGGGGGGGGGGGGGGGGGTGTGTGTTCGTATGGGTGGGGGTGTAGTGTGTGTTGCAGGTTTTGGGTTGAGGGAGACTCATAGGTTTAAACCAGTGTCGCCTGACGTCATTCCTCCTCGACTCAGGAGAAGAGTGAGCTATAGCATGTCTGGGCAGCTGAGCCTCCGCCGTCAGGTCTGTGTGTGTGTGTGTGTGTGTGTGTGTGTGTGTGTGTGTGTGTGTGTGTGCGTCAGCAGTGCATGAGCGTGCGCAGGCAGCTCCTTTCTGTGTTAATCTCTGCTGAGTGTGACAGGTGTCCTAACAACCGGGCCGTCACCTGGTAACCTACTCACATGCACGCCACCGTCTTTGTCGTCACCTCACGCACACGCTTGCACTGCTCCGTCCCTCTCTCGCCCTCTCTCTCTCTCTCTCTCTCTCTCTCTCGCCCTCTCTCGCCCCCTCTCTTTCAGCCTTCCTCCCATCTGGGTTTGGCTGCACTCCAGAGAGAGAGAGAGAGACATAGCTGGAAGGCAAAAATAGAGAGAGACATAGGTGTAAGGCTAAGAGTGACAGAGAGAGGCAGGTGGAAGGCTGAGAGAGAGAGAGATGGAAGACTAAGAGACTGAAAGAGGATAAGGATCCAGGGCGAGCGGGAATCCATTCAGAGAGAGAGGGAGGGAGAGCGAAGGAGAGGGTGAGCAGGGGAGGAGGGCACAATGGCAGAGCACCAGGAGTACAGCCGGCATGTGTCTGAGTAGGCCTGGTGCTAGTGCTGGTCGCGGGGACCTCTGCCAGGGGCTAGGGGCCAGAGGGCCAGGTGGGTGTCCATCCCTGGGGGCTTATCACCAGGCCACTGCTGTCAACCAGGGGCTCCTGCCCTCTGTCCCTCTTTTCAGTCCGGCAGTGCTGGCTGGGGGTTTGTGAATCATCCGGTAGTTTAACACTAGACGTGCCCCGCTCCACCCTTCCGCTCCACCCACTCCGCTCCACCCACTCCGCTCCACCTACTCCGCTCCACCCTTCCGCTCCACCCTTCCGCTCCACCCACTCCGCTCCACCCACTCCACTCCTCTCACATTTTTATAGCGGCCTCTTCACAGCGGAGAGAGGAAGCAGAGCATGATGGGAAAGATAATGGGCCCAGAGTAGAATAGGATTTAAATCAATGTGTCTCAATGCCTCCGGGTTCTTCAATAGTTGTTAACTAGGGAATAGTCCTTTGAAACAGGGAAATGGCCGTGTATCACCCCGTGAGATCATAATTAATGGTGATGTACCATGTCTGAGCATGTACACTGATAAGAAGTGTGTGTGTGCATGCGTGCGTGTGTGTAGGTGCGTGTGCAGTAACACCAGTAACAGCCTCTTGGATTACTGAGGAATGCATTTGAAGTGGATCACAATGGATCCCTCTATCTCCTTCAGCCGCTGCAGGGCTGATCCTCACAACTGGAACCACCAGTTCTGAAAGAAGAAAAGCCAGAAAACTGAAATTGTACACGTGTGTTTGAGCGGATGTCTGTTGGGGTGTTTAGTGTGCTAGTGTGTGTTGGTGGATTAGTGGGTTTGTGTGTGTGTGTGTGTGTTTGGGGAAATAGTGTCAATGTGTTTGGGTTTGTGTGTGCGTGTTGCTGGTGGATTTGTATGGGTGTGTTTGTCTGTGTGTGTTGGGGTGTGTTAACTTGTTTTCCAATGGCCAAAATACACCTACACTAATCGGCACACCCAAACCCACACCCATACACACATGCACACACACAACCAAACACAAAACTATAGACACACGCACGCACACGCACAATGACTTTAAACCACATTTGTCCATAATTGTTTCCCATCACCATCGTCATCATCGTCATCTTCATCTTCATCATCATCAGCAGCAGCATCATGGCTGGCATCAGAGCAGACCTCATTACTTCTCATGTAGGGAAATGTTTCCAGTAACAGACTAACGATGGCCCCTACACATCAACGCTTGCCACTCGACCAGTGAGTGGTTGTGTGTGTATGAGAGAGAGAGAGAGAGAGAGAGAGAGAGAGAGAGAGAGAGAGAGAGAGAGAGAGAGAGAGAGAGAGAGAGAGAGAGAGAGAGAGAGAGAGAGAGAGAGAGAGAGAGAGAGAGAGAGAGAGAGAGAGAGAGAGAGAGAGAGAGAGAGAGACTACAGGACACACTGTACATAGAGAATGTGGAACACGGAGCCTGGGCCTGTCAGCCACAGATTGCGTTTTCACCTGAGTCACTGGAAACCTTCCTGCACACCTGGCTTCTCTTTGTCCCCACAACACCTCTCTCTCTCTCTCTCTCTCTCTC